>JAWWEE010000001.1:62334467-62355350 GCA_035221455.1 Xenops minutus
CCTATCTCGCATTGGCCTTTTTAGCCACCAACGTGCTTGTAGCAAGCGTGGGTAGAGCCCTTGTAAATCTTTGTTTGTGAAGCCTAGCCATGACAGAAATCAGAGAAATAACATTCACAGCAACAACACACTGATTTTAAAATGATTTTCCATATTACAGGCCAATCAGTTCCACTGCTATCTTATTTTTTCCTGTTAACATCCTTTTTTGACTCACTTCTTCGGGCTCATCTTACTAAATTGATCACTGCCAGGGTTTAACATCTGCACAGGTTTTCAACATGTGGCCACATGACTATGATTCATCTTCTCATGACTGGTGTGTGTCTGTTATGAGGAAATCATACAATGACTTGTGAAGGAAGTCTCATCTTTACTTCACTAGGTAAAGCACATTCAGCATGAAAGTATAGGTCAACAGTTTTTGTTGGAGTGGTAACTAAATAGTTTCCTGTCCCTTATCTCTCAGAATGTCACTGCCTGTCTAATTTACATTCAACAAAATTGCTTATCTCAGAACACAACCTAATCACTTCTACTCTTATACATAGATGTAAGCAATACAAGAAAGACTCTTTGCACTTTATTTATGTTCATATTTCTTGTGCTTGTTTGTATTACAAGAATTTGCATTTTCCAAAACCTATGAAACAGGACCAAAGTGAGATCCTTCAACAATTTTCTGGGTCTCTATGCTTTTCTCAGAAGGTGAAGACTGCCAAGATTAGCATCTTCATTTTGACTATTTGAAAAGTTAATTTCTAAACATACAGCTCATTATGGCACTCATTAAAGAGGAGGAACTCTTAGATGTGGAGGATGGAGTGTTAATCAATCAAGGTAGGCCTGCAAATAACTTAAAATTTTGTATTTTCTTCATGGATTGTTTATTTTTAATCCAGGAATAATTTATATCATGCAGCATTCCTCACTGCATTGATTCACTGACAAATGCAGGCAAATCCAGGTTTGCTTGCTCTGTTACTCATGTTGCCTGCAAAAGAGTCTTTGCATTCACTAACTGACTGCTACAGTTCTGTTTATTCTGAGAAATGCAAAATTAGTGTAGTCATCCCAGGCTCCATTTAATCAATGGAAGGATGGCCAAGAGAGGTGATACCACTGTGTGGCAATTACTGCTTCTGCATCAAAGATATCTGGTCACCTACTGATTTAATGGCAATTGTGTGTAACCTTAATGTAACAGCTTGTCCCACTGAAGAGGTTGTATAAATATTAATGTTATTTCTAAGCCATAATCCATATACATTTTTTTAATTAAATGTATATACTACATGTGTACCAATACTGAAATACATTTATTATATGATTAGCTACTAACAGTCTATTATTGTAATTCTCTGTGGTTCAGTTAATTTCAGACATTTCAGCTCAAGCTGAACTAATCTGAGATGGAGGTGAAATTCAGGTCAGAGAATTCTTAGTGAATGGTAAAACATCGTGTACTGTTCACTTTGCAATTAACACACCTTCCTTTGAGTTGGAAGAGATAAGTTAGCCATGACTCTGTGGACACAAATCACTGACCTACCTAATTGTGTGAAATGAACTGGAACCACTTGTTGTTCTTGTTTTGTTTCTTAACCTTGTTCTATTAGATTTATGCCTACAGAACCATGCATTGTAGTTTGAGTCAGTCTTCTGGCAGCTTCATGAACCGATTTCTGTGTTTAAGTTCCATCTCAACAGGATTAATGTTAAAGATTTCCACTGGGAGTGGCAGGGGAAAATAAGAAATTAATTACTTTAGGATATGTGGGAAGTGTGCTTTTCATTTTTGTCTTTCTTTGCTTAACATATCCTTAGTATGCCTTTAAGTGTGAGCTTTTAAGCATTGTTTTTAACTTGGATCCTAATATGATATATGAATTATTTAGAAGTAAATACTTCCATTACGAAGAAAAGTGAAGAGAGTCTGTAACCTATTCTGATAGGAACAATAGTTTATTATTTTGGGAATAATACTGCTAATCATTTGTGTTGAAGTATGTAAAGATTAATGCAAACCTTGGATACATGTAGAACAGCTAAAGGACAGAAAGATGTGAACCAAAAGTGAACAAAAGCATTTTTAATGCTACTACCTACTTTTCCTCTTCATTACATGCTCACTTGCATTTGTTTTACAGGTCTTTCTAGAGCTTTCACGAATATTAGCCTAAATCACCACAAAGGTAAATATAGCTCAAATCCCATCAGTTTAAATAGACTGGAGAGACAGAGTAGTTGGGGTAGCTGAAAAAAGCAATAAAAAGATAGTGTACAATGAGATATTCATTGTGTCATAGTCTACATCAGTTGGTACACTGAAGGATTAGGTATCTTTTAGTGGGTCAGAACAGAAAGAACCAGAAGTGAAACTTAATTGAACGGAAGTGAAATAATTTAATTTTAAATTTGCTTACTAAATCCATGATGCTTTTGGTCTATGGGTCTTGTGCTGCATGTGGGTTGTGACAAAGTGTTACTCCTACCTTCTCATGCTTTTATAGCCAGTAATGGGAGGAGTTTTCTCTTACATGAGACGCTGGGTAAACTGAATTTCTAGCTTTGGAAGACAGTGAACTAGCAGTACTACAATAGTTATCAAAAAGTGAAACTGAAGACAAAAGTATTTGCTTCTTTCCCCTGTACTTGATATTGACATTTGTTTTAACCATTGTCTCTTTCCACTTTACTTTTAGAAGATGACATAATCTTAGTTATTTCATGTATCATAGAGTGAATGTGACATAGTCCTCCATTAGTCTGTCACAGTTATCCTGGACTTAAAGTGAACAGCAAATACAAACTAATTTGAAAGAATGAATAAAGGGGTATGAACCTTTCACTTCTAGGCTCCTGAACTCAGTTCAAACCAACAAAATGGAAAATGATAGTATTTTCTTAAGGAGACCATTAATGTGGTGACTCAATCCCCAAAGCAGCTCATCTTCATTCCTTTGACACTCACTAGCATTGCTGCTGTGGGAAAGAAAAGAGACTAATGTCCTGAAATATGGAGAATGGGCTAAGCAGAATTTAGTTTTAATATTTAATGTTTGCACTTAACAGCAAAATGCAACTCACCAATATTGCTGCAAGTGAAAATTTTATTTTGCTGCACATTTTTCATGGATACTAAAGTTTGGGAAATACAAGAGAGTAAATTCAAACCAAAAAATGTGTTCATGCAACGTAAAGCCCTGCAGTGTCCCAAAAGATGCAATTTAACTTTTCCATACTAGAATCAATTTTTGGGCATGATCTTCCCTTTCTGTAATGGTCTGCTACATTCTCTGATTTGGTATTTCCATAGCCATGTTATGTTTCAGTATAAAATATATATTTTGAGGATTAAGGAGATGGAGGAGTATAAGAGAAATAATTCCCTTTCTCTCACTTTGTTTTTCATTTCATATGGCTTCTTTGGGTTTTTGCCTATTCCTAAAGACAAGTATCTAGACTGAGAAATGTAACAGTAGAAATATCATCAAAGGATGTCTGTATAGCATTTCTTATTGATATAAAAAATACCTCAGTTAACAAACCCACCAAATTAAACAAATTTTTAAAATACTTTTACAATTATCTCTATCTATATCTACATATATATAGATACAGTCCTAAATCAAAGATTTCTCAAAATTAGATACTAATCATCTAACCAGCTTTCCAGTTTTCAAAGGGGAAGCCTTTTTTTATAGCTGCAGAGTGGATCACTGAAGTCATTGGGCATTACCCCAATCTGTAGCCAACAAGAGATTGGATGCTTTACATTTACATTTTTTCAAGCATCCCCCTCAGTTTCTAGAAGTTATCTAGGTGATAAACAATGTTTTCTAAATGTAATAATTTATTCAAATATTGTTCTGGTTTGAAGTGTTCTCTCATGAGCTGTAAAATACTTATCTAATCTCTTCCTTCATGTGAAAATTAAAACTTTAAGCTGTATAAGAAAGATGTCTCTCCATCAGTGTCATCATATGCAATATTGAATTCTAAGGCTGTAAAGGAATAAGTTAACGGCATTAAATAATATTTGTTAGCATGTAAAGATCGAAGGATTCAGAACCATTAATTCAGGAACTTTCAAAACCTATTTGTTAAACGAGCTATTGTAAATGAGCTACAGAAACTGATTATGCAAGTAAACACAAAATGAAACAAATTAATTGATATCTCAGCACCAGATGTTTAAACTAACACATATTATCTGAAATTTATATGGTCTGTGAGTATGCATGCTTGCTTGTTATTTTCAGTCTGATGAAACACAGTAACTTGATGAGTTGTAAAAGCTCCTGTCTGAACCCTAATATCTGTGGAGTAGGACCTTGGAGAGTAGCTCAATTTCCAGTAAGGTTCATGATCCCTTGAAATGTAGGGTCCACTGTAGGAGAAGACTGGCTTTGAGAACACCTAAGGAACCCAAAGGTGCATAAGCCCATGGGACCTGATGAGATAGAGCCATGCATCATAAAGGAACTGGCCAAGGAAGTGGATAGGCCACAATTAATTATATTTCAGAAGTCATAGCAGTCCAGTGAAGTTTGCACTGACTAGAAAAGGGGAAACAAAACCCCATTTTTCAAAAGAGAAATAAGGAAGCGTCAGGGAATTACAAGTCAATCAGTTTCACGTCACTGTCTGGCAAGATCACAGAGCAGAGCCTCCTGGAAACTATGCTAACGTGGAAAATAGTGAGGTGACTGGTTACAACCAACATGGCTTCAATAAAGGCAAATCATGCCTCACAAATTTGGTAGCCTTCTACAATGGGGTTACAGTGACATTGAATAAGTGAAGGACAAGAAACATCACCTATCTGGACGTATGCAAAGCATTTGATACCATCTTGCATGACATCCTTGTCTAAATGAAACTGGAGAAACATGGATTTGATGAATGGACTACTTGGTAGATAAAAATTGTCTAAATGGTAATACTCCAAGAGTTGTAGTCAGTGGCTCAATGCTCAAGTGCAGACCAGTGACATGGTGTTCCTCAGGGGTCATTATTGAGACTGGCACTTTTTAACATCTTTATCAGTGTCATGGACAGTGGGACTGAGTGCACCCTCAGCAAGTCTGCAAGTTGTGTGTTGACATGCTGGAGGAAAGGAATGCCATCCAGAGGGACCGTGTCAGGCTTGAGAGGTGGGTCTCTGCAAACCTCATGAAATTCAACAAAGCCGAATGCAAAGTCCTGGACCTGAGTCAGGGCAATCCCAATGACATATGCAGGGTGGGCAGGGAATGGATCGAGACTAGCCCTTAGGAGAGCTACTTGGGAGTGTTTGTGGACTAAAAGCTCAACATGCACAGTCGCAGCCTGGAAAACCAACCATATCCTGGGCTGCATCAAAGGAATAGTGGTCAGCAGGTTGAGGGAGATGACTGCCCCTCTACTCTGCTCTTGTGAGACCTCACCTACAGTGCTGCATCCAGGTCTGAGGTCCCAAAACAGGAAAGACATTTAGCTGCTGGAACAGGTCCAGAGGAGAACCACTATTTATCACACTGGAACACCTCTTCTATAAAGATACGTAGGGAGATTTGGTATTATTCAACTTGGCAAAGAGAAGGCTTCAGGGAGACCTTAGAGCAGCCTTCTAGTACCTAAAGTGGGCCTAAAAGAAGGCTGGAGAGGGGCTTTTCACAAGGGCACGTAGTCATAGAAAAAGGGGCAACAGCCTTAAGCTGAAGGAGGGTAGGTTTAGATTAAATATTAGGAAAAAAATTTTACTGTGTGGGTGGTAAAGCACTGGAAAAGGTTGTCCAGAGAGACTGTCGTTCAAAACTACAAGTGTTCTAAAACCAGAAATGTTCAAAACCAGGTTGGATATTGAGATACTTTATTTACAATATTATGCAATGATGGTGGGAATGAAGGGATGAATTTATGTAACTGATATTTCTTTTAAAAATTACAACAGAAACATAAAAGGAACTCCACTAGAATAAACAAACTGTTGCCTAAATTTAGTATCCCTTTTTTTCCCCCCACCTATTCATATAGCCTGAGGCTATGAAATAGCTTGAACAGTTCCACGTGCTCACTGCAGCACTCATCCAGCACTAACATCCCTTTAATTACAAAACATATATTTTAGAATAATATTTCCCAAATGTGAATTTTCCTAATATAGAAACATGCATATACATTATGTTGTACATGTATAAATATACAAAAATATAAACAGATACATATTTTATAAAAAATTTTGAATCTAAATATAATTTTTATTCTTACTGTACCACAAAAAAAGTTAGCATTTCATAAAATAAGACATATCTGCTGAATAGAATAGAGCAATTTGCTTCTGAATCAGACTTACCATGTGATCTGTACCTATATTCAAGGACGGGCAAGTGTGGGAATAGCTCTGCAATAAAGAGGTGAAATAGAAATCCAAAATTTACATAAGCTAAATATTAACAGACCTCTACAGACTATGCTTGCAACTCAAGAAACAAGAGGATACTTCTTGGCATTAGATGATTCTTCTATTTTAGATGTTTATCTTCAAATAACATGGATCACACTCTTGAAGACTGTTTTTTGTATTCTCAGTTGACTAGGCTCAGTGGTTGATGTCTATCCAGACACTGCTCTGTATGTGTACCAGTTTTGCATCTTTCTTGGAAAAGTCCTCAGGTGGTATTGAGCTCCAGGTTAGCCCACCTGGACATGTGCATATGCAGATAAATCCAAGTCATCATAGTCAAGGAAAAATTCAGTTTACCCTGAAGGATCAGTTCAGGTCAGGCAATGCTGCAGCTCTATTCAGCTGCTTGAACAGCTGACAGACAGCCTGTTTGTACCTTTTGAGCTCGTCAATGTTGCTCTCATCAGCCAAATCAAAAGGATGCATGTCTTCTGTGTAACTTGTATCATACTTTTCAGTCTTTTTCATGAATTTGATAAAAAAATATACTAGACACTCAATTTTAAGCAAATTGGTTTAAATGTTTTGTGGTTTATCAGCTGAATCACTGTTCATACTTCATCTGACTTCATTGTTTAGAAACCATCATAGAATGTAAGTAAGACTTAAGTATGGGTATTTACACCTAAATACCTTGACTCAAGTTCCTGGGGATGGATCAAAAAATGTGTGAAATAAATGTTAAGTATCACCTAAAATAAGATATCCATAAAATTCATATGGGTTGTCAGATAATACTTATAAAGTCCAGAGTACTTTTAACAGAACTGGCTTACACCTTCAGTCTCAAACTGAAATTCAACTCTCATGAGTTGTAAAACCAATCAATATCTTTAATAGATAACTACAGACTTGTCTTCTCTGGCATAATAAAGAGTCAAGTTAAAAGTATAATTAAGACTAAATACTTACCACCGAGCTGGAAAAGGTTATTGTCTTAGGCCAGGAAATTTAATTACTATTCCTCTCTGCTAATTTGTAGAGACATCCCATAATCTATTATTTGTATGACACATTTTCAAAGTTAACAATTTTCCCAGGAAAATACTTTAAATCCTGCAGTGCAGATTAAAGTCTTGATCCTCCATATATGTGATAATTTTTTTTCTAAAAGTTCAGAACCAAAAGTGTGTTTACAGAGGCAGGTGTAGAACTCTAGAAGTAGGCAGTTTTCCAGCAGCAGTATGTACAATAATTATTCAAATTGCCCAAAGATATTTTCTTAGTGTAATCTGTTTATATATTCCCTCTTTCTAATATTGACACTGATAAGAGCTTCAGAGATGTGTATAATTATTCTGCATGCAAATAATCAAGATAATTAATATACTTATTTGAACACATATAAAAACACATTGAAAAATGCTTCTCTAATCTTTCTGTCATGATTTTACATATCAGTAATGTGTAATAGACCCAGTTCTGCCTACTTTGAAATCTATGCACATTTTGTCATTAAATTCAATAGAAAGAAAATCAGGTCTAATATGATTATTTGAGTACTATGTTGAAAGTTAAACTATAAATATTCTTTAGAACTAAGATAATACTCAATGGTATTTCTGAAAGAAAAAAAGAAAGAAAAATACTATTTAATCTGCTTTCTTATTCTAATATTCCCTTTTACAATATTAGCAGTATTGGCCTTGATTTGCATTGCACAGTAGGTCTTAAAGCTATTTTCCCCTACTGGAAACCTTAAGGTAAATGAACAACAGATTTTTTTCATTGAGTTAACCTGATTGCATTCTTGAATCTAGAGGAAATGGGGAATTCATTTTACTTGCTGAGCATACTAGGCTCAATACCTAGTCATTTTCTGGACAAAAGAAGGCCTAAGGACAGGTATCTATCAAGTCCCTCTGATTTCAAATGCAACATACAGTATCTTTGAATATTCCATAATGTAGCAACGTTTTTTCAACATATTTTTTGTCTTTGTTTGACTTTTTACACCTCATTTTCTCTAGAGAGGAGGGCACATATTTTCCAAATTGAAGAGTTGTCTTCTATGGCTCTTCATCTGTCATGTTTGTTTCTTGCCAATTTTTAATATGCTTTTCTCATTGTCATTGCCTTGTCTCAGGGTTTAGCACTAATGTCTTTTCACCTATTAAAAACTACGTTTGATCATATATTTCTCAGATGACCTAATTGCTTGGGTGTTGGGGAAGAAAAACAATTATTAACAGAAGGAGACCTGAAGGGATTGTCCAGCAAGCCCTGGGTAGCTGATACAGAAAGGGTTTCCTCCCTTTGATAAGACAAGAGCCTGCCACGAGAAGATACTTTGGAGACCAGGACTGTTTTCAGCTATCTAAGTATATTAGCCCTGTCTTCCTTTGCAAGATATGGAAGGACTTCTACGAGATGTTGCAAGACATGCAGAAACCCTTTGTTCCCCCCAGGTGGTCCTGGTATGGAGAAATGCTTACTGTATGATTAAATATAGTGACTGGATTTCCTAAGCCCCAGTTAACATAACTTGTCCCCCTCATTAACATGTCCTACCTCCTCATTAACATACCCCGTTACTCGTTGCTATATATTGCAACGCGAGTGATCAATAAATGTCTCGATTTCTACCCCCAAACTGGGAACGTCTAGATTATTGACTGACCAACACTTGGGTGATCTTATATTTGAAAGGTATTTTTTAAAAAATTTATTAGCAAAACTGAGTAATGGAGACACTGATGAAGATGACTGGATTCTTATTGATACAAAGGAATTGTACGTTTATCCTTCTTCCCAACATTGTATCTTCTAAAGGAATGCTCAGGCTCTGGACACACAAGCTTACCTTTACAGTTCCAAAAACTCCAATAATATGTATATGTATCTACTATTGGAAAATAACTAAACTTTGCCTTATTTTTTGGTTTGGGGGATTTTTTGGCTCTTTTTGGGGACTGTGGGGGTTTTATTTGCTTGGTTTGGGTTGGGTTTTTGTTTGTTAGTTTGGTTTGTCTTTGTCTAGTTTTTTGTTTGTCTTTGGAATAAGCTACAAATACTGAAGTGCATTTCAACTTGCATATCAAGTAAAATGAAAAGATATTCATTTAAGCTCAGTAATTATCTAGCAGAAATCAGTACAGTGACTGTTCACATGACTAAGTCCACATGTCTGCTTGAGTGTTGCAATATGCCAGGAATAATGTCCTCAGTCCCAGCAGAAACATGGCTTAAGAAATCTGTCTGGTCCTTTTGATCCTTCCTTCTCTCAGACAGGTATTCACAAAAGCATTATGAACATACACATAACAGGCAACCATATTTGTTCAAAGTAGTATGAATTTTTCCCTTAGGAAGTCAAATGCTTCCTGGTATTCCAGTAACTGATGAGTATTTATGGATTTATTTTATTTTTACACACATGTTAAATATGTTATGATAATCTAGAATTTAAAAAATCTTTTTTAAAAAAAAATCAGGAATATTCAAAATTATTATAATCAGCCTCTCCATACTCTGATAGAAGTCCAGTTTTATATCAAAGATTACAGTATATGAAATTTTTCAGAAAATTCTTTTTCATTGCTTACATGAACTCTTGAAAATCATATCTTTAACTTTCTGTATTTGCCAGTTTTAAATGTGATTTGAAGAATTTTCTTCTATACTTTTAGGGTGAATTTCATGGTCAAAACAATGATGAAAAAAACCTCCAAAACTGAACCAACAAAACCCAGTAGAAGATAACATGGTGCCTTTATCTTCCTTCAGATATTGTTTTTCCAGTCCTTCAAATCAAATTATGCAGGGACAGCTTATGGTACTACCTGTGTAAAAGGTTCTATTTTCTCTTTGTATCAACTACGGCAACTGACTGATATTTTGTTGTCACCCTATTGAAGCTAATATAATGTTCTGTGTATTTTACAGAAATGTTAATTACAGATTTTTCCAATACTGTATTTCCATTTTTTATTTTTTGTTTTCAATTCACATAAGCAGTGCAACCATTTGACTCTTGAAATACTAAATCTCATTAAGTTTCTTTTATACAAAGTACTCAGCAAACAAATTGAATGCTCACCGTTCCTTTTGCAAAATTATAGTTGGGCTGTATATCCTTAGTATATCATAGATAATAAGTGAAAAGAAAAATTGAAATCCGTTGTGTATATCTACCTCTGCTGTCTTGGTTTCAGCTTTCACTGGATCACAATCAAGAAATAGTATTTTACATCCTTTTTTTTTTTTTTTTGCTTGTTATCTGTAATAGCACCATAGGTACAATATTACAAGGAAAGAAAGAAACAAACAAAAGTAATTGCCTTGCTCACACTATTCAGTATCATCTATAAACTTCATAATATTCAGTGTTTAAACCAATTTTATTTTACTCAGTTTGTCTTTTTTTTTTTTTACTTACACTTAATTTCTCCTTCCTATTTTTTTTCTTTTTATCTTTCTCAGTTTTCTACCCAGTTTTATATATGTACTTTCTCCTTAGCTTTTATTTTTCTGTCTTCTTTGCATCTATAATTCTTTTGTATTGTTTCTGCCATCTATTGTCCCTATTATTATAATCTTGCCCATTACACCTTGCTTGATATATCCATTCTGTAGAGAGGATCTTTCATACCTTCTGGTGCCTTCATCTTATTTTCATATAAAATTAAAACTTTCTCAGTGTGATTAGAATATTCAGAAACCACTGATTCATTAATTTCTTTTTTCTTGGTAGAACTGGTTTCCTCTCATTTGCTTCACTCAATGTTATCTCCATGTGTTTTTCTAGTCAGCAAATGTGACTAGTCAACTGAACTAATTGACAGAGTTCTGCTCATCTCTTGGGGCTCTTTGATATTCAGGTGGAAGGTTCCAAAGCATGCTCAACAGTTGTCTGGAAGCCCAGATTGCTAGTCATACTTAAATGACAGATTGTTTTGGAAGTACTGCATTCAATTAAAATGATCAAATATGCAACAATCTCTTAGTCTGTGCACTTTGTTCAGAAATGGAATTCTTGGAGTGGAATTCAATTGCCTAAAAATGAGATTAGAGATAATTGAGATTTCCTACAGTAGTCTGTCTTGACAGAGGCACAGGTGTCCTATAGGCTCTCTAGCATCTCACAGACCCAAATGGTTGTCTCAGACCACCATAGGACATATTAAGCAGCACCAAAAATCTATTTAGAGGGAAATGATAAATCCTTCTCTCCAAGTGGATCATGTTATTAAGATACTGCTGTTCAGGCACCTACAGAACAAATGTCTCTGTGTGAGCAGCTTCTAAACTCCTTCAGTAATAAATGGAAATTTAGTCAATACTCTTGACAGAGGCAAATGTTGTCCAAATGTAGAGAATTTCTCAGCTGAACAGTTCTCTTGACCCCACAGACTGCATTGCTTGAGGGTTTCAGCTCTGCAGTGCCAGAACTTCAACTGTACCAGTCTGGAATGTTGGAGGCATTCTACATTCCAGAGCTTTGATGTTGTCAGTAATGAGTAGCAAACTAGGAACTAAACTTTCTACGACTCTGAATATGAACTCCTTTCCTGCTGATGCCTTTCTAAAAACTGAAATACTGTGAATCAATAATCCTGAAATCTTTTTATATATAGATAGATGTCAAAAATTACAGGAGCTTATCTAATGAGATAGGTGTCAGTTATGAAAGGCTTGGGTGTGAAAATGCACTTGGACATAGACATTGGTCCTAGTTCTGTTGTACGCAACAAATTATACCATCTGTTTGATCTAGATAAGGAACTTCCAACAAAGCTTCAGTTTGAATTTTTTCCTTGATTTAAATGTGTAACAGTAGTTTTGTTTAGATGAATGCCCATTTTTTTCATCTATTTGAGCCTTCTCTGTTCATTGACCTTCTATGTTGACTTATTCTGTTTCACAGTTTTCTCTGTTCCTGGAGAAATACTTACACGAATTTGTATACACTTAGTTTATTTGTTGTATGTATGCATGTATGCATGTGGGTGCTCTATGCCACTTACCTACCTTTGAAGTACTTATGAACTGAATGATACAAAAAAAAAAAATATTTTAAAATTCATGACATTCATAGTCACTCTTTACATATATCTCCTTGATGCTAAATACTCCAGGTCCAGCTTCTTCACAAAAAAATTCCCCATATCTGAAATCTATTTCCAATACAGTTAGTGATTCTGTGCAATTACTTTGAGAGGATGCAGTCTTGAATCTTCGAACCATTCTTCAACCTGCAAGTTTATATAGAGTGTGGAGTAAAATTTAACCATTGGCTGAACTACTCAGTTGTGCAATTTTATTCTAAATCAAATATTTCAAGATGTGTGGTTTTGCTTTCCAGTCTTAGCTGTAAAAAATTCACAATATTTGTCTACAGAAATGAAAGGCAGTGTAAACTGTTACTTATTTTCCTCCACAATATTAGCATCTGTGATTACTGAGAAAACAACAACGAGAGAGAAAAAAAAAATAGAAAAAATTTTCCTCCTTCCAATTAATGAGAACAGTTTACATTTTATTTTTTTTCTTACTTGCACATGAAATAATTCTGAGACAATGTATTATCAAGGTATGATTTAAACTTCTGATAACAGGACAGATTAAGGTGATTTTTGTTGTGTGATTTTTATGATAAGAGATTTTAAGTAAATAGTAGATAGTTCTCTACTTTTTTTTTCTTTTTTTTTTTTTTTTTAATAGTTTTGCATATGAGAAAAACCCTGGGAGAGAAATGAAATGAAGGTCATATTTGAAATGAATAGACATCATAAATATAATGTATCTTTATAGAGCAATATGGACACTTTCAATGTTAAAAAAACAAAACAAACAAAAAAAACCACAAACCACCACAAACACAAAAAATAAATAGTTGTTTTATGCAAATAAAATGGAAAATAAGTTAAAATAAGATTGCAAAGCTACAAAATTTCAACAGAAAAGTGTATGGCTGCATTTGTCTTTTTTGCATCTTTAGGGGAAAAACATACCAGTTTAAGAAGAAATGGATCAGCAAGAGATTAACTGTAATAAGCAGACAGCATATCAGGATAGGAGAAATGCAGCTGTTTTTATTTGTTGTTGTTTTATTTTGTGGGAGTTTTTTTGTTTGTTTGGTTGGTATTGTTGTTGGGTTTTGTTCATTTGTTTTTGTTTTTTTTTTTGTTTAATGGGGAATTGCACAATCTAACTGTGCAATATGGGGAATATAATCATGAATACTAAAAGACAAATCCTATCCTGGATTACAATGTCTCAAAGAAGTAGAAAGAAATAAACGAATACCATGAAGACAACAACTACATTTCTCGTGAGGCAGAGATGCTGGAGACATGATAAAAGATAGTATTTCAAGTTATTTAAGAAGTCTTTGGGTCTTGCAGCCAACAACTTTGGAAGAATAGGAGAAACAGGAAAAAAACTGGGAAGGAGTTATTCTCAGAAACATGAGTCCTTAAAGAAGGTGTTTATAACTCTTTCAGAATTGTGTGAAACAGAAAATGTGTGGGACATGTTTTGCCACTTTAATGTAACAGTAAAAACAAGTGATCTAACCATAGATGCAAGGTTCTCATTTAATCCATAGGACATGTTTCTACGCCCAAGAAAATCTAAAGATCTTTAGATTCTATAAATCATATGGATCTTTAGGTAGCTTTTACGCCAAAAATTTATTTGCAATGAACCTGGCAGGAAGACTGTAGATGACCAGCTTCCTGGTAATCATGTGGTTTGAGATCCACTGTCAAATATTATTCTCATAGCAAATGAAAGGAAGGATCTACGTGTGTGTGAAAAATTATCCTGCTCAGTGAACTGCTTGATATCAGAGGACAACAGATGTAATGAGAGGTAAATGGTCTTGTTTGATGTTGGGTTAACAAAATCAGGGACGGAAAATTTGAAGAACTTTGTAATATTGGCACAGGTGATTCTAATAAGTAAAATACTTTGTACAAAAAATTATTAGTATCTGTGGGATAGCTGAAATTTATTGTTACTTTCAGATGAACCTTGTAAAAAATTATCATTAAAACTGGATTGTCCTATCTGCTGTAAAGTAATGCAAGAATCTCAGGTTCTTTTTATTTTAGGAATAGCTGTTTAATGAGATATATTTATGAATACAGAACTACTATGCCTTTATTTTGAACTGTAACACTGTTTCACCTCAGTACAGATAATGTGCATGATATATTTTATCCTCTGATATTTTTATTTTTTTTTTTCTGTAAAAAGAAGCATTAAAAATAGTGGTAGTAAAAACTAATCAATAAACAAGGAAAGACAAAAAAGACTAGCACAGATGATTATATATAGCTCAGAGGAGATTAGAGAATTAATTTATGCTAACATTTAACTATACACAAACACACACATTAATGCATAACTATGTATGCACGTGCACTTATGCATGCACATACATATGTGCACATATGTGTGTCTATTAGACATATATGTTACTGGCACATATGGAGATATATATATGCACCAGGAGTGTTTTGCAACCTGCAGAAATGGATTTCTCACCAACTGCAAAGAAACTCAGGTGTGATCTTGATTCAGTCAAGATCAGTGCATGGGTGTACATACATATACACATGTATACTGTGTATATACATATATATTTAGTATACAATACATATAAGAAAGCTAACTCATTATAAAAAAAGATTCACTAACTCCTTGATTTAAATTAGGTTAGTAGGTAGAGTAATAGAGCAGTTTCAGTGGGGACCTGGCATATAGCTGGGATGAACCCACCACAAAATGCAAATAATTTTACGTGAAGAAAATAAGTTGATCTGTATCCTCTACATCAGGAATGAGTTCTTTAGCCACTACATAGATAAAAGAAAACAAGCAAACAAACCAAACCAAAACACATTTGTTTGGTTTTCTTCCATTATGGAACCAGTGAAGAAACATGCTCTTATTTCCAACATCTAGTGAGGCTGAAAATGTATTTCCAGCAGGTACATATACACAGCATACACATACGCAGACATACACAACACATATTTACACATATACACGGGTGGTGGCATAGATCATAAATGAACACACACGTCAATCCCATAATCACTGACGACACAAATGGCCTCATACTGCTCCCCTCTGTCTGAGACAGAGGAAGATACAATAGTAGAAAAAGAAAAAAAAAAAAATATATATGTACAAGCTGGACTCCTTCAGCTATTGAGTTCTTGAGTACAGACACAGTCTGCTCAGTAGCTATCCTTTGTTCCCAGTCTCCCCAGTTGCCACCTTCCCAGGTCCCACCAGCCAGACAAGTGTACTGAACAGAAAAAAGGTATTTATATTCAACTGGCTATTGTTTTTTCCCCCACCCATAAGTCTTCATTTCCCTCACTTGTTCTTCCCCAAATCACCTAAAACCCTCTGCTTTTTCCTGCTTTTGGTTCTTTGCCTAAATATCCCATAAGTTCTCTGCAATTATGAATTGCTCTTCCCCTACATCCCATAATGTGTCCCACACCCTTAGACATTCCACACTTAGTCTGAAAGGTGATCTAAAGAGTTGCTCTGGATGACTCATCTTAATGGGTATCAGATGTGGACAACGGGGCTGATGGCTCTAATGAGATGGCTCTGGGAGCGGTCTGGACAAGATGTTTGTTAATTCTTTATGAATCCTTAATATGGGATCCTGCCTGCCACTGCACATTGTTGAGCTCCTCTGAGCTTGTGAGGATGGGCCTTTGATGGGCTGATGGCCCTCCCATGATAAAGAGCCCGTGTGGAATCAGGTGAGGGCATCATTTGGGCTTCCTCTTCTCCCATTTTCTCTCTTTTGAGGATAAGAAGAAGAGTTTATGAGGCGTATTACGAAACCTAGCATGGTCCCACATACAGGTTTACCCAGAGCGGACACCATCCTCTCTCCTTGCACAGCACTTCCCACAGATCTGTTTCATGCTGTGCTCCCAGAGGAGATGATCTAATACTCTCCCAGGTATGCCCCTGAGGGTTTGCAGGTATATGTGGCTATGGTCTGTTGAGTCTTATAAATTGTTTATACTTCCTACTTCTGAAAAGAAGGGAACAGAGACTATAAAAGAGGTTTATCCTTTTAAATGAAACACTGCATAAGAATAGAACCCTATATTTGTGTGAAGAGAATGAAGTCTCCACAAAGGCTGTATTTTTAGTATATGCTTAATGGGAATTTGACATTAGGTAATACTAATATATGACATCTAGTTTCTACATACCATAGTGAAAATGTTCCTATCAATGTCCCTAATGACTGAAGATTGTCAGCTCAATCATCAAAGGATTTCTATTTCCTTTTCTAAGAGATAATAGTCATCTTTGCTTTAATATCCCATCAGTTAAGCCTCTAGTTTTTCTACAACAAATCATAATGGATTATGTTCTTACAACAACTGTCTGTTTGAGAAAAATGAAGAGAACATTAAATCTTGCTCAAAACTATGCTGTTCATTCATTTCACTTTGCCCATGAAATACTACTCCATTTCAAATTCTAGATTATGAGGCAGGTCAAGACAAGAAGCAAAACTGTATTTTTATGATTTTACAAGTGAAGAAATTTCATTCAAATTTTGTCATTAAGGTACTATTAAAAATAAACTACAAGTAAAAAAAAAAAGTTAAAACTATGCACTGTTGTGTAGAATAATATTGTCTTCATCTATGAATATATAATTGGCATCTTTCTGTTATTTCAGGAGTTTTTACCATTTTCTCATTTTCGCTTGATCAAGACCAATCTTACTTTCTTGCAAAGCTAAAAGTATGTGGACCTGATGACATATTTAGCAAGACATTTATTTTTACCTAAAGCAGTTCTGAGTTCTAACATGTTAGAATAATTCTTTAAGTAATTTATTTTTTTTCTTAAAGAAGCTCCTCAAATGTCACTGGCTGATGCCAATATGGTTTCAGGAAGACAAATGAAAAATCTTGACTAGGACTTGGTCATGTTATAAGCTCTACTGATACGACAAAAAGAAAAATTTCTGTATCTCCTAGCCTCTCATAATGTGATACCAGCAAAGTTCAAAAAAAAAAAAAAAAAAAAAAAAAGACAAGATGATGATATTTTACTCTCCCAAGAGGCTGCTGAAGCAGTTTCGTATCTCAGATGTAACATTTACTAGTAAGAACCCCCCTAAGTACTACATGAACTACCTGAGACAAGAAAACGCTATGCTAGTTCATAGAAACTGATCAGACATGCAAGATTGCAACTATGTATATAACCCTGCAGCAATGGTGATTTATATTTCCTCTATTTTTGTGAATATTAGTTCTGAATTAGTTCTTTCTAACTATGCCAAAAGACCAAAGTAAGATTTTGTGTATTTATAGGAGTTTATTTAGCAAGAAATCAATAACTAAAGTGAGTGCAGAACAGTACTAACTAAAAATCAAACCAGTCAAACTTTCCTAATAGATATCGCAGCTTTGTATTTCAAATGCATATTTAATTTAAATAAACGTTAGTATTTGCACCTAATTTATTGTTACCTATGTCTGAAATGAAACAAGCTATGTCTTCTGGAATTGTACTGTAGTTTTTTATTTTGCTCTATGATCAAATGTATAATTCGAGCAGACTATCTGAAATGAACCTAACATTATAGCTTCAGTCTAGCAATGACTTAACTATCACTTTAGTACTCATTTGTCTGGGCTTGAATCTGGGCTTGAGCCTATTCTGGGGTTCAAGCAAGACTTCTCCCTTCTCAATGTATTAAATAGCATTAAAATATTTTCTAGTGTATTTGATTGTGTGTAATTAACATAAAAAATAAGTATGTGAGTGGCCCTTCCAGTTTAAGAAATTACGTTAAAGCATGCAAAAATTCCAGTTTCAGTAAGAGGAGTATGTCCATGGACACCTACTTACCATGGACATTTTCCTATAATCTTTGTAGTGACTGTCAAATTTATTGACTTCAGGAATTTTCTTTTTACTAGTAGAGCTTTTCTGCCATACTTTGCTTGACAACAGTGATGATCCGGTTCAATTTTTATGGGTTGTCAATGAACCATATATCAATTTTGTAAACTACATTTCACTACTCAAAGATCTTGAACGAAAAGTCTTCATCAAAAAGTACCTTATTAAAGAAGAAGAAATTGAAAAAAAATAAGATAAACATGCAAAAATTATGTGTTCTCCAAAGCAGAGCAATAAAGTTCTCCCCCTACATTTCTTAGTGACATAAATGGTAAAACGCCAGTCTGTTACCCATTTTTCAACCACCTTATTTATATTCTATCATCTACTCCAGTAAAGACTGCTTGGTAGTAACTACAAATAGTAGAAAATCTACAGGCACCCAGAAATAGCTGGGTTTGCCTTCTAGCAAGACAGTAAGGTAGACCTTTCCCCTAAGTTTCTTGCTTACTGCTCTTTCAGTTCAACACATTCCTAGATGCTTCCCTCTTCTAGGAAGGCATCCATCTTTCATTCTTTAGCAGGAGTACCACCCTACTGAGGAGCATCTACATATGAAGACTGTGATGTCAGGAATATTTCTAAGAAGTCTTCTTGCCTTTCTATTTTGGACCTTTGAATGTCCTGCCTACTAACAACTATATCATTAGAATGGACGATTTACCTCGGGGATTTTTGTTTGTTTGGTTGTTTTTTTTGTTTTGGGGTTTTTGTTTGTTTGTTTAAGTTATTTTTTAAATGCGGACCTCACTCAGTTTTTGTACCATACAGCTCCTTGTAAACAAAGAGTCACAAATGTGATTTTAAATAAGACAGTTTAAACCTCTCACAGTCCAGTCCCCTGCTTAACTCTGCTTCTTCTCCACTACATATTTGGAAAGTTGCTCTGTTTTTGGGTTTTTGTATTCCTCCAGTTGTCTGTTCACCTCTTTTAGTTGAAAAATGATGACAGGTACACTCATGCCAAGACTATTCATATTAAAATGTACTTATGTAAGTGTTGCACAGATACCTTGAAAAGAAAAAAAAAAAAAAAAAAATAAAAAAAAAAAAAAGAATGAACTAGCTTATAGTCTTATAGTCCCAAAATGCTGACTTATCTCATGAAAGAAAATTACAGAACATCAACATAGTCTTAGTAGATCTGAGGTTAATCAAGTTTTCATAATACTCTGATGCAGAATGTAAGGGTAAATTTAGAATTTAGTTTAATAAGTTATTTAGTTAAATAAGTTTAGATTAAAAAGCCAAACCAAAGTAAAACCAACATATTGTAAGATCCAGAAATTTGGAAGGAAGTAAAGGAAATATTTTATTTTGGTGTAGCAAACAATATATTTCATAAAAGCAGGTGAGCTATTCGAATGTAGATAATTCTGAACAGTAGCCTTGGAAGGGGAATTTTCTTTTTACTTGCTCAGGCAAGTATATTAAAACAAACATCTAAAATTTTACATCCAGGAAAAGATGCAGAGTAAATAAAAAAAGCAGAGTTTGAAAAAGAAATGAGTACACCTGAACTAGAAAGACATGAGTGTTTTCAGGAACCTTCACAAGTACATGCCACATCATGGTGATGAACTGGAAAATAATATTTTCTTAATACTCTGTCATCATAGGCTAGAAAGAAGCCTATCTCTCAGTCTAGATAGAACCTAGGCTGGTGGAGAAAACATTCTAAGCTATAAATATGGTTTATAAACATTTTACCTTGTACCATTAACCTTGCCAACGCTGCTCCAGTGAAAGTTTTAGCTTTCTTATAGTCACTCAGATGCTTCCAGATAGTCCAGTTTTTACTTGACATCTACTTCTTCTGTTGGGTGCAAATAAAATCTCGGGGAACACCAGCACCTATGACCATTACAGAGTTTGTCTGGAAGCTTTGCCAAATTCCTGAAGGATGCGTATGCACATGTGGAGAAGTCTACAATACTTTAGTAAAAAAAAAAAATATGACAGAAAATCTTTTCATTTGTGGTAAAAATTAAAGTTTATGCCATGGCTAAAGTTTAAAAGATATCTTTTTGAATGAAAAAAAAAAAGCTTTTAATTAGATAAAATTAAGTGTCATGGCTGCTAAAAAACTTTTGCTTGAATTTTCCCCATGACCACAGTAGAAGGGAAAGGCTGTTTCGCTGCCTACTGTCCCTGAGGGGATAACCTTCGAATTTTTGTCACCCTCCTCTGGTCCCATCAGCTTTGGTGTCCAGCTGCTGCTTTGCTGGGAATCACGGCAGCTCCAGAGGGGTCCTTGGCTCATCCCTGACCCCTCACGTCCTTGGTTGTCTCCTCTGCCAATCGCCAAAGTCAGCATTTTGGTAAGGAAAGGGAGCCTCCATTCACCCCCTCGTTAGCAGTTGGCTTTTCTGCTTGCCCATTGCTGTGGCTGCCTGTTCCCCCAGAGGTCGGGGAGCCCAGAGCCATTGCGAGGGCCGCGCCCGCACCCCAGAGCCGGGGCACCCCCTCAGCGCCCTGCAGGGAATTCCCAATTCCCGCGGCCGCCCCTGCCGGCC
>JAWWEE010000001.1:62355450-62375700 GCA_035221455.1 Xenops minutus
CTGATCCTGCACCCAAAGACAAGGGGAGAATTTCAGCGTTGGAAAGTTTCGGTGATGGTGTGGTTGCTTGTTATGTTTCTTTTTGTTCTATATATTTGCAGTAAAGATCATCTTTTCTACATTTTCTGCCTAAAGTCTCTTGATTTGAAAGGTTGTGGTGGCTCGAGGAGAAGGAGGCCCCCTTCCTAGTCCAGGAGGATTCTTCACTTTCCTTGACAGACATCTTGGTTGGTTTTGGTTTTTTTAAACTGAGACATTAAGGTAAGAAACTAAACGTGCCTTTCACTGTCTTTATACTCAAATACTACACTCAAAACCTCTGGCTTAATGTTATGGTTGGATTTTTTTTGTTTGTTTGTTTGCTTATTGTGGATTTTTTGTTTTAATTAGTGAACAGTATGAGCAATGTTAGTGACAACCACGACAAATCAGGGGACTGGACAATCACCCACCATATGAAGTTCAACAAGGGGAAGTGTCAGCTTCTGTACCTGGGATGGGGCAACCCTGGATATTTGTCCAGACTGGGGAATGAGATGCTGGAAAGCAGTGCTATAGAAAGGAACCTGGGCATCCTGATCGAGGGCAAGTTGAATATGACGCAGCAGTGCCCTGGCAGCCAGGAGGGCCAACTGTGCCTTGGGGGCCATCAGGTAAAAAATTGCCAGCTGCTAGCGGGCCTCTCTGCTCTGCACTGGGGCAGCCTCTTCTTGAATATTGTGTGCAGTTTGGGGCACCACAGTATAAGAAAGATAAACTTTTACCGAGCATTAAAAGGAGGGCAAAGATAGTGAAGAGCCTCGAGGGGAAGCCATGTGAGGAATGGCTGAGGGCACTTGGTCTGCTTAGCCTGAAGAAGAGGAGACTGAGGGGAGACCTCATTGCATTTACAATTTCCTTGTGAGAGGAAGAGGAGGGACAGACACTGATCTCTTCTCTGTGGTGACCAGGGACAGGACCTGAGGGAATGGCCTGAAGTTGTGTCAGGGGAGGTTTAGGTTGGATATTAGAAAGACATTCTTCAACCAGAGGGTGATTGGGCACTGGAACAGGCTCCCCAGGGAAGTGGTCACAGCACCAAGCCTGACAGAGTTCAAGAAGCTTTTGGATGACACTCTCAGGCACATAGTGTGGGATGGGGATGGTTTTGTGTAGGGCTAAGGTTTGGACTTGATAATCCTTGTGGGTCCCTTCCAGCTCAGCATATTTTGTGATTCTGCAACCTGGTCTCATATATGTAAAGTGACCCATTTCTGCATGATATAAAAACCAGAAAGTATTAGCTGAAGAGAAAGCAGAGGTGGTATCACTGTTAGTTGTGGACCTGCTACAGTGCTCTGGGGGCAGTTTATATGCAGAGATGCCTTGTTATCTCAGGAGAATTTGAAATGGCTGACATGTCACGAAACTGCTGTGTGACATTTCTGGGGAATCTTGTTTCAAAGCAAGAAGAAAGAAGTCAAGATGTTAAGTAACATTTTCAGTGTCAAAAATCCTATCAGAAACTTTTATATTAAAAGTTCATGTTTTACAGTCTACAGAAGCCTTCATAACCTCCCATCAAAGCAGCAGTCAGAGTAATAAAACAGATAAGCTGAATATAATGACCTTCTTTGTGCTCTGGAGGAAATGAGTACAAATACATAAGCAAATAGAATCATTATGTTTAATACTTTCACATTTAGTCACAAATGCTAAGGATATATAGAACAATCACCCTCTTTAAAAGGGAATAGAACTGTATCTTTTGAAGTGCTGAAAACAGAATTGGGTAAAACATTTGCAGCTTTATTTAAAAAATACTATGGCAGTCTGACTGCCTATCTAGCAAGATTTCTTCAATTTCTTTGCTATTATGCTTTCATTGGTGCTATGTTGTACTCTAAACAAGCTAAAAAATTTAACATAGACAAATGTAAAAAGCATTTGTAGACAAAAATGATGACTATATTGTATATAAAACTATATTACATTATTTAAAAAAAAAAAATCCCTTACTTTTTGATCTGGTATTATACTCTAGCCTTTGTTTAAGAGTTTAGTTAGAATAGAATAAAACCAGACTAAGATATAATGTAAATTGTTCTAGGTAGTTTAATTAAACATATTTTCTCTTTGTACTGACTAGTATCCAAGTGATAAAAGAAGTTGCAGAATACCATTAAAACACGTTTAAGAGAAGTTTTTCTTTTCATTATTTATTCATAAGTCTCCTACTCTTCACAGGTAAATTTTGTGCACAAATTTTGATGTTCATTCCAAGTCCATTTAAGATTTCAGAATAACTTAAATTCTTAAACTTTTGGTGCAGACACAGGACACGTACAGTTCCACATTCTTCCACAATTCTACTGAGCATTTGTGGAACTAATATTTTGGCATTGTTTCCCTTCTAAATGTTGGCTGTGTCAATTATGTTCTCCTGGCCATCTGCAGATAGTGTTCATTCTGTGAACTGAGAATATATTTTACAAATTTACTTTCAAGAAACACATTAAGGGATTTCATAACTTAATTATTTAAGACAAAAATTGTGTGTGTTTGGATGCATATTTTAAAATGAAATCAAATTCACTCTGGTTCATATGCAGAATCAGGATAGAAACTGGAGCAGATTTTGATGCAGGAAGATAGATTTTGTCACAATAAAGAAAAATTATAATACCAATTTATATAATTCATCAGATTCCTCTTTAGAGTCTGAACTTTTTCTACTGTTTATATTTTCCCTGTTTTACATTAGGGAAATGATAATGATTTTGTTTATTTAAAGAATATTATTTTACCTTCCTTATAATCTTGAAACTTTATCATAACTTTTTGCTAGTTTTCTTCCCATGAAACTAAATCATCTATAAGGAAACTGCTGATTTTATAGATTTAATTAAAGGGAAATCGTATGGTACATTTATTCTTTACCTCTGATTCAGCTATAAAATTAAAGGGGCAGTGAAGAAAGAATAAAAATCTTTGTCAGTGTAGGATACAAAAGTGATAGCAAATTTGTAATTCATATGCTTGAGAGGAATATTAGACTGTCTTTAAAAATTAGGTTGACTCTGTGTAATTCTGTCCTATGCACTGGTACAGATTTCCAAATCTCATTCACTTTATGTAAGGTTATTTCTATTTTCAGGCAAAGGTTTACTTACACTAAAATAGTTCAGAATAGAAAAAAAAAAAAAAAAAGTAGGACATGCACTCCTATTCTCTGTGCTCCCTGATACACATGCTTGATGTTTTTTTGTGTTACATTAATGCAGACTTTTTGTGTTGCTTTTTGTTTTTAATCCCAGCCATTTTTGTAATGTTAAAAGAAATATAATCCTATTGCTTTGTGCCAGCTATGCCTTGACCAGGCAAAGAAATGCTCTTCCACCATCATTTCTGTTCACTGGGGAAGTTCAAAAGAAGTTAGATGGCTAGCAACTAGGTCCAGGGAGGTTTTGCATATGCTAAGTAGCACAAGTAGCATTCTCAGATTGTGCCTCTAACACACAAGTATGCTTCAAGAATTATGGTTCATAAAAAAAAAAAAAAAAAAAACCAAAAAACAAAGCTGCATGAAAACTATTTCTTTCAAAAGTAAAAAAAATGGGGAGTGCCACCTTTTGTATCCTTTGCACATGTCGTTAGAACATCCCATACAAATGGCAATATATGAAGAAGCTTAAAACTATTATAGAAAGTGCTTCAAATCCTAGGGTTCCTTCTTTTGTTCACTGATGACACAGAAAGTCCACTTAGAATGCATGGTTTTTCAGTTTGCTTTCTGGGTTTTCTTTTCTTCCTCCAATCCAATATTTGCAAGAATAAAGCTATGAAACTATTTTTCTGGGAATAGAGAAAATATCCTCTCCAGAAAGAATGGTTGTGTTGTCATAGCAACAGATAGGGAAGGATTTCAGAAAAACTATGCAAGATGATCCCACTCAGTTTCTCCTTGATGTCAATAACACATTGGACTAAAGTCTCTGAGAAACATCATAAAGCAGGTCCGTAAAGGGACAGTTAAAAGACATAATTTAAAATAGAATAAGGAGGTCTATGTTGCTAATTTATTGTTCTGGTTAATATTTATTTACATGTAGGTTGACTTTATTAATGTAGTTATTATGTTTTTATTTCCATAATTCAGTTTTTCTTAACTGTAGACTGACAATCTATTGTGAAAATGCCTACCAAATACTTGCACATACTGCTCATCTGACTGCTTTAAAATTGCTAATTAAGAGTAGAAGCAGGATAGTAATGAAAGATTTTTCTGCCTCTTTGAAATACTCAGTAAGGCAATAAAAAATATTTCTGTATAAAATTCTAAAATGGCTTCTGGCATGAATTTATACTTAAGTCTGATGTTGGAAGAGGAAAAGAAGGGAATAAGTTTTGTTGACTTAATTTCTGGAGATAATTCAGTGTTACTGGCACCAGTAGCTCACCAAGAAAGATATCGCCCCAGCAATTCTCTATAAATAATTTATAAAGCCATACTTAGCAGTATGGCTTTTTAAAAATGGTCCCTGCAAAAAAGTTGAATTGCACCATTAAACAAAATCATTGAGAGTGGTCAGGGTGCTTTTTAAGCAGAGAGATTTCAGGGAGTGTAGAATAAAGCAGTTAATCTGCAAAACTCTCTTAAATCATTGCATTAGAAAGGTCATGAGCGCATAACTATGATTTAAACATGCTTTTCTAACACCTAGAAGAATTACTATTCTACAGTAGCCTATGCATTACATGCCTGAAAGGAAATTATTTTCTGGATAGGCTGACGTCAAATAAAGTCATTAAAGAGAGGCCCAATCTGGCTTTACAGCCAAAATTAAAGAGCAGCATCAACAAAACCATTTCATCTAAAATAAGAAATGCTACAATACAAGATTTGATTTAGTTTAACTGCAACCAGTCCTCGCAGTAATTAATAAAAAAAAAAAAGTAGTGTTTCACATAAAAAAAAAAATCCAGCACTAGTTTTCAGGAAGCAACAACGAGTTTAAAAGGCAAATTAACACCCTAAGGTCCATCCAAAAAGTAGCTGCCCTCAAATCTGCTGTAGACAGAATACATTAGAAGTGCACTCACAAAAGGCTGATAGTATTTTAATTAATGGAGAACACTTGTGGGCCATTTAGTGTTGCTAAGACTTAAGCAAGCTAATTGATCCAGCACAGGTGCATGTAATTGAGAGATATGCCTAAGATTCACAGTTAATTTACTCTGGGACTTTTGCAGATGCAGTGAAAATTTAGTTCACAGAAGTCTCTAAAAGGAAATGAGTGAAAGACAATCACACTAGCTGGAAGAGCAGAAAGAACAGTTTGACTAGGAAAAAGTGATGTAGCAAGTTCAGTTATACAACACATGCAATCTAGAAATAATATTTCTTATTTATTTATTTTTCTAATTCACACAATCTAATTTGGGAATACTGAACTATAAAAATTGTACAGTGGAAGCTTGAGGATTAAGCCAAATACTTTCATAATATAAAGAGCACTGGGATGGGGATACAAATGTATTATTAGCATCTTTAAAATACAGTTCCAATTTGAACTGCTTGGCAATTAAGAATACTTTTTCAGGAAATAAAGAAATGCATTTTCCCTGGTTATTTTTTCTTTGGTAACTTTTTTCTTTGATGATAAGTTTCATGACTTTACCTTTTAAAATAAATACAAAAGAGTTTCAAAATTGCTGATTTAATTCTAAATAAATATCCATATCTTTAAAATCACCAATACTGTACACTTTGATATAATTGTTGGGTGTTTAATTGAATTCCTTAAGAAACACCCGTAGTTCTTTTCTTCAATAGGTACTTACACATATAGTCTATGTTTATGAAGTCTTCCTCTTCCATATGCAGGACTAGGGTCTACTACATTTACACAGTATCTAAAGAAACTACACTATGTTGCAGAGCTCAACTTTTATGTTTTTTGGAAGCTGCTGGTTTTCCAAATATAATCTGTAGGCTCCTAAGTGATAAAACAGGAACTTTAAACAGGCAGAAACTTCACAATAGTCAGTTGCTTAAACTAGGCAACATAAAATTCCCAGGAGAGGTGTACAGATTAAGCCACAACAGTCCTGAGGGTTTAGACTGAGATTCACAGTGTTAGTTAAGCCTGCAACTTCAGTTAGGATCAATGAACGAGAGGGGCATAAATCCCTCAAGGCTTTAAAGTATCAAATCTTCTGAAAGATGTCTTTCATGTAAGACCATCAATGCAAGTAACCAAATCCCGCAGTGAAAACCATTCAGCTGCTATCTACCTCTTTACATGACTAAATCTGCTGAGAGCATGCTTACATGCAAGGATCCCAGAATTCAATGTTCATATGCAAAGAGGGATTACAGAATCAGGGTAATAGAAAAGAAGTAAAACAAGATTGAAACATGGCTTTTAAACACACTGATGTCTAACACTTGAAGGAGTAAGAGACATCTCTTTTCATGTGATCTGAAAGTCTTTTTTGTCTACAGCGAAATAATAATTTCAACTACGTTTAAAAAACCCTGCAAAGGAGGATCAAAGTACTAGGAGTTGCAGGTTCTCACTGAATGGCGCCCACTTACAGTAAAGTGATTGGAAACAACAGACAATTCTTTACAGCAGAGTAGAACAATCATAGAAAAAAGGACAAAACATAATCTGTAGTATAGCTTGGAGAAGACCCGAGGTCACCTAAATCTATGGGATGTTTAACACAGAAAGGGTGAGAAGGATGATTATTTTTCTCTCACTTTCTAAGTTTGTTTTTTTTTTTAAATACAAAAGGCAGTCCACTCACAGCTGCTAGATACTATGTTTTCAAAGAAAACTTCCTCAGTTTATGTTAATTTTCCTGGAAGTTCATTTGCTATCTTTTTGAGAAAGTTTTAGGCAACATACACCATTTAACACTGCTCTTGGAGGATTCTGAAAGTAGCTTTAAGATTGTTCCATACTTTTCTCCAACCTTCCTCTGTTGCTTAGTTGCAGACAGCCCTGTGTTGAGTGTGCCTTTAACTAGTTCTAGTAGTCTAGATTTTTTTTGGATCCTGTTCTGTGATGATGTCTTCTTAATGGAATAAGAATGCAGACATCTAACTAAGATCATACTGAATCAGTGCTAAATTTTTGTGGTGCATCAATCATTGCTTCAGAAAACTCAGCTTTTCTCAATACCTACAAATGTTTGTGCTTATGTTATAATTCCGTATTGGGGTATACTGGGGTAAAACAAAATATATCCTATCTCTTGTTTTTCCATACACAATATTCTTCTTTCATCAGAAACTCGAGAAGATAAAGTGGAAGGAAACCAATAAAAGGATCTTTAGATGTATCATATTTTATCTAGGCACAAGCGGAAAAACTTAGATTCATATCCAAGGTTGACATCTTTTATTGCTCTGTTAAACATGTAATTAGTGGTGTTTCTAAACACAGGTATAAACCATTGTCTCACTGTGATGCCGATGACATTTTTATTAACTTTAAAGAATAACGAGAATAATTTGCATGTTACTAGATTTTACTCTAATAGCGTGCCTTTAAGGTCAAGATTTTTTTTACAGTTTTGGGGGAAGTAAACTTTTCTTTGCTGTTTTTTCCCTGCTGAATTTCTCCAGTACAATCTCTACATGAAATCATCCATTTTTGGGAGAAGCAAGCTATTGATGAAAATTTCAAGAAAATCCTTATGTCAATTGTAATGCCCCATATCCCTTGAAGATATGTGCAGTTCATCATATATAAAAGTAACAGAATATATTCTCTGAAGTATTTCTCCTCTCAGTTTTTTTAAAATAAGAGATACATTGTGGGTCAAATCTTGATGTGGAAGGTAAGTCTCCAAGGGCTACAAAGATGCATAAGCCAAAAATTTTTAGAAGCACATTTTCTTTATTGAGCTGCTCTATTCTTGACGTATTGCAAGTGCCTTTCTAACTGCTAATGATAATTCAGAATTATATAGGGCATTAACTCTGCTTTTGCTATGATTGAGAACTCCTTTCTGTTTAAAGGTAAACCATTCTGAGTGCTCTGAAATTTGCATGTTTACACAGATTCTTCTAAAACTTTCACCACTTGATTTAACTGCAAGAAAGAGAGGACAATCAAATTTGGAGTCACTAAGGTAAAAGTTCTTGTGATAGAGTGCTCAAAATAAATTGCTTTCAGTCCTGGTATTCTGTCAGTGATCTTACAATGCACACATTGGACTCAAAGAAGATCATATGATCACTGATTTCAATTAGTCAGAGTTCATCTCTAATAAACATGCTCCCTAGCATCTCTCAAGCAAAAGTAATATTGCAGTAATTTCTGTAGTAATTGTTAGATTTTCCAGATTGGTATACGTCAAACAATCATACTCAAGGTTGATGGCTATATGTTTGAGAAGACACTCTTCAGAGAATTTTTGACAGTTCAGTTTCCTGTGTTTTAGGCAGTGAAATGGATGCTTCATTGATGCCATAAATCCTAAAGTCAAGTAGTGATCTTGAGAGTCTCTGACTGTAGTGTCTAGTCCAGCAGTGGGATTCATCTAACTGATGTTTAAAACTTGCAGTTCTGTCATAGTCTTGTTAATGTTTGTTTAGTGAATGAAATCTTTCAAACTAGGTGGTTAGTTACTGCCTGGATGTCAAACATCAAGGGTCTTTACAACATCATCAGTTGGCTCAGGTTAGACACCCAAAAACACTCTTTTGCTGAATTATGATACGTTGGTCTACGGTCCTGAGAACAGTCCAGCACTTGTATGATCTATTGCTATATATTATTTAAAATCATATACAAAATATCTTCTCTCTATCTTAACTACTTGCAAGATTGATACACTCACATCTATATCTTCAGGGACAGTTTCTACTTCTCCTGAAGATTCTTACCTTCTTGTTTCTGGAAAGAGCCAATCTTTTTATGGAGATCAATTCCGCAAGCCTTAGAAGTCTCTGCAGTGGCCAGATTAACCATTGAAAATGTTAATTAACTCATTTAAGCATATAGATTGGTCTATGTACATCAGGATCTGCCCAGGGAAATACCCTAAACACTCTGAAGTTCCCATTTGGAAATGTCCTCTAACAATTAGTCAAACAATTATAGAAATGGTTAGAAATTCAGTTGATGACATGATTATGTCTCAGACCCTCCACTATTTCAAACTGATCCATTATCTCATCTATGCAGATGACTAGGTAGGGAATTTTGACCACACAGGGAATTAATGATTAAATATATTAGGTATGCACATAAGGTAGCTTAGGTACATCGTAGGGAAACCTAGAGCTTATACATTTAATTTCTACAGACCTTACCACACAGGCTCTCCTTATCACCAGGAGGCATAGCTTATTCTGTACTAATATGTTTCCCCTTATCTTGAATTACAAACCCCTCCCTTCAGCTGCGGTGTTTAACAGAACTCTTCACTAAAAATAGTCATTTCTCTCCCATGACTATAAACATCTACCAGGAAGGATGTATAGCCTGGACATGGCCATCATTCAGGCTAAAATCAAAATATGGCAGTACTAATTTCATTTAGAAACTGCAAGTTTTAGATTTGCCATTTTGTGGTAGCTGTTAGCCTTTGCCAACAAGATCTCTCAGAAGAGACCAGGAGGGAAGTCTGGAGCAATAGGACAAGGGGTAATGGTTTTAAACTAAAAGAGATATAAGGAATGCCTATTTTATGAAGAGTGTGGTGAAATACTGGAACAGATTGCCCAGAGAGGTTTTAGAGCCTCCATTCTGGAAATATTCAAGGTCAGGCTGGACAGCGCTCTGAGCAACCTGATCTAGTTGAAGAAGTTCTTGCTTTTGGTAGGTGCGTTGGACTAGATGGCCTTTAAAGTTCCCTTCAAACACAAACTATTCCATGATTTTATACTAAGATGTTCATTCGGTAGAGGAGGATTGGGTCAGGGAATACTTAAGCAAACTGGACTTATATAAGCCCTGATGGACTGCACCCATGAGTATTGAGGGAGCTGACTGACATCATTGTGATGTCAGTCTTTACAATCTCTGAACAGTTTGGATGAGGTATCTGAGAACTGGAGGAAGGCAAGTGCCACCTCTTTCTTCAAACAGGCTTAAAAGAAAGGTTCAGGGAATCACTGTCCAGTCAGCCTCACCTTGAACCCTGGTAAGGGAATGAAACAACTGATCATGGAAACCATTTTCAGGCACATGAATGATAAGAATATAATCAGTAGTCAACACGGCTTCACCAAGGGGCCGTCAATCTTCACCAATCTGATAAAATTCTATGATGAAGGTACTGGCCTGGTAGCTGAGGAGAGAGCAGTGGAGCTCAGTAAGGCCTTTGGTACTGTCTTCCATTAGATCCTCATAGACAAACTGTTGATATATGAGTTCAGTAAGTAGATAGTGAGCAGGATTTAAAACTGGCTGAATGGCTGCACCCAGAGGGTGGTGATCAGTCATATGACATCTAGTTCAGGCTTAGTAACTCGTTGTGTGCCATAAAGCTCAATACAGGGTCCAATCCTTTTCAGCATTTTTCTAAATTATTTGAATGATGGGGCAGAATGTAACATCAGCAAGTTTGCTGATGGCACCAATATGGGAGGAGTGTCTGATACATCAGAGAGTCATCTTGCCATTCAAAGAGACCTTCATAGGTTGGAGAAATGAGCTGATGTAAACCTCATGAAGTTCAACAAGGAAAAATGCAAAGTCCTGCACCTCAGGTAGAGAAACTCCCAGCACCAACATATTCTGGGAGCTGCAAAAGCAGCTCCAAAGAAAAATAAAATCTGGAGGTTCTAGGGGACACCAAGTTGAAAATGAGCCAGTAATGTGGCTTTGTGGAAAAGAAAGCTAATCATATGCTGGGCTGCAAAAAAGATTGCCTGCAGGCTGAGGGAGGTGATACTTCCCTTCTACTCTGCTAGCACTAGTCAAAGGACATTTGGAGTGCTGAGTCCAGTTCATGGACATACTGCAGCGAGTCCAACAAAGGCTACAAAGATGACTAGGGGGCTGGTGCATGTGTTCTAAATGAAGAGGCTGAGAGAGTTTAGAATGTTTAGCCTGAAGAAAAAAAGTTTCAGGCAGGGCAAGGGTGGAGGAGAATCCTCTCAATATCTATAAACACCTGAAGGGAAGGTGCAAAGAACGTGGCCAGGCTTTCTTTAGTAGTGTCCAGTGACAGGACCAGAGGCAATGGGCACACACTGAAACACTGGAGGCTTCCTCTTCAGGAAACTTTAGGAACCACATTTTTATTGTGAGGATAACTGAGCACTGTCATAAATTGCCCAGGGAGGTTGTGGAGTCTCCCTTATTGCAAATATTCAAAGGTTGTCTGTATGTGGTCCTGGGCAGCCTGCTTTAGGTGTCCCTGGCCAAGAAGGGGATTGGACCAGATGACTTCCACAGGTACCTTTCACCCTCAGCCTCAATTTGATTCTGTGATTTACCAGGGTTTGTAGAATTTGATGGGCTTCATGATACCTTGAATACCTATAAGGTAGGAATAAGAGTCAAATTATTCAGGCATTTGCGACCAGTTATCCCAAAGATATAGGCATTTTAAATCACCATATTTGAAATTAACATTCCAATTCTTTTTTTCTGTTTCTACTAGAAATTTATCAACAGTTCTGGTCAAAAGCTCATAAAAATTATCTAGCAACAAAAATCAGTTAATGCATCAGAAAATAAATATTTGTGAATTAGTGGAGGTTATGAAACTTTCACGGTGTCTTCGCCCTTGGAACATTAAACAAGTGAGTATTTCATACCATTAGAAATGCAGCAAAAGTTTAAAAAAATAAAAAAAAAAGTTAAAAAAAAAGTAAAGCAAAGATTTCACATAAAATTTCCTCTTTTATATATTCAGGCTCCCTTTTTATATATTTCCATCTACCTTACATCTGATAAAAGCATACTGAAGTAGAGGACTGAAACTGTATTATTTATCAAGAGGATCTAAGTTAGCTCTCCAAACGTGCTGAGTCAGCCCAAGGACTGTGACAAATCACAGTGAGGTTTAGAATATGTTAGAGAAACATTTAGAGTTACTTCCAGTATTGTCAGAATTATTATAATGTTAAAAAAAAAATAAATTGATCTAGTTCTACCATTGCTCGCACACTGTTTAAGAGATTCTATATTTATTCAAAGACTTAATTTTCCCAGTCTTGGTCAAGAATGGTAGGCTATTTAAGATTATGTGATGAATCACTATTGAAATGTGTTACGCTATTTATTAATACAGGTGACAGCTATCTACAGCAAAATAGAAACAGGTACCTTTTTCCTAGTAGACATCCAGATTTCAAATCCTAAGACACATTACTGAAGTATAAAATAAGAGTGTCTCTGTAACATATGTGTATTCAAAGCAGGCTACACGCTTTCATCTTCTGAGATCTTGCTGTGCAATTCACAGTGACTCCTACCATGTACTGCAAAATGCTTACCATGCAGATAAATATTCTGCCATTTCTTTTGGAGCTAAGATTTCAACTGACCTTCACTATGAAATACTTTTGACCCATTATCTAGCTTCTTCTGCACTACTATAAATTAATTAGGATATATTATTATGTAATTTTACAAAATCAACAATGATCCCTACCCAGGATTTTTAAATACTAAATAGATATAGAAGATGACAAATGAGGAATGAAGGGTTAGGATAAAAGAAAAGCACCTAAGAGAAACTAAAATTTAGCAAAGTTACGAGTACAAGATTTTATTGGTAGTTTTTCTGTTTTAGTAAGGTTTAAATTAATCAATTTACATTAAATATTCATGCAAAGCATAATTTGACTACCTTGCATGAGATTCATCTCACTTATCTTTAAATATAGTAACTAAGATGTCTAATGAAGCTGCTTGCTGTGGACACCTCCAACACAGTCCTTTCTTGAAAGTGATTAATTTGGCCTATCATGGGTATCTAATTAGGCATAAGAAGAAACATCCTCTGGGTATGTCTACATCCTTCTCCAAGGGGAATCTTGGCTATTTAGCTCACATACAAACATTTATCTTTGAGGTGGTTAGGGAAGGGATAATATGTTCCAGCAGACTGCATTCTGCATATATGATATGAACAGGAACTTTTACACCAATTTTTTTTTTTTTCCTCAACAATATTTTTCAACAGCTGTTGACCATTTTCTTACTACTTGTTCCTTCAAAACTATTTTATTTCCTTTTCTCTCCTTACTTCATTTTGCATAAATTTTCATGACAATTCCAAAACATTTAATCACTTGGTATTTATATTAAGAAAGTATTTCCAGAGGTGCATTCTGTTCAGGGGTTGCTCACTTAGCATGTAAAAACAAGCTCACCAGCTTCTCAGTTATTTGTGTGCATTTGTGATGTTCCTCACCTTTATTTCAACTTCTATGCCATTTCAGTAGCCAAACCTCAGAAATGCCCCTACTATTCTTGCAGTGGTTTTGACAGGGCTCAGACAGATTATGACATGCATTTCCTGTAGATACAGCCTAAGCTTGGGTGGTTTATTTGTGCCTTCCTATTACATTGCAAACTCAATATCCAATTTACTATTTACTATCCATCATCCTTATATCTTTTTTAACACTACAGCTTTCCAAAGCTCTTCCTCCCTTTGAATTGCATCCTGAACCACATTTCATTATTGCTCAGATATTTTTAAGTTCCCTGCATATTTCATCTGTATTATCTTGTTTCCTTCATTCTTGCGAACCTTGATGTGTGACCATAGACATTTGAAATCAGTAGGCAAGTTTAAGCAAAAACTTAAGAATTTCTTTGATTACATGTTGTTGTTGTCATTAATATAATAGACCGTATTGCAAGTTCATGGTAAAATGACATCCATGTCCACGGACTAAGTTGCTGTTTTTCAGTTTACATAGGTTCAGTTGTAGAGATTCCATTTTCTTTGGAGAATATTTACTGTAATTAATTTAGGTATGTGATGTAGATGCCAGAACACCTACAGGCTAGTACCTGATAGATGTGAGAGTGGCCCAAATTACCTTTTTTAAAAGTAAGCATACTTGGAAAAAGAATGCATTTGATCCTACAAAGGACTTGACAAGAGTTGCAATTTTGGTTTTGTGAAAAAACCCCAAACTCATGACTCTTTAACAGAACTGTGGCACAAAACTAGATGGTTTCAAAGATTGTAAAATGTTAGGAGACTTCTCATATACTGTTTCCTAATAATAATATCCTTTATGACAGAGGGACTAAACCTTTTCCTACAAACAAAATAACTGAGATTTTTTTATGATGAATTATATCAAAGCAGATCTTTCCATCAACTGAGTTGATCTTTTGATCAATTAAAAAAAACAAACAACAACAACAAAAAAACAAACAAACAAAAAAAAAACAAACAAAAAACCCACCTAAGAATAAGAAAGAAAACAGCCATCCTTGACAAGTGTCATTTGCCAGGGCAAAAGTAGAATAATGTACCTTTTGCTTCATATCTAGTTCTTATGTGCTGCTTGATCCTCAGGTCATATAATAGTTAAGGGCTCCAGGTAAATGTTAGGATTTGAGCATGTTTGAAGTTTAACAAATTCCTGCTGAGACTGCAAAAATTAAGGCAGTGGAAATATACATCTACTATATATCCTGGAGAGCAAGGGGCTTAAATTACTTCTCTGGTTTAAAAAGTGACAGCATCACATCAGGATAAAACTACTTTGAAAACCAAACTTCCAAATGTTTAAGGTTTGCCATGCAGAATATGTGGAAGCATGCAGAATTTGCCTGTTTAATATGTACAGAGTATTTTTAAAAATACTGTGCAGAGATAGCATCCAGAGAAATGATAAAATTCTACTTGTTTGAGATGCTTGAAAACAGCTATGTGTAGTATGTATTATATTTAAGAAGAAAAAATTGAGAAGAAACATACTATCACTGCAGAAGATTATGAAAAGGCTCACACATAAACTCTGAATTCAAAAAGAGAAACAGAAAAAGAGCTCTCTTTATCTTAATAATTTCTGGCTGCATAGGATGGAGCTTGTATTTACAGTTTCGAATCTTTCCCATCAATTTCCTCATACAGATGAGAACAGGAAATTATGCTGAACAGCCAGAACTTTAATCAAGTAAGATGTACTTCATTCCATTTAAGTAATTTCAGCTGATCTGGGCTCTGTTCAGCCCAAGTGGCAACAATAGACCTGCTACCATATATTCTTCATTTTAAAAGGATTAGAAAAAGTCAGTGAATTCATGAGAATCTTCTAAGAAAAACAAATTTCAGAATGTAAATGTATGATTGTTTCATTTTAACAAAACAAAGATAAGTGGAAAAAATAAAATATTTAAGTACATAAAAGTACATTAGGTATGTAACTTCTGAGTTCTGAATTCTTCTGCTGTATTTAATGTCAGAGGAGGAAAGAGGCTAATTGTGGTTCATAAACTGTTTCAACTGTTTGAAAAATCTGTTTTTTAATCTTGCTTCTGTGTTTTCTGACTTAGCATTTGCATCTGCCACTGATACTTCAGCATCAGTGAAATATAACTCCTTCTGCCTTTGCAGATGGCATGGCAAACGTTTAGATTTTCTTACTCTGACCATCAATGGCAGTACCCCAACAAGTTAAATTTTATGTGAACTTGCCATAAAAAAAAAAAAAAAAACACGAAAAAAAAAGCCCAAACAAACAAACAAACAAACAAAAAAAAAACAGAAAAAGTCATGAATATCATCATCATACCGACACTAAAATACTGAGCGAGCATCCATTAGTATAACTAACAAAAGGAGTGGCAATGTGTAATCCCATGGGATATGCACCTAGAAATATCCCTTGGAGGTTTCACATTTAGTCAAGGAAAGGATTGCCCGTATCATAATTAACAGAGGGCACTGATTCAGCACACATCTGTATCAGCAAGTGGGTGGCAACAGCTACCACTAAACTACTGCAGTTCTGTATGTGAATGGATTAAGAAAGCATCTAGCATTCATAATGCCTAGTGACAGAAGCTTTCTCTAAAAGATGTTTTATATGCTTATGTGGTCAAAGTACATGGAGAGAGCCACCCACAGTGTATATTTCATCAATTAAGCAGAAATGTTTCATAGGTGTAAAGAATAATCTGGAAAAGCAAAAGGAAAGAGAAGAAAGAAATAGAAGCAAAGAATAAAAAGTCAAGTACTCTTGTGTGTTAGATAAAACAACAGCATTGAAATCAGAGAATCAATTCTGCTATTTTAAACTAAATTGATTCAGTCAGTGAAGTTATGGCAAAGATCCAAGCAGACAAGAAAAGTGACTGAGGCACTGTTGTTCTCTTCTGGCTGGAGCCTAGAGGGAAATAATTTTTTGCTGGGACAATTCTAAGACTTTGGCAATAGAGCAGCACCAATAACGACTGAGTGGTTTGAAGTAAGAAATTAAGACTGCAACCTTGCAGCTAATCCAGAGCATTTTTATCAATTATCAGTCTATAATTAGCTTGTGCATTAGTGATGATTAAAATTGTGCAGCACTAACTCTTAAACCATGAACTGATCCTTTTTTAAGATATTTTCCTTGCATAACAGCCATTGGAGAGAATTTCCATGATACATTAAATTTAAGCCATTTGTTTTTGCTGATTACTCAAGTATCTACGATGTGATCTACCAGCTTTTTCCCTTTGGATACAGCCATGGATTATTCACTTCTTTATATGCTATTTGAGTATATAAAAACTGGAAAGTGAGTGCATAACAGATGTTAGAGGCATATGGCATTTTTAAAGCTGGTGCAAATATTTATACATGTGGATGGATGTATGCAGATCTTCAGCTGACAGCAGTCATTACTATAGTCTATAGTTTTTGTTATGTAGAGCTTATGGAAAAAGACAAACAGGCAGTTTACAGTAAACTCAAGTGAACAGCAGAAAATAAAAGTATTCTCTTGGCTTTTCTTTTTAAAAGGATGTCCATTTCTCAGAAATGCAGTATACCCATAGCTCTGCTATTTTGATGTCTTAAAAAAATGCATACAAGATGGCAGATTAGAAGGATTCAAGATATCAGAAAAATCTTAATGCAAAACTAATCTGAAGTTGAAGCAGTTTTATGAGTACATAGAACAAATAGATTGTATCAGTAAAACAATTTTAAAGCAAGCCCGTAGTAACTGTGTTGTATATTATTAATAGTGACAATCATACTTACATTGAAATTTTTTTCCTAATGTCTATTTCAATCACTTTTTTTATGCTGATACTATTTAAAGAGAAATGAAATTATTTGTTCATCTTCCTTTTGATTTACCACTGGGATTGTGAGTCATGCATGAAGCTTAATAAACCTTGCTAATTTTCTGACAATTCAAGCGGTTATTGATTTTACCCATTGTACATATTTGGCTCACATTTGAAATAGGCTCATTTGTGAAAGTGAAAAGCGTGTCATTTATTAAAACAGAATGCTAAGCTTTATTCTTAGCAAAACAAAACTCAATGACTGCTTCAGGAGCGAAGTGAGACTGGTCTTCAGATTGTGCTGTAGAGTTATTTTGCTAAGCAAAGGTTTACTTAGAAATTATACCCATTTTTCATTTCTCTAAAACAGAAAATCTCTATTGAAAAGCATAACAAATGTCATGGCCACTAAAAACCAAACCAAAAGACCACAACAAACTTTCACTTTTTTGGTTTTGTTTGGTTTTTAGTGGCAGTGACATTTGTTCTCAAATACACCCTCTGCTACCAAACCATTCTTTACAAGGGTCTAGATAGAGCAGATCAACAATTAGAAATTGAAAACCAAAGAATTAAGTTTTCTTTAAAAAAAAAAAAAAATCTACCTCACTAGTATTTTCCTCACTTTTTACCATAATTATCAGGAAGAAAACACTTTATTTCTTTGTTGCTATAATATGTGTGTATTTCATCATCTCTCTCCATATGTTTTCATTTTCTGGTATTTTATATTTTGAAGGTAGAGAAGAGTAGAGTCCTTGAGACAATTAAAAATCTTACTTCTTTAAGATATATTATTATACTGCATCTCTTTAATGCAGAATTATCTGGGTTTCTTGTTTTAGTGCAAGTAGGGGAAGCCCTCTAAACATGATTGCTTTCATACAAAGCTTCCTTTTGCAAGATATGTTTGACAGTATGAAGGACAGAAAGCATTTTTTCTTCCTTCTTTTTCTCCAGATAACAAAACTAGCTCAGACAGATAGATCAATTACAAGGTCCCTTCACACCACAGAGTATAGGGATTTTTTCAGCACTGACTAAATGTCACAGTATCACCAATTCCTGATGTCGTAGAAACAATTATAGAATGTGCATACAGAATATGAATTCCTGAAAACCATCTTACTATAAAGGCTTTCATTTTTACTGTAGAAGAGTGAAAAATAAGGACATCTGGTGACACATCATCATCTACTGAATATAGCTGATGATGCTTATTGCAGTAAGAGCAGAACTAGGTCTTTAATATTCACTACCTAAATGTTTACATAATGATCACCTCTCTGAAACTATTTCCTTCATGTCAGAGATCTGCAGTTACCTTTTTATGACTTATTTGTGAATCTTTCATAACCAGATCATAATTTCATAAACCCATGCATAATATAATATTTTCAAGAAACCCAGTTCACTATTCTTTTTTGATTTCTAAGTTGCACAGTAATGGCACATTGAATACATTCTAACTTATAAAAACTTTTGAAGGAATAATATATTTTTTGTAGTCTATCAGTCCCCAGAGTGCAGTTCAGATATTTGGTCCAAGATAAATAATCTCATATTTTCTATCCTACTTAAATTATAAAGAACAAAGTCTCCATGCTCCCTTGATTACCTTTGAAATATCAAGAACTTTTACTGAAAATGTCTATATGCTTCAAATAAAAGAACTAAAGTGTCTGGCATCTGCTCTGTGAAGCAGGCACATTAACACAGAAAGGCTAAATAGCCATCCCAGCAAGGGTCCCTTGCTACTCCAAGAATTCTTTCACAGGTGTAAGTGAGCTTCTGCTATTTCCTAAATGCTTATACTTGTTCTCTGCTTTTGACAACATCCCATCTATGTTTATGAAAGGGCAGGGACACAAAGGGAGCTGTCCATGAATATTACTGCTGAATTGCTTTAAGGTGAAATATTAGTAATTGTAGTTATTAGGAGGCTGCTGTGGAACAGCACTACTTCTTGAAGAGCTGTACATTTCAGAAAGAGAGATACTGACTTAAATGCAAATTTATTCCTATTGAAAGGCATGTTTTAAAGCTGTGTGTTAAGGAAAAATATTTTTTTAGTCAAGGAAACAGCTCAATAAACAGCAGATCAGCATTTATTTTATGAAACCTTAGATAATGGTGCTTTTATTTTGTAGCTTTCCTTGTCTTCAAGTTTCATCAAAAGAAAAATAAATAAATAAAAGGTTTTAAACTATTTCATCAATTATATATCTGTATATATAATTATATTGGAATTCTTCACAAAAGATAGGTAAGAAAAACATAGTTAACATTTTGAAACCATTTGAGTGTAATAAAAATATATTTCTTCTCTCTTTAGGTGTCACAAAGCTTCAGTATAAAGAGAATAGTTGGTTTCTGAATTGCTAACAATCAAGCAGACTTGTTCAGGATATTTTATGATTATTTTCAGGCGTTGACACACTGACATTCTCTTCCTTAGATTAGTTTTTTCTGGGTTTCATATCTACCTATGTATTTATATAACTGCTTTTGCATATGCTACTGTGAATAATAAAATACTTTTAAAAAAATTATGATTTTTTTCTTACTTGACTAGTCCTGAAGACATTAACTTGCAAATGAGCCAGCAGAAAACTCCCTAATCTTTTGCTGTGTCTCCTGTCAGATTCTCAACTGTCTTTAATGCCACTTTTGAAAGAATATTTGCCAGTAAGCAAGATAGAGATCCATGAACATTTTCCAAAATTTTCCTTTCTTTCATGAAGATAGAAAATGAAGGAAACAAAAGGGGAAGGTTTGGGAAGGTTAGGGAAGGGAAGGTTTGGGAAGGTTTGGGGAGGGAAGGTTAGGGAAGGTTAGGGAAGGTTAGGGAAGGTTAGGGAAGGTTAGGGAAGGGAAGGGAAGGTTAGGAAAGGTTAGGGAAGGTTAGGGAAGGTTAGGGAAAGGAAGGTTAGGGAAGGTTAGGGAAGGTTAGGGAAAGGAAGGTTAGGGAAGGGAAGGCTAGGTTAGGGAAGGGACGAGAAGGGAAGGGACGAGAAGGGAAGGTTAGGGAAGGTTAGGGGAG
>JAWWEE010000001.1:62386109-62406031 GCA_035221455.1 Xenops minutus
CCTCTTCTCCAGACTGAACACACCAAGTGCCCTTAGCTGCTCCTCATACAGCTTCCTCTCAAGGCCCTTCACCATCTTTGCTGCCCTCCTTTGGACACTCTCTAACAGCCTATATTGTGGTGCCCAAAGCTGCCCACAATATTCAAAGTGAGGTTGCACCAGTGCAGAGCAGAGTGGGACAATCCCCTCCCTTGATGGGTTGGAGATGCTGTGCCTGATGGGTCCCAGGACACAGTTGGCTGCCAGGACACATTACAGATTCATGTGCATGGACCTTTACAGAACAATTTTCTGTGACAATTTTTTTGGGAAAAAAAAAAATAAACAAAATACCCACAAATACAAAAGACCGTCTAAGAGCTTTGTGACTTCTCTGTATGTTCAATGTCCTTTTTTATTAATAGTATTTTCCTTTGGTCTTTGGAAAACTTTTTAAATGCACTGTTCAGGGCTGTAACATAAGCATCCTAAGCAGATATGTGTCCACAATGTGGCTTTGCCTTCAAGCCTTTTTTCAAGCCCTTCTGGTTTGCAGAACTAATTTATACATTCTTTATTTACATGAAATTGTTTTTGCTCGATGTTCTGCTGAAGTATTCTGCATTTGACCAACATGTGTGCATTATGCTCTTTGCTGATGCACCACATTTAAAGCACTACTTTTCACTACCAAGGTATAAACAAGGGGTAACAGAAGAATAAAAAATAATTTGCCTCCACAAAACATAAGCATACCTGATATTCAGCCTCTGTTCCTTAGCCTTCTACTTGAAAAAGGTAACTTATTTTCACCTCTTCAGGAAGTTGCCATGGAAATATATATTGGACCATATAAAATTTATTAAACAAATATCTTATATTGCTATCTCAGCCTCAATTTTTTGTCGCCTTTCCCTATCCTAAGCAGAAAATATGCCTTAATTATAAAATCACTGTCTGTGGGTTAGGTTTCACTACAGAATGCTCTATAGATTTCCTTCCTCATCTTAAAAGTTAATTTTAGTCAAATTATGCCAATATTTGATTTTGTCCTTATTTATTGCACATTGTCATTTGTGTAGTCACTGCTTACAACACAAGGTACTCAGAAAGATCTTACAAATGAGGTTACTTAATTTTAAAGGCTCTTTGGTACTACACTATGTCAGTATTTACCTGGCACAATTTATTTCACTTTCTCTGTCGAAACTAGACACATAAACTCCTTTCCTTTCCAACTTATGTGCCCTAGGATGTGGTAAGAAATATCAATACACACTGATACTTGAAGTGCTGCGTACCACCGCTCTTTATTCAGCATGACCACTTTACTTGATTATGCTTTGAACTTGAACTAGTGGAAATGGTAAAGCATAGGAAATAAGGAATTGAGGCTGTAGTATTATGAATTTAGTACTTTTATGTAGATGAATTAAATGCTGAATTTTAAAGCACAATTTGGCTGAGAGAAATTTTGCACAGCGCACAGCATAAAAATAATATTTGTGAATTAGAGAAAATATGAAAAAGAAAAAAACCCAAAACAAACAAACAAAAAAAAAACCAACAAAAACAAACAAAAGAAAATTAAGGGAAAAGAATGAAGTAGTAGGAGGGACACACCTGTAACCTTAATCACTGTAACTAGTTTTGAGTTTTGGTTAAATCTCTGTATCTATCTCAAAGTATATTTATTACTCTCCCTTCATTGATCATTACAGAAATTCCACTTTCTGTACCACTGAACTAGTTCTTCCATATTACTTACAAAAAAGAATCAAAGTAGTGTGAAATAAGTCTGAATTTAATTTAATAAAAAGAAAAAAAAAACGAAAACAACAAAACAATAATTCTTTTCACTAGATCAAAAAAAAAAAAAAAATCTTGGATCTTAAGCAGTACAACATTTTTCTTGTTCAATATAAATATAAAGGCATAAAAGTGAAACCTTAAGTTATTTGAAAGAGAGGAAGATCCAAGATCTCTCTTGTGCTTAATTTAAAACTTGCAGCATATATCAAGTGATATTTCATGTTTCAGATTTCATTCTGAGATTTTAGAACTCTTTCTTTTTCTATGCACACTCCATGAGAAAATACATGCAATTATAGTTGTTACAACTGAGAACTTAAGCAATCTCAATTCTTCATAGGAACAATAGCATTTTTCTTCCCATCAATCCCACAAATACTAAAATCTCCATCTAGTTTTTGAAAAACCTTTTTGTCACAGCAAAGTCAACACTCAAAAGTGTGCACTTTTTGTGCAAATTTATGGACTTCATATGGTATATTCACTGCTATATATGGTAAATTCTGTCATCAGCTCAGTCTTGTCTATATTCAAAAAGAAAGCTCAAGTATTTGCAGTTGTGGTGATTTGTGTATTTTTTTATTGTAACAGGAGTCACAATCATAATACTCTTATTTTTCACTTACTATATACAATCAACACTTCCAGTGAACATTCTTAATTCTACTTGTTTATAGATGCAAAAATAAAGTTAATTAACTGGAACAATATACAGTTCATAATGATAGAGTATAGGATAAGTGTGCTACCATACTGCCTTTTATACCTGTTTAAATATTTTTATTGGTTTTGGTAGCAAACTGCCAGGCCACACATAAGTGGTTCTGAAGTATCTTGATTTTTCTGCTCAGAAAAGTCAAGTTTCTTTTCTCTTACATGAATATACATCTTTACTCACAGTAGTTTCCATGACAAGATCCCCAGTCAGCAGCATGAGCTACAAACCAGTCTGTCGGAAGCCACAGGGTACAATTTGAATTCTGGGTGTAGCTACTATATGCAGCAGAATTACACCTGAGATGAGTTTGACCTGAAGGCTTTCCTTTCCATCAGTGTCATAGACTGTTATTCAAAATGATAGATAAGCACTAAATCAAATACAATCTGTGTCAGTTTATGAAGTTACTATCTTATAAATTGGACGGTGTAGGGCTAAGCTACCAAAAAAATCTGAGTATCTGGAAATAAAGAAGGGTTATTAAATCTGTTGATCTGTAATGTGAACAACTAGGAGCTCAGTTCATTTCCTTCATGAAGAAAGATGTATTCATCAGAGTAGGTAAAACAATAAACACAGAACTAACTCTGATAAGGGATTTCTAAGTCTTAAGGACAAAGTTTTAATACAATCCAATAATTAAAATCTGGGACAGACAAATTGAGATAATTCAGATTAAACAAGAGGCACAATGCTTTGTGAAGAGTGATATCAATTTATCTTTTTTTGTTTGTTTTGCTCCTTTGGTAGTGAAATAGCTGATCTGATTTACACAAAATGACTTTTATTACCAATATCATAGCAAATATTTCAGTAGTTCATTTAAGTTTTATTATAGGAGGGTGCACTAAGGCTATTTTGCCATATTGAGCAGCTGGAAGCAATTTCTGTCTAAGAAAATAAGAACACTTTGTGTTAAGAAAAAAAACCAGTTTGCTAGTGTTGTTTATAGCAAATTAAATATGGAGCAGAGAGGATACACTTCAGTGCTGAGTGAGTCTGTAACCAGATAAACAACTAAAATACACTTGGTAGGCAAGACTTACTCCTTAAAAGGTCCTATTGCAACTTGTTTGGCTTTTTCTTTTGTTTTTTTTGAAATTGCAATATTCTGAGGAGAAAACAAACAAACAAACAAACAAACCAGAAAACAAACAAAAAACAAACCCACAAAAAAGTACCACAAAACCCCCCACCACAGAACAGTAAAAAAGTGCTGAAAAATAAAAATTATTGTCTCTAGTGGGTATAAATTAATAATCTTGGAATTGGCACAGGATCAAATGGGAGCATCCAGAACCATTTCCTCTGGAGAGTACCTCCTTTTCCAAAAAGTTATGTCACTGTTCTGTGGGATTGTAGCAGGAGTAAGTAATTGTTCTTCATGCTCTCATAGCAGTTATTGCATTTTTGTTTCTGTTTCAAAGGCAAAAAAAAAAAAAAAAAAAAATCTCTTACTAATTAGCATGAAAGAAAATGGCCTTTCTTGGAAATGCTGCAGAGTAAAAGGTTTACAGTGAAATATAAATGCTACTCCTTTCTCTAAACCAAAATAGTAGGTATAAAATTATTTATTATCCATAGTAATAGCAAAATAATTAGCTACTTTATGTAAGTTTGTATCCTGCTAAGGATAATATGTCACTCCTTGAAGTGCTACTTTTGAAATTCATGCCCTTCTGAGATGAGATCATATTATCATGAAAGAAATAGTTCAATTGTGAGGTTGAAACCCTGACTGGTACTATTTCTCCCAAAGCCTGAGGCCTCAGAATGAATGACATTGATAAAAAATGTATATTTATGCTTACTTTTATTACACCTTGTAGCTTAGAACAATCTACCTTAATATCAAGAATATCTATATTTTTGTAAAGAACCCAAATATGCCTGAAGTATTTTAATTCCATTAAATCTTTCTGATTTTGAAGGATCTGTTTTCAAATATCTTCTTGAAAATTGAGCCGGAAGCATTACTATGACATTTATAACTAAGAGAATAACAGTTTGTCCTTTTTTTGGGGGGGGTTGTGATAATTAAACAGAAATAAGCCTTCTGTTTTCCAAAAGAAAATGTACTAGTAATTGAGAATTTGTCAGTTAGGATTTTCTATAACTTGAAACATAAACTGTTGTTGGAAGTCAGTACTAATGAGCAGCTAATTACTTAAAATTCCTTTTAATTATAAAGATTTGACAATCTTTCAAAAACAAGACATAACATTTACAGAATTATCTGTAATAATACTGAATTTTCAGAAATATCCCTATGTACAAATGAGAAAGAAAAAGCATAAAGGCAAAGTATAAATTGCAAGAATAAATGCTTTGTACACCATTGGAAGGATGATTAATTGCCTCGTCCTGTATTGTATTCTGCAGTATACTTGACAGCTTTAATTAATTTAGTTTAATTTTTATTATTCACAAAAAACCTCTGATAGATCACAAGTTCTTACTCCAGGAGGAGCCAATCTACTTGTCAGGCAGTCAAGGCAGAGTTAAAGAAACCTCAAGTGTTGATGGCATTAATAAAAAAAAAAACAAAATCAAAAAAATATTGGAATCTGTGGCATATTTATCCACTGATTTTGATGAGAGCCTTGTAAGATCTTCTGACAAATATCTTGCCCATAATTCACTTGAAAACATACATCATTCACCAGAACTATTTCAATTTCTTGCAAGAATTGCATCTCTTAAAATGTGGTAGAGAAACATTATTCAATGGTATTAGACAAGATTTAAGAGAAACTGCTGTAATTCTCTATTTCTACCCCAAAAAAGTGTCCAGCTTTTAGTCTCAGTGGCAGTTATGAGATCAGCAGTGTTTCTGAGCTCAACCATATCCCAGCTCCATGTAGGCTGTTCTGTTGCCTGCAAAGCCTCTGTTTTCTGGAGGATAAAAAAAAAAACAAAAAACACAACTAGGCTAAAAGTGCCTGGGGGTTAGAGTACCGCAGTCTTCATCTGACCTGAACAAATCAAGGCATAGCATTTTGGGAAACAGTGCTGCATATTTTCACTTCTCAAACAAGAAACATTATTATTGCAACAATTTTCTATAAGTAGAATAAATAATGCAGGTTAGAGCTTTATCAGAAATATTGTGAGGAGAAATACATTGATGTTTCATACAACTTTTATATTTAAAATTTAAATTTATATCTTAAATTTTATACTTAAAAATATTAGCTAAGTTGTATCTGGTAGGGGCAAGTTCACTGTATGGAGCTTATTACCTCAAAGTTAGCACTGTGGCAATAAGACTTTTTGGAAAGACTTGACTGAATCACAGAGACAAGCTTACCTACAAAAGACTGTTGAGCCCTAAACCATGTACCTTGAAGAAGTGTTTCTCATACATGGGTCCCTACTAGTAAGGGCATCCTAATAACTACTAGTATAAATAGTGTTATGAGTTGGCTAGTTAAAATACCTGCATATATGTAAGGAATATTATTTCTTGTTTCTGTTTTAGGCACATACCCATAGATCCTGGTAAAGCCCGTCTGCTCAATGCTAAAATGAAGCTATAAGTGTAACTCAGATAACACAGTAAATATAGTCACATCACGTCAATTTATGCATGAAAAGCTTCACAGTGTACTCGCATCAGATGTGGAAGATCCAAATTCAAAATATACAACTCCAAAAATACCCTAGGCAGAAGACTAAAAGGAATTTTGCATTAATGAATATCATCATTTTCTCATTGGAAGTACATTCAATTTAATATAAAATCAGAATATAACAGAAAATAAAATTATATTTCTGCCTTCTACCAAAATAAATGAATTTTCTAAATTTTCTCTGACACATAGAATCAAATATTACAGAATATAGTTGTGATGGTTAACATTTCATCAGGGAAAGGAAAACCCAGGTTCCGTCTGAATACCTGAGTAAGCATGAACAGGGCATTTCCTTCTCAGCTGCAATCTAAAAGCTAGAAGTCCCGAAAACCTCAAGCAAACAAAAAGTATACAATTCTGAATTTCAGCTTGAAAGAAGCTCTGCAACTTCTGCCACGTAGGGTGTGTGTCCCAGTCCAGTCCACATTATTTCTTCCTTAGACAATTACCTAGGTCTGAGAAGTTGTTCACAGGCTTAGCAATGGTCGATAGTTTACTATTAATAGTTTAAAATGATAGGCATAGACTCAGGAAAGAAGCCGAGCTTCCCCATCATTGCTTGATCTCTTTCTTCCCATTGTTTTAATTAACGTCTGGGGCTATGCTTGCTGGTGAGCCCTCAGAACAGTCTCACTGTTTGCACATTAATACTAACACCCTGACTCCTGACTAACCTCCTTCACAGATTGCACAGGATTGTTCAGCCTCTCTGACAGCATATAGAGCATTTTGCCTGGATTCTGTTTGTAGAAGAAGACCCAAGTGACTTGGCCTTATGCACACAGAAATGCTTGAGTTGGGCTGTTACTTGAGCCAACCTACTTAAAATAGAATCTCCCTAATCGATGAAGACAAAGATATGCACCTCTAGTGGGCAATTTGACCCAATAAACTCCTGACTCACCTTGCAAAGGTCTGAAATCACCCTCCACTGACCATTAGAAGAGCTCTAAAGAGACTGTGTTGCTATCTGGGATTTCAATTAAGCATCTAAAATTAGATGGTTGAACTCTAGTCCAAAAACTGAGTAGAGCTGGGAGTCAAAGTGTCTTTGTTCCAGTCCACCTCTGTAATTGCAACATCTTTCTAAAACAGAACATGCCTGCTCAGGTAGCAATATTTACATAGCATTTAGGCTATTAGTAATTGTACCTGGGTTGTGATGAAAGTGGAAGGTCTTAGTATTAATTTAGCAAGTAAAACTGATTATCTTCCATATAATTCAGGGGAAAGAAATAGCCAGAGGCATTGAAAAGTGTGTTCTTTATTATAAAAATATCTTAACTCATAAATCCTGTCCATCTTAAAGCATTTGGATTGAGCTTATTGAATTCCCAAAATAAAGGTTGCTTTTTTTCCTGCACTGACTGAAACAATTTCTGCTTGGTATTTTTTTTTTGCTGCATTTATTTTCCTCACAACTACTGGGCTTATGACAACTCACTTGTCACATTGTCGAATTATTGTAATCAACTGATAATTGAGGCTTTGTGCTAGTTAGCCTTTGTAAATCCAATTTCTTTAGCTAGAATGGTATAATTACAGACAGACTTATAAATCAGTATTGCATGTTAATTACCAATATAAAAAAAATGATAGCAAAATACTATCCTTAATAAACTGAATGTTAAACATTCCCAGGGTGCATAAATAAATTCCTCCATTTCCCCCCTTATCTAAATTTTTGAGAAAATACTTATATGCTAGTCAATCACATCTCAGAATTCCTACATTCGACCAAATTGCATGTTTTGGTTTTAATTTGTTTTTACAAATATTGGGGTGTTTTTTACATATTAAAAGGAAAGACATTTTAGAGGAGCAGTCAACAGTATATAATTATAAGAAAGTTCTCAGATTGTTTCTTTCTGCTTCCTCACAGAAGGTAATCACTCACACCTAATGTTGATTGCAATCACATTTTAATGACATTCTTTATCCTTCCCAATCTTTTGGTTTATAATTCTTTAACTATTCTAGTGAATTTAAAGGCAGAGAGAGGAGGAAAAAAACTCAGTTTGGATGTGTGGTAATTGGCAAAAGCCAAAAGGTAGAGTCAATTATCTTGGATTATTAACACAGACATGCTACATCTGGTAGTGACTGAGTCTGTTTATCCAGAAATACCTATCAAACAAATAATTAAGATCAAGTGCTGGCAGATGTGGATCTTGCCTCTTATGATTGCTTTTTTCCTGATTTACAGGATTTGATAAAGACTTCCATCTTAATTTCTGGGAGTTTAGGGTTTTTTAAACAGTATCTTGGATGTTCAAAAGATTGTATACACAATATACATGGAAAGACTACCTAGGAAAATTAGACACCTGTCTGTATTTATTTTGATTTTCCCACTTGTACTGGCTAAAGCTCTGCTAAAATGGTGTGGAAGGTAGAAACAATCTGTATTCTTATTGTGCACTTACAGCCCTGAAGGAAAACCTGCTGGGATTGGCTGCAGATGGCTTCATCTCAGAAGAAGAATGTGCCTCCTAACAGTTGCCTGTTCTGTATGCATGATCAAGCAACAGTCAATGGTTTCCTGTGCTTCATTAGCTGTGGTGACAGGAAGAAGTATGATTCTCCCAAAATACCTGCCCTTCCTCCGAACTAAGGTAACACTGCATAGAGAAGAAACTTGTATTTCACGTTTGTTATTCTTAATGGAACAAATCAAGAAACAGCAAGAATTGCACAAAGTAGTATAAAAATATGTTCAAATTCTTGACAAGAAGTTAAATCACATTATAGTAAGCTTGAGCTTTTGATTTGTATGTCATAAACTTCTCTCATCAAGAGAAAAAAAGGAATTTTGGTTTGGGAGATGCTACTTCCCCCTTCCCCCCCCTCACTTTGGTTACAAAAATAGAAGTTAACCTTCTAAAAATTGTGCTGATGATGGAGATTCTTAAATGCTGCAGTATAACTCAGTGTGCATGTAGACCAGGATTCCTTAAATAACTTTTTTAATGTTCTATATTTTAAATTGCAGGGACAAAGGCAGAGCTGAAACCTCTTGGATTTCTATTGAAGCAATGAGACCTGTGGAAGTAAAAATGTGAATCTGAAGAAGCATTTCATAATTCTTTTCCTGAGTTATTTGTGTAGTTGTAATCAAGTTACTCTTTCTTCCCATAGGTTTGCTACCATTTTTACAATTTTTTTTTTTATTTTCAATATAATATATTTATATTATTTTCATATAAACCTGAAGAATGTGTTTAAAACAAGTGAGCTGGTGTGTACCTTGAGAGATCCTCTGTTGAATATAAAGGACATCCTTTTGATTCAGGTGTGACAACTACGCTAAATTCTGCCTGTGCAGTTTCAGTCCTTGTCCCTAAACTAATATTTTCCAGTTTAAACACTTCTTTCTCCTACATCTCCCAAAATGAAATATGAAAGTATGGTAATAAAATGACCATAAAAGTTACAGCAGTCTAATGCAGCACAATTTTTTTACAATTGTGAAAGATACACTTATTTCTCAGCTTGAAAGTTTCTGAGATAACAGACTTAAAGTCCTGAGAAGCTCAGTACTGTTCATCTATGCTGCCATAGTTCTACCTGGAAAACACAGATAGCATACAATGGCAAAGATAACAATGTACCTAGTTCAGTGGAGAGTTACCACAAAAAAATTAGTTCCCCCAAATTCTTTAAAAAGCTATAGAGGCACAGAGAACAGGTTGAGAGAAGTGATTCTGCCCCTGTACTCTGCTCTTGAGAGACCCCACCTGCAGTACTGCATCCAGGTCTGGGATCCTCAGCACAAGAAAGACCTGTATCTGTTAGGGCATGTCCAGAGGAGAGCCAGAAAGCTGATCCAAGGACTGGAACAACTCTCCTACGGAGACAGACAGAGAGAAGTGGGGTTCTTCAGCTTAGGGAGCAGACTTTCAGCCTTTCAGTATTTAAAGGGAGTTAATAAAAAAAAAAAAAAAAACAACAGCAACTTTTCAAATGGACAGATAGTAATAGGACAAGGGTAAACTGATTTAAGCTTAAAGAGGAGACTTTATATTTGAAGTTAGGAGGAAATTCTTTACTATGAGGATGGTGAGACAGTGGAACAGATTGCCCAGAAAAGTTGTGGATGTCTCATCCCTGGAAGTGTTCAAGGCCAAGTTGGATGGGGCCCTGGGCAACCTGATCTAGTGGGTGGCACCTCTGCCCTTAGTGGGAACTAGACAATCTTGGAAATCCTTTCTAGATCAAACAATTTGAGATTCTGTGATTCTGTTTATGCTGGGGGGGTTTTGTTTGTTTGTTTTTTCCTTTCCTTTTTTTTTTTTTTTTTTTTTTAATTTTAGTGGGAAACGTGTCCTAAACAGAAGAGATGATGATACGGTATTCTGCATAGATTTTGTTGACATTTACTCAAAATAAACTGTGTAATGTATGCAATTTCCACTCACTCTTTCATCTGGAATTCTCTGTTGCATTCTAATAATGCTATTGCTAAGTAATTATGATTCCTATAATCAGATTTTTTTTTTTTCTTAATCTTTATGGTGGTGTTTTTCCCACCATATACATATTAGAGAACATATTTATATAAAACTATTAATTATTCTGGCAAGGTAGATTAAGTCCTTCAATCAAAATATATGCAAGTAACTTAAATCTCATTTTGAAAGTAAACAACAAAATAGATGTGCACATATTTTTGAGAGGACTGACGACCTAGAATTTCTCATTCAGTGGGGTTGTAGCTGTTTGGATTTTTAGAACGTCAATTAACTGTCTTAATTAAGTACCTTAATAGCAGCCTAAACAATTAAAAAATTCTTGTCTGTGTGTTTGAGAAAAACCTTAAATTGTAATGTTAGTTACATATGTATCAGGGTCTATTTGTTTCATGCACTGAGTCTGTAAACACTCAATAAAGGCATATGGTAGATTTTCATGGGGGTTTTTTTGATAAATACTATGCATCTTGTATTATGAATGCCAGACTAATTTTTTTTTTTTTTTTTTTTTTTTTTTTAAAGAGGCTGCAGTCTGCCACACTTCCTATATGAAAACAGTTCTAGCCATTACAGTTAATTTTTGACCTGTTATATATTCATCCACTGGCAAAGCAATTCAGAGCTCAATTACGGCAGACTGAACCAGAGTCAATAGTCTAAATTTTTTTACCCTTCTCATTCTTAGAGATATCTTACATTAAGTTAGGCAGAATAAGTTTACTTGTAAATTAAATTACTAATAAACTCAAACAAGTCATAGAATTTAATTTTAATTTTTATTATTTTTTTTTTAGTAAAAAGTAAGCAGGAAGGTTAGGTTTGTTGATAGCACGGTGTTTAACAACCTAACCAGTGTTTAACTGTAAAGTTGTGTTTGACTTCATAAACCACAGATTATATAACTTCATCATTTTTTAATCCAGTCAATATGTGTGACAGTCAGTAATGAGACAGACATTAATTCAGCTTCCATCTCTCAGAAACCTTTGTTGGTTTCACAGCTATTACTTATTTTGTGAGGGACAGGTAAATTATTTACTTTCTCGATAGTCTAACAATTTCAGTTTTGAAGGAAGAATTTTCTTTTTAAATGTCTAGATTTTAACAAAACAATGAATGAATAAGCAGGCCGCTATATTATTACATCATAAAAGAAGTAGAAAATGGTGGGTTTTGAAAAATAATTCATGTTTTTCTTAGAGTGAGTATTTATATCCTTTCCATATACACTGTCCTTCCCAACTGTCTTTCCCTCTCTGTCCTTAACTTTGAATTCATCTGCAAAAGGCCATCCGGTACTCAGAATAAAGAAGTCACACAAAGTAGCTCTGTTTTTCTATGCTTCTTCTCCAGCAGCTGGACAAGATATGGGTCTGGACAGACCTCAAGGGTGCAAGAGTGCTGCAGAAGGGCAGGCTGACTACTAGTTCTGTTGAGGGCCTGGAGGGAGCTGCTGGGGCAGCAAGCCTAAGAGCTAGTCAAGGAGAAAAAAAATGGATTGTAGTGGATGTGGAAGCATAGGGAACAGCTTCAGGATCATATACCTGCCTCTTCAGCCTTCTCTCTGACAGGAGAGGTAGCAGCAAGAGCTGTCAGGGCCAAAGATCTTTTTTTTTTTTTCCTTTTTAACTTATTTGGCTTCAAATGTTTTTGCTTTTTTCTGCTACCTTTCCTGCAGTGGTGAGGATGCAGCTCTTAAATATATTGGTATTTTTTTTTTTTTTAAAGAACAAGAATATAAATTTTATTATGTATTGATAAGGACATAGATAAAACTATTTATGTTTCAGCTGTTATAACCTAGCAATATGAGAGCAGCAAGGATTCTAAGCAATAATAAAGTCCTTTATGAGACCACTGATGTAATAGGAAAGAAAGAGGATTTTTTTATTCAGCATCCCTTAAAAGATTTAGCTGACCTTTCCTGTTACACTGTGGCAAGTGTAATGGGAATTGTTAAGGGACTCCTCTCTTTGTTACGCTGAGGTTAACTGCTGGTCACCTCCTTCTGCTGTCACCTCTCTACTCCACAGGTGCTGACTATTCTTTTCTCCATAGTGGCCTGATGGATTACCATAATTATTCCCAGAGCATGGTACTTAATTTGGCTTTTGTTGCCACTTGTCAGACCTGATGAAAGGATTCTGTACATATGTGTGAATATGCATGCATTGTCAAAATCTGTCAACTAGAAAGTGCCAATGGCTAATAAAGATTGTTTTAATTATACAGCCTTGTGTTTGCAGTGTTTCCAGATTGTCTGCCTATGTATCCTTCTTTCTAGCTCTCTGATCTCCTATCTGTCAGGGTAGGGTACAATAACCTGCAACATTTATATGCTTTACAGTGTTGTTAGTGATGAATTGTAAAGTGTTGTAAGTTATTTTTGCCTTTATACCTTACATAAAACAGATGTCTTTGACTCTTCATATTGTGTAGTTTTTCACTTTGATTCCCTCTTGCTACAGAAACAGCATTGGAAGTTCTCTGTTTCAAAGGTATAATAAATATCCATGTGTGTTGAAGTATGTCATATCAGCATAGTGGAGGTTTTTTTCCTTGAAAACACTGTTAAAATGCTACAGCAGGACACGAGGCATAAATGATCAATTAGTTACATAAACAATTGAGAGTTATAACAGCTCATTTTAAAAATACATATCTTCCTTTTTTATATACCTCAAAAGAAGAATAATCCAATGTACACAAACTGTTTTCCAAGATAATTACAGATAAGGTCGTATTTCTATATAAAATTGAAATAAGATGGAATGAGAAATTGTTCTTTTTGCCCCAATAAAGATGGGACTAACTTCTATGAAACCACTTTTGGTTGAATGAGAAAACAAGGCAAAGAATATATGAGCATGAAAACCATTCTAGGAAAGTCCATTCCAATATGTACACAGCTGCTCCTTTTCCAGAGTAGAAATCTGAGAGTATGACTACATAATATTTGTAAGTACTGTACAGATGTCCCCAAGCCAGGACTCAAAGAGAGTTCTGACACAGTTGAGTTTTTGCTGTATGGCCAGGCTAGACTGCTAGGCTGAAAGGCAGACTATGCTGTCTAAACCTATTGCGGTGTCGGATGCCACCATACAGCTCCTGGGATCAGATGACTGGTTTTGCATATTGCTGTCCCATCTGTGTTGTACTGTGGTTCTGTGTTTGAAACAAAACAAAACCAAACAAACAAAAAAAAGCAAACAAAACCCAAGGTTGTGCCAGGCCTTAAACGTTCTTTCAACAAAACAGGCTTTACACTATGTCCTCTTATCCTGCCCCTAGTTGCCTAGGAGAAGTGCCTGACTTCCACTTGGCTACAACCTCCTTTCAGATGGTTGCAGAGAATGATAAGGTCTCCTCTGAGCCTCATTTGCTCCAGGCTATACATGCCTAACTGCCTCAGCCACTCCTCACAGGACTTACTCCAAGACCCTCCGCCTAGACCCTCGTGCTTTCCTGGACTCTTTCCAGAACCTCAATGTCTTTCTTGTAGTGAGGGGCCCAGAAATGGACACAGGACTTGAGGTGTGGCCTTGCCAGTGCTGATTACAGAGGGACAATTCCCTAGTCCTCCTGGCCGTGCTATTTTTGATACAAACTGGAATGTCATTGGCCTTTGTGACCATCTTGGTGCACCGTTGACTCATGTTTAACTGGCTGTTGAGCAACACCCCCAGGTTCTTTTCCATAGAGGACCAAATTTGTCCAGGGAGTCTCCTAGTAATATCTTTTACCAGGGTCTCCAGGAGGCAGCGGACTTCCCTGTGGGACAGGTCTAGTTGGCACATGGGGCCCTCAGTTTCCCTCGTAAGGAAGTTGTCTACTACAATTACCCCCCTTTCTTTCTTAACCCCCCTAGTTGTGATCCATCTGGTTGAACGACTTGCTCTGGGCAATCCTCTAGATAGGCCTTCATCTCCATTATCATTTGCCTGACCCTCAAGTTCCAAAGTGTCATACCTATTTTATAATGGCACTTGGAAAGGCGAGGGAGGCTGGGAGAGCACAGAGTGTTATGCATCATGGTACAACAACAAATGAGGTGCAGTACAAAGCTTCTGTTTAACCGTTAATATATATCCAATGACTTTGAAAGAAATTACTGCAGACAAACTAAATTTCACAGTCTAGAAAATTAGCTTTAACCTGAGATGCACATTCCTGAAATATCATGAGTTTAATGTTGTTCTAATACATTCTTAAATGAACATTTTAGATTTAGTTTGAGACCTCAGGATTTCTATTACAGAGAGAATAATATCCTGATGGGAGATATTTTTTAGACTGACATGATCTTATAAAATTCTATCGTCATTCATAAGCTGTTCAAGGAAAGGCATCTTCTAGAAACTTTACAGAAAATACCCTTGAGTTATAAAAACCTCAGCAGAGAATAGGTATTATAGGATCCCCTTTCTACTGATCCACGAAGAATGGGTTCTTAGAGTCCTCAGCTGCAAAGTCATGGATTTTCAGTTCAAGGTTTTAACACAGGAGGTCTTCAGTTTGATCCTTATATGTCACTCCAGCCTAAGGCTGTCATGAAAGACACATTTGTAAAAGTGTACAAAGCAATGCAGAGAAAAATGCAGTTTGAAGTAAAAACAAGTCAATCAATATTGTTTCAGAGAAAAAGAAGACAACTGTAATAAGTCATGAAGAATTAATATTAATTTACAAATGTGTGGAAACAAAACAGAGAAATCATGCCTGAGGTCATGACCCTCCAGCTGCACAGTTTATTTTCAGAACCATTTTCCTTCCTGAGCCCTGTCAAGATTTTAAAATTTATTTATTTATTTAGGAAAAATATAATAAGCTGTTTCTCATATGAGAGATATTTCCAGAGATTTTAGGGAAAATGTTTGCTATTTTTTCCATTCTTTGACTTCAGTTAGTGGACAATGGTGTGTTTTTTTTTCTGTTGCTCTCTAGGATTTTGTCATTGCGGATTCATCAAGAGTTCTCAGAGTGGTAGACAGTTTCTCCTTTGAAAAGATACACATATATGGGCAAAACAATTTCAGCAAAAAGGATCATTTATATTTTATGTTTTGTGGTTCTTCATGGAATTAGAAGTCCTCTTCGGGTCTTCTTCCTCTCTTTGGGAATTTTCTGTTGTGACATGTAACTACATTAGTGTTTTGATTCGCAGAATACCTCTCCATTTTAGCAATGCATAGTTGTCATTTGCTGCTTGAAGATTTGATGATGACTGGGATTTTATCTTGTCATCTGTTTGAAACCCAGACCTTCCTTGAAGATTAGAGGAAAAATATGCTATCATCAGAACCAATTTTTTTTGTCAAATGAGTATTATTGAGATGTACAAGAAAGAACCTGATAGATCATCCAGAATTCATTTTTCATCTGTAAAAGCTAATTACACTGATCCTTCAAGTGAGCCTTAAGATTCCTCAAGAGACTATGTTTGGTTGTTTTTCACAGGAAAGCTCTCTGTAAGAAACCCTAATACTTGATATTAAAGTAATGTTTCATAAGATCTGTTGTACTGGATAATAAATAACAGGAAAATTCTGGTGGTCCTAGGGGGAGGGATTTTATTAAGAAAACTATTTGGAGAGATATTGCAGCTATAGTGAGAATTCCAATTTTGGGCATAGTAACTAGCTGCTGCTGCCTGGCCCATACTCTTCCCTCTTGCTACCTGTTTGCCATTCTTTAAGTGCCATTTATTTTGGCTTGCTAGAGGAAGAGATCAGCTTAGTTAAATGGACCTTATTAGTCCAATTTCAAGACCAATTTTTCATAAATTATAATTTTGTGAAATTTAAAAACATTTGGAAGAAAATTTGCAAGTGATTTCTCTGAATATTTTTACTTACAAAAAACACATTTTCATTTTTATTCAAAACTGGATAATAAGCATTTATGAAAATCATTTTTTTCCCCAGGTTTTGTGATATGAAATTTGGTAAAAACGTGGATAGCATTCACATTTCTGTACTTTATTCTGCAGTAAATAACCCTGTTACTCATGTCAATATCTATTCAGTACTCTATGGGAAGCACAAATTCTATAGAAAAAAAATTAATTATAGACAAGTAATGAATGCCTATGTCAAAACACTTGCAAAATAGTGTTTGACAAACAACTTCAAATCTGTAATTTCTTGTCATCTCAATAACTGGTTTTGTGCCATCTTTAATATGGTGTCATGGTTTCTGGAGAAACCTGCACATATTCTTAATATGCACTTGAAAAGTACAATGGGAAATTGGTGTATTTCTCATTTCCTTTGAAATCTGGCTATGACTTACCAAACCCTAGAGAAGGCATTCATACACTTACTTTTAAACTCTCGCACTGTAAACATTCCAATCTGAGCTAGTCACCACATGGTACTTTTGTAGTTGTTCCTCAGTTGAGACAAAGAGCAACTTATGAATACATTTTATCTGCTTTAGATGGCTATTGTGACACATGAAATTAATTAGCTTCAGGAAGTGCAAATTTTTTCTCTATTAACTTTAAACGAAGTTCAGGATTACTAGCTCAGGCATGGAACAGTGTAGTTTGTCCAGTTACACTTCATACAAAGTCCACTAAAGAAAACCCCTAAAGGAAATTTCTGAACTGTCTGCACTTAATCTCATTATATAGACCTGCCTTGGAACAAGTTCTGTCTTTATTGCTTGCCTCTATGATTTAATCTAGAATGATACAGTTATTTATGCATCCAGTTCTATTATTAGCTTCAGTATTTCTCCCTTTTTAATGTTTGCTGCTGATTGTGGAAGGAGGTAGTAAGCATTCATTTACTAATTGTCTCTTATTAATAGCCAGTCCTATTAGTGAAGGAAAACAAGCATTTCACTTCCTCAGTTTTTTCATTTTCATTTCCTTCTCATTAATGTATTGCCCTTGTCACTCAACGGAGACCTCCGGACAGAGTTAAAACCAAAGAACTCCAAAACTGTTATTCTTGTTTTGTGTCAACCGCTTCACATTGCCATATGCACTCATAGATGTAAAAAGTTTGGCAAGAATGAGATGTTTTGTTTTCTGGAGGCTTACCCTAAGGAAGCAGAGTCTAGTATACACAGCAGCTACAAACTCTGATGTTCTTATTTGAAACTGAGAGGACTTAGCAATTCTGAATGGATTAGGGTCTATTATATTTTTCTGTTACTTTTTTTTTTTTTTGTTTGTTTAAATAATAGACATACACCTAGGTATTGAGGAGATTTTAGTACACATTCCAACAAGGGGTGGATTCTCCTGAGAGAAAGGGGATTAATCAGGTTAAAAGGGTTGATTTAATGCTACATTATAAATCAATAAAGTGAAGTAAAGAGATTCATGCAAATGATATTCATGAAGATGTTTTTTGGGGATTTTTAGATGCCACAAGCTCCCTCTGAATCTGCATCAACATAATTGAAATGGGGATGCATTTAGCACTATTTTAATGGAGATGTTTACTATTTCAGCATAAGGCTTATTCAGCACAGGGGGTCTAACATAGCATGAATTGAGACCATAAGGGTTCCATGGTTAGGATGCTCATTTTAGTTCTACTGTAATATTTTAATGCATTATTTATCAGAATCTACACGGAAGGCAAAAAGTTTTTTCCCTGAGGACTTTATTTATTTATTTTTTCATATATTTTTAGAAATACAAGAAAGACAGGAATCTCTTGTTCACTTCTATATTATGATGAAAGATAGTTAGTTGATTTTTATTGTTATTTTATGAGACCTGTCAAGTATGTATATAAATCTGTTATACAGGAATACTATTGCAGCCACATTCCTAATATATAGGATCAGACCACAGGTTATGAAACAAGAATAAATTAAAAATGTGACTCCTCCCATTGCTTCTTACACGCATCGTCTTTCACAGAAAACTAATGGATTCTGATTTTGAGTGCATATTAGCTCTTTCCTCTTTCTTGATATGAGTTTCAATCCGTGGCACAGAGCAGACAAATCTTTGGTGCTCATTCTGCTGAACATACATATTGAAGTCCCAGAAGATGCTTCTTTGTCCAGTTAAAGTCCTAGAAGAGACTCCAAGGACTTCCAGTGTTCTTGGGGTAGTAAGGCTGATTGCCTTATAACAATGCGTACTGTAACAAGGAACTTAAAGGGATTCATTTGGTGAGATGCCAAGTGATTTTAACTGTATCAAAACTAAGTGGAAACAGAAGTGAGTCAGCATGTTTGGATTAAGTCTCAAACTCTTCTGTGCTTCAGTTTCTCATCTGAATAGAAAGACTGTAAATAAAATGCAATAAAGTGAATTTAATCTGACAATAACAATGCATAGCAATCAGAAATGTTCCATAGTATAAGCAGTGAGATTCTCCTGGAAGTGGATTGAGAAATGCATCTCATTTGAGTTATCCACACTACTTCCATTAACCTTCATTACCAAAGCAGCAAGCACAGCACAAATACCAAAAACATTGCAATGAGGTATAGATGCCCTTTTCTAATTCTGTGAACCTATTCCAACCAGCTACATTGAATGAAAAGAACACGTGTACATCAACACAGTAGCAATTTGTCACTATACCTTCTGAAAAAAATATCAGAGTAGTGCAACTTACCAATAAAACACAAATATTTGTGTCCAGTGGAACATTCCTTCTATTATTATTGAAATTTTCTCAAGAAATTTTTGCATCCATTGTCATCTCTGTACACAATGAGTTTCAGTTTTCTTCTCTGAGTAGTTTTAGCAATTAACTTCATCGAGATGTTTAATTTATTGTCCTCTTTCTTTCTCCTCTCCCTCTCCCTCTCCTCTCTTCCCTCTCCCTCTCTTTTTCTCCTCTTCTTTTTCCAGGTAGTATGCTACATTATGGGTGAAGATTCTTGCTTTTTTTTTTTTTTTTTTTTTTAATAATATATAAAATTGCTTCTCAAACATTCCCCCCCCACACACACACTAATTTTTCTCAGTCGCTTAACACAGAAGAATTTGACCTATGACCTATGTGTTGCACACACTTCTCAGGACAATTTACTTCATTCTGTTTGTAGTAATGCATTCCTGTTTTCCCCATCTCATGTTTTCAGGGCTTGCATTCAATATTATAGCTGGTAGATGTTTGGACACAGAGTGACAGAGGACGTGACATCCACAATACTGGTTCATATTCTTCCTAATGAACTTCTATAACATTTGTTACTCTGTTTCAGGAACTTTACCCAACACAAGAAAGAAGCAGAACAAACTAATATGTTGTGCTGGTTTAAAAGTAAACTGGCAGGAGAAATGGACCTACCACGAGAGATATTGTAAGTCAGAATTACAGTTTA
>JAWWEE010000001.1:62412724-62425026 GCA_035221455.1 Xenops minutus
CTAGCCATATTTAGAGAAAGGAGTATGTGCCGTTGTTCAGGGCAACGGCTAGCCAATGAGGGAAGCCAGTAAGCCCGTGAAAGTATTATCCAATAGGGAAAAGTAACTGGGGAGAACTGGGGTACAATGACCCAATCAGAACATTTGAACAAATGCCTATTCTATTACTATTCTAATACAATCGAAATCTTCCTTACTAATAACTATTAACTCTTAAAAACCCAAGTTATTCCATCACATGTGGCTGTCCTTCAATCCAGAGGTTTGGTGAGTTCATATTTTTGTTGTTCTTTGATGCTTTTCTTTCTTTCCACATTCGGTAGTTTTTGTTCCCGATCCCCACATCTCCCCCTTCTTTGTTTGATGACAAGACGAGCTGGGCTGAAAAAGACCCTACACAAAACTTACGGATACAAAACATAGAACAAGATATCAAAATCAAAACAAGTAAAACAACCAAAATCCCCAAAATTAAGAATACCAAAAATCTTTTCAGGCCCAGGGAGATGTTCAAGTCGGGAAACCAATCTAATATTTCATTTGGTCGCTGCTGGTCTTTCACTTTTAGCTCATTGACGAGTCCCCTGAGGTCATTAATTCTCTGGTGGATTGAGCGGGAATGGGTGGAGAAGTTCAGGCAGCACATGCCCTCGAACTCCTCGCACCCATGTCCGTTGACCAACAGGAGATAGCCTATAGTCGCACGATTCTGCAGGGTCACTGTCTGAAGAGTCTTCGTATCTGACAGTAGGCCATCTAAGGCGTCCGAAGTGGCATTGACTTCCTTAGATATCCAGCAACCTAATTTATTTAATAATTTGAGAGCATGAGAAGTGCCAATTGGTGCGAATATTGAGCTCAATACATCTTGGGTTGCTGTCCAGTAGTGGATCACAGAATCGCACGACTCGCTAAAAGGAAGAGCAGACAGGGCAGTATTTCTTTTAGGTCTCAGATGTTTCCCTTTATTAATCCTTAGCAAATGACTGGAAAGGTTCCTATTAGGAGTAAAGATGGTAAGTTGTCCTAATGTGCACGGACCACCATGGGCTCCCGCAGGGATACCTTTCCAGACACGGTTGCCACATATAAAGACTGTCTTACCAGGTAATCTCACATTCTTTTGAGGGGTCACAAACTGTGTGATATCTTCGAGTGACCGGTCACACCAAGAATTAAATTTGGAATAGTTAGATGCTAAGTCTGGTGAAATGTCTGTCCAGGAAGATGGGAAAGAACCTGATTGAAGAGAAAGGTAGAAGCAGAAACTGGCCGGCAACGAGCCCTTAATCCTTATTTCCTGGAAAGACAAAGTTTGGAATTCAAAGTTAACGGACTTTCTAGGAATTTTTGGCCAATTGGGCGGGGGTGTCCCTTCCCCATAGCATCTTGTAAAATGTGAATTTTCGTGGCTCGAGGTGCTGCAATAGGGGGTGTAATCACTGATGTAACGTTGCCATTTATCTGCTTTCCAAGGAACCCCCACAAGACATGATCGAAAAGGATCCCTTGGGTCAGTCACCGATAAACACAGTGAATCCTTTCCTATCGAGTCTGCCAGCTGTACCCACAAATTCCCGCGATAGAATTTAGAAGCCAATTCATTACTTTCCTTTCCGTTTGATCTTAAGGCATTGGTTCTTCCTTCTCGAGGGTAGGGTCGTCCGGCGGAGAGACTGATTGTGATGACAAGGGTGATAAGTAGGGTTTTACTGATCTTGCTGGTATCCATTTCGGACCGTTCTCTGTGGAGACACAAGCATAACCCCTTCCCCATGTGATAATGGAAAAGGGGCCTTCCCAATGGCCTGATTCAAGATTTTTACATAAAACTTTAGCCTCTAATTCATGTAGGTCTTTTTTGGAGCCGAAATGTCTCTCTACAGGTGTCAAATTTTGTTGATCTGATCGATTTAAAAAATTTAGGACGTAGAGGGCCTTATTTAACTGTTCCTGGGGAGATAGACCCGTACTCCCCCTTCTTTGTTTGACAAGCATATTTTTTAGTGTATGATGGGCCCTCTCAACAATGGCCTGTCCAGTGGCTGAGTGAGGAATACCGGTGACGTGTTGTATTCCCCACATGTCTAAAAAGACTTTCAATGAATTGGACATATAAGCCGGGCCATTGTCGGTCTTGATCTTTTCTGGAATCCCCATGACAGCGAATGCAAATGAAAGATGCCTTTTGACATCTTTAGATTTTTCTCCTGTGTGAGCTGTAGCTACCATGAGGCCAGAGAAGGTGTCAATTGATACATGAACATATTTTAACCTGCCGAACGGATTATACTGTGTAACATCCATTTGCCACACTTGGCACACCGCAAACCCTCTAGGGTTTACTCCACCGGGGGCCAATGGGGCGACTTGCTGGCAGTCTCCACAGGCTGAGACAATCACTCGAGCCTGCAAATGTGTCAAACCAAAGCTCCTCTTTAGAGCTTTGGCTTCCTGATGAAAAAACTCGTGGGAGAGACGAGCTTGCTCCACACGATTAGGAATGATCACTGCACTTACCAGCAAGTCCGCAACCGCGTTACCTTCCGAAATCGGTCCCGGTAGATGCGTGTGTGACCTAGTGTGGCAAATGAAAAATTTGTTAGTACGGGAATGTATCTCCACGGAAAGCGTCTTTAGTAATGATGCTAGGAGAGGATTTGTAACCTCTCGCAGACTAGCATATTCTATCCGTCGGACGATACCTACTACATAGCTTGAATCAGAAATAATGTTAAGCTTTCCAGGGAATAAGTGAAAGGCTCAGCAAACCGCTGATAGCTCTACAATCTGCGGGGAACCTTGTACAATGTGGACGTCTTGTTTCCATTCTCCATCCAGTTTCCAGCATACTACTGCCTTTCCGGTTCTCCCTGACCCATCCGTGAAAACTGTTTGGGCTTGAGATAAAGGAGTGAGCGAACAAAGAGAATCAGGGTAAATCTGGATCTGGGATAGAAACTGTAAAAGAGGAACTCGAGGTAGGTGAATAGAGAAATTTCCAGAGAAGTCTGCAAAAGCACATTGAAATTCATCTGAAAACCGTATTAAGTCTTGAAAAGTTCTGTTGTTAAATGGTAGGAAAATGATTGATGGGTCTTCTCCTGTGAGTTCCCATATTCTGATTCGGGTCTTACTACATAATAAAGAAATCATCTCCGGCAGAGACATCGCCGTCTTTCCAAATTGGTTCTGAAGGAAGATCCATTCCCAGATGTTTACCTTTTTCTTTTCACAGTCATATTCTCCTATGGCAGCAAATGGTTGAGTTTTGCCTCTAAATAGAAAAACAACTGGGGGTAAGTTACTCCATTTTCTTGAAACTGTTGGTGCTCTTAACTTGTCTTGAACCGTTTGTAAGGCTGATACAGCCTCTGCTGTAAGCCGTCGAGGGGAATTAAGGTCTGGGCTTCCCTTCAGTAGATTGAATAGCGGCTGCAAGTCGTCGGTAGTGATACCCAAATTTGGACGGACCCAATTTATAGCACCTAATAAGGACTGTAAATCATTCAGCGTTTTAACATTTATATTTATTGATATTCCAATCGGCCTAATCATTTTTTCCGAAATTTTCCACCCAAGGTACTGCCAAGGTGCAGTGGATTGTACTTTCTCGGGTGAAATTTCAAAATTGTTTGATTTCAGGATTTGCAGGGTTGAATTTGTAGCCAAATCGAGCAAATCTGAATTTGATGCAGCGATGAGAATATCATCCATATAATGATATATTAAGACATCAGGGAATGATCTCCTCACGACAGAAAGTGTAGATGATATTACTGTTTGGCAGATTGTGGGAGAATTTTTCATTCCCTGAGGTAACACTGTCCATTGGTAGCGTTTTGCCGGTTCTTGCATATTAATAGAAGGCACAGAAAAGGCAAAACGTGAGGAATCCCTAGGATTCAATGGAATTTGGAAAAAACAATCTTTTATGTCTATGACCTTAATTTGGAAGCCTTGGGGGATCATCGTGGGCGATGGCATTCCAGGTTGAACTGCCCCCATAGGCTCGATGACCGCATTGATTTTTCGTAGGTCATGGACAAGTCGCCAATTACCATTCTTCTTCTTCACCACAAACACCGGGGAATTCCATGGACTGGTAGATGGAATTATGTGTTGTTTATCTAGCTGTTCTTGAACGAGATGGTTGAGCGCACGCAGCTTGTCCCCCCTTAAAGGCCACTGATCTACCCATACTGGCTCATCCGTGAGCCAGATAAGGGCAGGGGTGTGCTGCGCATCAGTGACCGTCATTACAAATTTGTAGAAAGGGAGAAGCTCCACTGGCTCAGCACATCTCTTCCCCAAAGTGTCATGGGAAGAGGAAGAATGAAAGGAAAGGTGGTAGCCAATTTGTGCTCCGGGCCAATTATGGATATCAAATTTGTACTCTTTTTAGTGAATAGAGACCCTCCTACTCCTGTAATTTTATTGATTGTATTTTGAGCCTGCCAAGTCTTGGGCCAGTCCTTTTCAGCAATGATGGTTACATCTGCTCCAGTATCGATTAGCCCCAAGACTGGAACAGGTTTGCGGTCAGCCGAATTATAAATTTGGCATTGTAAAGTCGGGCGGTGTTGTGTTATCTGGTGAGCCCACGTCACCTGAGAATTCTCATCATTCTGAACAATATCCTCATCAGCGGCAAAGCGGTCTAATGGCGTGAAGACTGCTATCTGTCTCTCTGCTGGGAGAAATACAGGAGGATTGTTAGTCAAGATTTGAATAGTAGTCAGAGAAGCAGGGTTTATGTTAACAATCTGTGGAACGACCTGTAACCCTTCAGATCCAATTTCTGGATCTGACGTTACTAATCCTACAAAAGGTAAAACCGAGGAAGGGTTACATAATACAACTTCTATTGAGACTGGAGAAATGTCAGGAACGTGAACTGCGGAACATAACTGTAAGAAAAAAGAGATTATGGGGGAATCAACTACTCCTCCTTTATCGGGTGAAGCTTTGGGGAGTACCACAGCTTCCGGGGAAGATTTGTTGTCATCGCGCTTCCCCAAGCGCTCGTGGCCCCGTTTCCCGGAACATTTTTCCGTTGAGAGGCTGGAGAAGACCTTGGTGATAATGGTCTCCCATCTTTGTCGTAGGTCGATCTACATTCATTTGCCCAATGATGCCCTTTCTGACATCGTGGACAAACAGTTTTTGGAGTTGTCATTTGTCGTTGCTTGTACGGGCAGTTCGCTACATAATGGCCGACTCCTCGACAATGCAAACACTGACCCTGGTTCATGTGAGCCTTCATGTCTTTCCTGAAATCCTTTATACCACTTCTAATACCACTTCTAATGCTAGAATCAATTTGCTTATTTATCGCCTCACACTGCATCTTATCCTTTGATTCCACGAGGCAGACCATGTGTTCTTGCATTATTTGAGTTGTTTCCTGAAAATTATCCAATAACTGTTGTCCAATCATTTTCACGTTTTCGGCTCCCATCTGTGCCGACGCTACCAAAGCCTCTTTAAGTACCTCCGCTTTTGCCTGATTTCTATGAGCGATGGTACCGACATTGCGGCAGGCTTTGATCATATCAGTAACAGATGGGTTTTTTAGAGCTCTTAAAATGGGTTGACAATCCTCATTAGAATTTTCTATGACTAACCTGCTGAACAACTCGTCCTGCGCATCTGTGGATGATACTTGCCGTGAAATGGCTTCCTTGAGCCGTTCAGCGAATTTGGTAAATGGTTCGTCTGCCTCCTGGAAAAACTTGGTATAAGATGAGGTGGGTTGAGTGGTCTGCGCTACTGTTTTAATGGCTTTCAGAGCTAGATCTTTAGTCACATTTAACTCCTGAACCGGTATCAATGCCTGTCTGCGTACATCAAAGAAATCCCCATTACCTAGGAACCTATCTAGTATTTGACTAAGTGGAATTCCCTGATGTCTGTAATTAGTTTCCACATACTTCTCTACAAGATCTTTCCATTCACTTAAAAACATAGACTGTTCTAGAGAGGAAAGAATGGATTTGGTGACCACTTTGATGTCTCTGGGAGTCATGGTATGCACCTGGAACAAGGACTCCAATAACGCAATTGAGAAAGGGGCAGCAATACCATAATCAGCCACCACTTTCTTAAGGTCTTTCATTATGGGGTAATGCACTGGTTCCCATACAGGTGGTCGATTCGGATCATAGTACACGGGGAATGCAGACATCAACCCCAAGTCACCGTCCTCCTCTGCTTTTTTCCTGGCCTCTGACCATCGGTCCTCGTCTGGGTTGAGTGAGGGTGGCATGTTGTTGCATACCGCGGCAGGATAGGCAGGGGGGACCAGCGGCAGTGGTGGTTCATGGGTGCCGCCATCTTGTCCTGGATGTTTTGAGGAGGGGGCCGGAAGGGGTGGTGCCTGTGCCTGGGGGTGGCCATCTTGGACCGGAAATGGCGGATAATGGGCGCCGCCATCTTGTTTCCGGTCCTCCAGGGAGTGACGTAAGTCCTCCAGCACTTTGGTCAGCTGATCAAATGATCCCACCCCCAAGGTGGAGACCTTAACCGGAGGGGGTGGAGCCGAAGGACCGGAAAAGACGCCTCGGCCATTTTGTGTTACTGATGAGCACGAGGCTTGGCCGCCATTTTGAGGGGATGATTCGGCACTTTCCCTCACAGACCCGATGCCATTTTGTCGCGCATTTTCACTGTCCCTGTGCCTATCCTGCTTTCCCGTCGTACGCCGACACGCCTTTGGGGAGCCTTCAGGGGAATTTTTCTCACTGGGCACTGGTGTGATGATCTTAAAAATCATCTCCCATGCAGGGAGAGCTTTCCACGCTAGTTTTTTGTCCTGATTATGGGACTGGTCCTATAAAAGGAACCCTAGACGGTCCCATTCTTCATATTTTATGGGAAAATCTAGCGAGATGTTATTCTTCGTCATCCAGATAGATAAATGTTTTAAAGATTGTTTCTCCACTGGATGCGAATTCCGGCGTAAATAGAATTTTAATTGTTTGTAAATGTCTTTGGAAGATTTTGAGCTGGAACAGCCCATGGTGGAATAATGAAAACTATATAACTGGGAGTTAAACGGAGGATCTGGGGGAGGTCTTGGGACGAAAGGGGAAAAAATCTCTTCTCCCGGACCTCACCTCACTACTTCGAAGCCGAAGGATGATGACGCCATCAACGAATCTCCGCAACGCTGTCCTCTCTGAGTGACTGGGGATGTCCTGTGGAAGACCGCTGATGCTCCTGGGTGAACGGCAAGGTGACTCTTCCGAGAGGGATCTGCCGGACCGGAGTAAACGGGAGCTCTTCCGCACTCCAGATGAAAACACCCGAGGCAGAAATAGGGTTTAACGTATAATAACGTCTCCCTAAATCTGCCCCACGTTGGGCGCCATTTGACGCAGACCTGCAGGGGTAAAAGGAAGGACCACTCCACGAGGGATAGGGTGCAAAATGGCCACTTTATTGAAACAGGCGCCGGCTTATATAGGGTAGGCATGGAAGGATCCAGAACAGGGGTGGAGTTTAGGGAGGAGTTAGGGCAGGTCTACATCAATATAAGGGAAGAAGAGGCAGGGCATATACAAATAAGGGCATAGGTGGGAGGACACAGGGAGTGGCTAGCCATATTTAGAGAAAGGAGTATGTGCCGTTGTTCAGGGCAACGGCTAGCCAATAAGGGAAGCCAGCAAACCCGCGAAAGTATTAACCAATAGGGAGAAGTAACTGGGGAGAACTGGGGTACAATGAACCAATCAGAACATTTGAACAAATGCCTATTCTATTACTATTCTAATACAATTGAAATCTTCCTTATTAATAACTATTATCTCTTAAAAACCCGAGTTATTCCATCACATGTGTCTGTCCTTCAATCCAGAGATTTGGTGAGTTCACGTCTTTGTTGTTCCTTGATGATTTTCTTTCTTTCCACATCCTGTAGTTTTTGTTCCCGATCCCCACATCCTGGAGCCCCAGTCCTGCCCCAGAGTGGCCAGTGGGTCAGATGACCCGATTGGGGTGGGGATGGCCACAGCGGCCAGGGCAGATAAAACCAACATCATGCAGCCACTGTGTAGTTGTGGCTCTGCCATCTCATGGAGTCCTGGTAGCTGGTTCTATGCTGAAACTGGGGTGGTAGCTATTATACTCTCCTTTTCTCTCTCTTTACTTCTTATTCTTCTCCTTTCTTGATGTTTACATAACTTAAAGCCAGTTGGGTTGGATTTTGCTAAGTTGTATGGCTGAGTCAATGCTTTGTGGAATGCTTTACTTTGGTTTCCCTTTAAAGTTTTGCCAAGTTTGGTTACTTTTTAAAGTTTGCCAGAAAAAGTGTTTTATTTGACTTCCTGAGAAATGTGTGCAGAGTCTTCTCCTGTGCACTCTCTCAAGGTATTGTAAAGTGCCAGCCCTTTACAGGTATTAAAAGAAGAATTTAATAAATTTGGTGGGTGGATTTTTTTAAACCTTGTATATTTTTGAAGTAAAATCCCTTCAATCAGCTTGTAACTTAAGGCCTGGCTTAGCTTGTAACACAGACCTCCTTTGCACTGTAATGAAACTTTTCTAAAATGAACCTGCTGTATGTATATAAAAACACCAGTCATTAAGTGTCATTTCGCTCTAATTTGCCCCAAGTGATCTATTTATAAGAACTTCAGTAGCCCCATCTCAGAGGTGGTTATTTACAAGCTGAAACAAAAGAATATTTCTGATTTTTTAAATATCAGTACACCAAAATGTTACCATATAAACTGTCTTCCCTGAATTTTGCACATAATTCTGCATCAGTGCTCAGTTCCAGTAATAGTGTATTAACAGTTTCACTAGCTGTTGCTACATGGCCTGAGGACTAAAATGACAAATGTGAGAAGTCCTAGCAGAGTTCATGTTTTAATTATTGAAATTGCCTTTTCCAGGAAGTGTGTTTTCCTTTTCCACTTAACATATGCTATGCTGCAGTGGGAATGTTCATAATTTGTCGTGGGTACTCTTTGAGATATGTATATTGTTTCTGTACTAATTGTCACCTGAGAAAGTCTGCTACTAGGTTTAGGTAAGCCTTTTTGTGATTGACTGGCTTTTTATATCGATTCTCTTGTGTATCTTTTTTGATGGAAGGGAGGCTAAACTTGCTTTTAAACATGACAGCTGTCCCAAAAGAGAGGAGAATCTCTAAATACCTAAAAGCTTGAAAATAATGTGACCTGTAAAGACATACTGTTAGAAAAGGTACAGATATTTGTCTTGTGAAACGTTTAATCTTTTTTGGGCTAAAACAAGGTTAGCACGTATCTGAGATTTTATATAAATTTGAAAAAGTGTAAATCCATATGCTTTCTAAGAAGAGACACTTTATTACAGAAAAGAAAAATGTGTTGAACTACACTATAGTGATTAAACCATTTATCAAATACCACTGCTGTTTGTGATAACATTTACAGGTCACACAGACAAGTTTTCATCTCCCATTAGAAGCAGGTATGTGAAATGGAATTTATCCCCCTGAATTCAGGATACTTATTGAAATTATTAAATTTGTCAAATTATTTTATTTTTTTTCCAAATTCCTTCACTTTGTTCCACCTTTCAAAATGCAATGTTATGGCCAAACAACAAAAAATAAAAGATAGCATGGGATGGGATGGAATGGGATAGAATAGAATAGAATAGAATAGAATAGAATAGAATAGAATAGAATAGAATAGAATAGAATAGAATAGAATAGAATATGTTGAGTTGGAAGGGACCCACAAGGATCATCAAAGTCCAACTCCTGGCCCTGCACAGGATCATCCCCAAGAGTCACACCAGGTGCCTGAGAGCATTGTCCAAATGCTTCTTGAACTCTGTCAAGCTTGGTGTGTGACCACTTCTGTGGGATGACTGTTCCCTCTCTGTGAAGAACTTTTTTCTAATATTCATCCTAAATTTCCCCTGACACAACTTCAGGCCGTTCCCTTGGGTCTTGTTACTAATCACTACAGAGAAGAGATAAGTGCCTATCCCTCCTCTTCCCCTCATGAAAGCCACAAAACAAAGCATCTGTTCAGTAGAGGAGATTGCACTTTGTGTATTTTTCAGGGCAACACACTCTGTTCCTCTTCCCCTAACTTTGCTTTTTGAGTCAGGAGAAAGATGAGCAGGTATGCCAGAAGCCTAAACCATTAAATTAGCTGCATCACACCCACCTTGAACCTCTATATCTACTTTCAGTAGAAGGAATTAGAAAGTCAGGGTGATGAATCCTGGTGCTTAACTTTTTGCACGGTAGTATCAAGTGTCACAAAATCTGAAATTCATTGTTGGATTTAAACCCTGACCTTTAGAAAACCAAGTGTTCTTACAGTCCCTGCTGCTGAGTGCATGAGTGTAAACTCTCTGATGAAAACGTGGTTTCCTGTAGTTCAGGATAAAACTTGACCTCTAGTTTTAAAGTGACAAGCTTGATGCTCAGTTCCAAAATGCTCCTGTGAGACTGCTGGATTGATTACCTTGTTAGCTTTAGCAACAGGCAAATTGACTGCTTCAGAAAAATCAAAAATAGTGTTTTGTCTAATATACTAGAGTAGGAAGATACCAGATACTTTATAAGTGTAAGAAGTATGATTTTTATTGAAACAAACCAAAACAAACTAATCTATTAATATACAAAATACCTGCCTGATGAAAGTAATGAAGAGATTTCAAATAATATGGGGCATAACAGAATACAAAATACTGAAGCATTATAATCTATTTTGAAGATTGGTCTCCTATTTATTGTTATTCCCCCAAAAAACAAGTAAATATGTTCCTGATATGTGATACCTGTGTTCCATGTTACCTTAATCTGATGGCTGAACCTGTTACAGATTTTTACTCTGGAATATACCCAGCATGTTTGCTAATTATAAGTAGCATAAACACTAACATACTAATATTTATCATGTTAGACAACAGACAGTGAAAGACCATACAAAACCTGTAAGGCACTAAGACTTTGAACACTAAGAACATACCGTGCACACAGAATTTCAGTGGGATGCTTCTAATCTAGCTGTGGATATTAATGTGGGCATCTCTGTCTAAGGTATATATATTTTTTTTCAAGTCAGAAGTAAACTTGAATTTTTCTTTGCCTTTTTTTTTATTTTTTTATTTTTTATTTATTTTTTAGCCCAATTCAACCACTATATTTCAGATGCCAGAATTTATGTATGATCAGCAAATTCCTAACAGCACTTATACAGATATATGGACTTATTTAAAGAAATATTTGTTTCCATTTCTTTCCCCTCTCTCTTTTCCCTTTTGAAAGACCAGTTAAGATAGTTCAGTACAATGTGTGCACAGAGCAATTCTTTATCATATTTGGAAACTCTGATGGATCACACTCAAACCATACTGACATGGTGATCATTCTGTGTATTCACAGTGAAATGAATGTATCTGGGACATTCTATAATTACTGTCGTTTCACAGATGAATAGTACATGCACAGAAGGTCTTTCTGGAGTATCAGGCTTCTACAGCTTTTGTAAATATGTAATGTGGTCAGTTTGGGTTTCATAAAGAGATCCATGGAATTTGTTCCCTCATAGATAAAAGTCAATGTCTTCTCTTTGCCTTTTGGAATTATGTTTTATTACGTACTTTGCTTCAGATGTTAGGACACCCACATGTATATACTCTTCTTCCAAGCTTTTCTCATTATGAGTCAGAGTTTGATGATGACAAAAATGGGAATCAGTCTGCAAAGACAAAAAATGTTGCACTAAGCAAAATTTATGCTTTAATCAGCATCTGTTTCATCTGCTGTGATTCACACATTTTGTTTCTTCTAAGTGCAGAGCAGAAAGAAAATTACTTTTTCACTAGCTAAAAAAACAAGTGGGGATGCACTGCTGAAGTGTCCCTCCCTTTCCCCAGCAATTTCATGGTAAAATAGAAACAAAACAAAATAGAAGAAATTATAAAAGAAACACTTATAAACTTCCCATCTTTCCTTTAGATAAAAAATGTATAGGTCTAGATCTGCTTCATGGGTGATTCCCTCTGACTTGCACTGCTGTGCTATCTTAAAATGTAAAAGAAACCCAAGCCTTCTGTTTTACATACAAATTAAAACATGAACAAAAGATTAAGATAGTCTCATTCTCTACATATTCAGTTAGTTGATAAAATTATATGATATCAAATAAGACAATATATATGTATTTGGGTAACGTTGTTTTTTGTTTTGATGTGTGTTTTTGGTTTGTTTGTTGTGTGGGGGGGGGGGGGGGGGGGGGGGGGGGGGGGGGGGGGGGGGGGGGGGGGGGGGGGGGGGGGGGGGGGGGGGG
>JAWWEE010000001.1:62428895-62441693 GCA_035221455.1 Xenops minutus
GTGTGGAATACTTCCTTAGTTATGACATTGTTACCAAGGAAGACCTAAACCAAAACCAAGAAAACTAAACCACCACAGTTTAAGTGAGTTAGTGTCATTTCATAGACTGTTCATAGGAAGCTCATCCCTTATAAGACTAAAGTACACGTTTCCTCACAGTTTTAAATTTCATTTTTTTGTGAGCCTTCTCTGTCTTCAAGAGGGAGGAAAAGGTTAACTTTTACTAACTGAGCACTTTGGAATAAAGAGATGAAAGAGTGAATTGTACATTACCAATAATTCACTCAGGCTGTCACATTGTGTACCATTCTCTGTGAGATTTAGATCTCATCCCCCATGCCTGAAATTCTGTATTGAATGGATGTCAGGCAAAAGAGAAAATACAAGAAACAGGGAGTAACCACAGCATATACATCCTTCTAGGGTTTGCTATTAGCTCCACTTGAAAAGAAGAGAATGTGACAGATGATGAGAAGAGCAGTCCTGACTTTATTCACAACGTTGTTGGAAACCCAGAAATACAAGGAGGCTGGAGAGATATAATTTTAACAGGTTTTCCAGTTCCATTTTGCATGTCAGATAGATCTGAGCAGCTTGAATAAGGCTAAAACTTCCAGTCTTTTGTATATGTTATTAATATACAGATTAAAGCAAAAATCTTTATATGTAGGTGCTGTGTGGGAAGAGAGACTTACACAGTTTTGGTTGTCTTTGACTTCACTCTAGAAGAAATAGCCAGCAAAGGAAAATGAAACAGCTAAAGTGTGTCTCCAGATCAGGAGTTATACCTGCAGATGGCATTGTTGATCTTTCACAATTTTGCAAATTGCCTGAGTAACCCAATAGGAAAATGTACATCCACACACACAGACACAGAGACAGCAGGGCAATGGTACCAATACATAGATTAAAATAAAGATCTACAAAAACAGTGATAATGGCTAGGAAAAAAAAAAAAAAAAAAACAAAACCTGCACAAAAAATCTGATTGGCATGTTAGTTAATTAAAATTAACAAGAAGGGAGAGCTTAAGGTCACATTAGGGATTACTTTCTGTGACAACTTTTCCAGAGTATTTCACTGTGGGAGGAGGTTAACACCCAATTTATTCATAGTCAAATAACTGTATTTAATCTATTGATGACACAAGTTAATGAAGGACAGGGTGACACAGCAAACTGATGAAGAGATTAATCAAGTAAAGGCATGAGGCTCAAATTTAAAGGCATATAGGTCTTTTATGACACTGTATGCCTGCTTAGTGAGCAAAGCAGTAAACAATTTTCTCTTGCCTACTAGTATTTTGGCAAGGTCTAACCTTGATTACTCTGCTTTTATAGGTCTATGCTAAGGGACACATCAGAACTACAGTATCTATGTGATGGTAACTGACTGCATATCAGGAGGAAAAAATTGTTGTAAATTATCTCTCATGCTGAAAGCACTTCCTCCAGATTTTACAAAAAAAAAAAAAAAAAAAAAGGAAAGAACAAAATCCCCACACTTTAGAGTTAGTAAACTGTATTTTTTGTTGTTTATTTGTTAATATAATCTTCTCAAATTCAAATAGTAATGCGCTTTTTTTTTTTTTTTTCTTGTAGCAAATATTGAAAGAGAAATTATTTATTTCTCTAACTGACAGAGGGAAGAAGATTCTGATTTGGATCTGCTCTGATAAGTGTTCATATCTCATGTTTCAGGATTTCCTCTTTTTCAATATTTTATTCTGAGGCAACTGCCACTGCTTTCTAGAACACAAAGACAATTTCATGTTTCAGTAATTGATATTATACCCACACTGGTATTGAGAAGCAGGTCTTTAAACAATACCACTAATACCAGACAGAAGACTAAACCCAAAAAACAAATAGAATTTTAGTAGACAGTTCATTACATGAACATAATTTAGAAAATTGTGAAGCAATAGTAGGTGAATCTGAAGAGCTAATTTTGCAGAGTGATTTGAAGAGTAAATTTTGAAGGGATATCATACACTGAAAGTCTTTGAAAGCTCCATTATTCTTACAGCAGTTAGCATATACTGCAGAACTTGCTACATTTTACTCTTTAGATAAATAGGCAAAATGGCCACTCTACAGAGAAGAAAATTTACCTGAAATAATTTATCAGCTGAAGATAACTTTTCTGATTATCTAGTCACTTTCATATGTATATAGATGCTGAAGACATGCTGTTGAAACTTCCCTGCATTCAGTCAGTTCCTGAATATACAAATGGATTGCATACAGGTGCCTTGCATTTTCAGAGGAAGTAAAGAGAATTGCATTTCTCATTGTCTTCAGCTTATTTCCTTCTTCCACAACAAGAATTCTTCATGAAAAGAGAGGCAGTGCTGCTGTGCTGGAAATGTCACTGGTGCATTGGGGTTTTTTATTGTGGAGGGTCTCAGAGAACCTTATTGAGAGAAATCACTGTAAATATATAAAGAAGAAATGCACCAGATTGTCCAGGCTCTGCTATTTGCCAGGTAATGGTATTCACATGTTGATTTATGCAGACTGTCAGTAGTGAAAGGGCGATTATGTACAATTTGTCTTTTAACAGGTGATAGCATTAAAATAAATCAGACTAGCAAAGTAAATCATGTTTCAGGTACATTCTGAGAGGCTTTAAGCATTTAAGTCAACGCCTTTGCTGCCTCATAGGTGAAATCTTGGAGCACATGCTTTAATTGCAGGATTTAAACTGAGAATACTGGTCTGGTATTCTCCATTGTACAATTTCTAGAAGAGAGCATTGAGAGAAAAGGTTAGACATCTACATAGATCTTGAGAAACAGTATCTGTTAAAAGAATCTGGAAAAGCTTTAGCTGAACCACTTTATAGAATTTGAAGTGCACATTAAAAATGCAGTGCAGTATTTTGTAAATTCACTTCTGAAGTGTAGTGACAAAAGGGAGAGAGTGAAGAAATTAGAGCAGTTTAGATCCTTTTATTTTTGTCACTTCAGTTAAAACAATAACACATCTGCTGTGACTTTGGACATGAAAAAAACCCAACACCTAAGTTCTATATTGCTCAGCCATGTGAAGAAGAAGCTGAGCTCTCATTTGAAAAGCAGATACTGTTATTTAAGAATTCATGATGTCATTACTAAGAAAAGTAAGCAAAAAACTGCATTGTACAGAGGCTGATGCTGGAGCACGTATTTGCTAGAATGTTACTCTAGACTTAAGGTCCATAAACAAGCAGATATTCTAAATGTTTCTTCAATGTAGATTTAGGTTAGCAATCTGTCATTTTTATTCAAATAATATGAACATGCACACCACTTTTCAGTTGACTATCTGGTTACATTCTACCGGCTGTGTAGCTCAATGACTGTCACCCTGTACTGCCAAGAAGTACTGATGCCCCCTAGAAGACTCATTTAAGAGACAAATCAAAATAGGACATTCCTGCTGTTCCACTTAATGTTGTATCCCTTAGTATTAACAGAACATTACTTTGTCCTACAAAACCTGTGAGTTATAGATTGTTTTGCAAATACGCAACAGAATAAGACTGGCAATGAGGAAATAGAAATCCAGTTTCAGAGCTATAGGTAAGTAAGCTTCAGCAGTATAATTTTGAATGCCCTATTATTCACAATTTACATTTCTGCATCAATCTTTCCAAGTGTCTCAGGTTTTCTGCAGTGCAGTTGACATAGTCTCAAAAAACACCACTATTTCTCAGGGATATATACTATTTATGGCTAATTTCAAATACTGTTTTGGATGGCTTATGTATTTTGGAGAAAGCAGGTACAGAAATTGTTTTTCTGATGCCTTCACATTTGTGACATATGACATTTAATAACCTGACTGTGGTTCATCCTATCAAATGTGCAGCAAACCATGACATAGCATCAAAACATAAAGCTGAAATTTTAGATATGTTCCTTGTTGGTTGCAAGATGGATGCGGGTATTGAATTCCAAACAGAGTTGACAGTAATACTTCTTTATAGTCAGTGCAGTGCTTTATAAATACTTTCTTTGGATTATTTAAGAAATTTAAATATGTTCTGTAGAATTCATACCTCTTATTTGCCAAGGCAGCAGACAACTGCAGTGTCAATATTTGCCAAGATGTCTTTTTAATATCCTGAATTGTATGGAACTACTGAAACAGATTATTAATTTTAAAACTAAAATAATCTGCTGGCCAATGCATATGTGAAACACTGACCTCCCTCTGTTAATGACTACTTTGCAGTATTCCTTATTCTGAGAAAAATATAGCTTGGAAAATTGAAAACAAAACAAAGCAAATAAACAAACAAACAAAACCACACAAAAAATACCACCCAAAACAAACAAACAAAAAATCAGTTGAAAAAAATTACCTAACTTTATGACCCAAATAATTAATTATTGAAAAAGAATTGATTGGAGACATCCTCTTATCACTGTGGAGAATCTTGTGCGTATTCTAAACCTCGCAAACTGAATATTTTTTTTTTCTTTAATTTTGAAACCTCAGATATAAGCTACTTGCATGAGAATTCAGAACTGAAAAACTATTGGTCTGGATTGATAGAAAGGTTTATATATTCAGAACATTCTGAAGTTACGTAATTGGAAATTGCAGTTCTCCTTCCCCCAACTGGCTGGAGGAGAGAAAAGGATCTTCTAAAACTCAATCATTCCTTTTCACTTCCTCTGCCTCTTGCTGTTTTTTTAAATATTTTCCAGAGCTTTGGACTTAAGTCTATCTTTAGTAAAATAGTAAAAATTCTTTTTACGTGATGGTTGTGATCTCATGAAATCCTTTCCATGGTTAAGGATACTTCAAAAAAGTGATATATGAATTTAAATATAAGTGAATAATATATTTTTTTTTCACATGAGAAAAACAAATGCAGTTTGCAAAACTTTTTTTAAGCTCTACCTTCCATAAAGTAGTATTTTATCTAGTCTAAATCACTCCATATCATACAAAATCCCTAATTCTTTAGTTTCCTAGTTCTCTAGTAAAAGTACATAATGTTTTTGAAAATATTTGTCCTGTTTCTGCTCATGCCTTATATGAATATTCAGTGCTATTTTCTCCTATAATGAACTTGGCACATGTTAATTGTCGAAACTTTATATTTAAAAATTAGCTAGGACATTCTTTTCTCCGTTCTCTCTTTTCAAGGTTAGAATTTTGTTTCCCTTGCATTCTGTTTCCTCAGTGCTGGCACCATATACCAGTGTTTATTTAATTTGCCATAAATCCACAGAAGCTAAAGAAAGAGAAGACCTATTAGGTTATCTAGTCTGTCTCTCTGTCTCTGATCTCTGTCCATTCAGGACTGATCCTTATTGTTCATTCAGAAATATTTTGATCAATTTAGGATCAGTTCAAATGTTCTGTGTACTGGGTTTTCTGGTATTTATTACCTTTGGGAGTTTTTTGCTGGTTTTGTTTTGTTTTGTTTTGTTTTTCTTCCCTGCAGTCTGATAGATTTTTCTTTCAGGAAGTTTTATTAAATGCTCTTGGCTTCAAATTGGCATATTCCCTTTCACTGAAATGTGGTCTTATTTTTCTTTCTAGCTTTAGTAGAGCAAGTTAAATCAAGTCAAAGACTGTGAGTCACCTCATTTCCATTTAAACACTCTGTTTCCTTTGAACACTTAATAGTCTGAATTACAAAGCCTAGATTCATGGGTTTCATTTTTTATTTTGTAATAGAATACTTTTCTGTACTTTCTTGTATTGTTAGTTGCTCCAGTTCCATTCTTTACAAATGTATTGTCCTTTATTTTCATTGATTTTGCAACCACTTTATCTCATACACCTTCTGCAACAGCTTGAGTTACTCAGATTCACAACTCCCAACTGGACTTTGAGGGTAAGCACTTTTGCAGTCAGTCTTAAAAGGAAATGGAGTTCAAAATTCCAGAAGGTGCTAATAGGACTTTCTGAAGGTCTTGTGCTGCACACTCTTCAAAGGCTCTAAGTAGTCAGCAAGGAAAGCTGAAAATCTGGGCAAATTTTAACAGCAGAATATAAGTGATATTTGTCTTTTGAAAATTAGTCTTTAGTTAAATCCCTAAAGATGTTTCAGCTGTGCAGTTAAACCGTGAAACTTCCTTATCTTCCTCTGCTTAGTCTGTTGTCCTTTAACTGGGTGTAAACTGAAAGGGACAATAAAGATATTACTCAGGAAAAAAAGAGTGACCTCTATAAACTTAAGGATCAGGACAAAAGAAACCTCATTCAGTTTGAAAAGGGGTAGGGGGGAAAGTTTTGCATTATGCTTCAGGATAGGCTATGATTCAATTAGATGAGTACTGCTACTGGTGTTAGTATTCAGGGCCGGTTTTGGTGGATGCCAGACTGAATATGAAAAGTGTGCTTTCATTGCAAACAGCATGAGCCACAGTCTGCACTACCCTAGTAAGGCTGTTTCCAGGACATCTAGAGAAGTTATGGTCCTTTAGTCAGTGACAGTGAGGCTGCAACAGGAATAATGTACTCAGTAATAGGTCGCCACTCCGTCTGAAGAGAAACAGAAACTGGAAGGAATCACTTAGAAGAATAGCAAGGTATTTAAGAATCTACAGTATATGTCTGATAGAAACAGGATAATAGGGGTATTCTTACTTAGTCTGACACAGAGATGAGACGTTACAGGGTGATCTAACATTTGCTTATGCAATCACCTGAAAAGTTGTTACAGGGATGGTGGAGCACAACTGTTCTCAGTAGTAGCAGGCAAGAGAGAGTAAGCACAAATTTTCTTGGGAGATTCAAAGTAGACATTTGGAAAAAGCTTACCACTAAGAAAGTAATGAACTAGAAATATTTACCTTGACAGACTGAACAATCAGTCCCTGGAGTTTTTCAAGACTCATATAAACAGAATTATTGCTGACTTGGTCTACCATTCACAATAGGTCTCTCTGAACTAAAATTGGACCTCACCATGTAATTTGTTATCTAACATATTTGTGATTCTGAGAAATTCAGAATTTTGTAATTCTGAAAGCTAAAAATCAGAATGCTTACAGAAACAAGCTGTTTTCTGAGCTTTTCTTGGTAAGGATTTTCAATGTGTTGTCAATACCTTTCTGTCCTGACATACTATATGGTCTATCTTGGATAGCAATGGATGTGAATTTATTTATGCTTGTTTTGTGCACAGGGTTTGACTTAAAACCACTGAGCAAAACATTGCTGCCAATGTGGACCCTAAATTAATTGTGAAGATAACATTCCTATTTCTGATGGTAACTTTAGCTTTCCACATAGCTGTACAAGAAACTGCCGTATTTGTAAATCATAATAAATATTGTTGGACAAAACCAAACTGATTCTAAAGTCTACTTTCCTCACCAATACATTTTAAAGAACAACATCTTGCTCCCTCAAATTTATCCATTTCTACTATACCCATTAAAGGTAATATTCCCATTAGCTTCAATTGTTTAGGATCAAGTTCATGTAGAGCTTCATTATAAAGGAATAATAACAGATGAAGAATGGGTCAGCTTCATAGGAAAAGGGCTTCATTTTGCCCTTTAAGTTGCTTATCCTCTGTTTCTTTTTTAACAATAAATGGTATTGGATTTCCTAAACACAAAATAACCCCAGATGTCAGTTCTACTTTGAGAAATCTGCATATTTTAAATCAGGCAGGAAAGTAAGGAAAGTATATATGCTTTTCCTATTTGAAGTAGGCAAGAACTTGCATTGAGCTCTACTAAATCGATGGCCAGATAGTCTCACAAATCAGCAGTGAAGTCATAGGCTTAATTACAGATTGATGCATATTTAGAACCCAAAGTCTAGAGAAGGTTCTGTGCTGAGTTGCACACAGCTCAGTCATATGGAAGTTGCAAACATCTGTTTGCTCAAGAGCAAAAAAAAAGCCTTGAGTTTCATGGAGAATATTTTCTGTAGCGAGTTTGCAGGGTTTTAATATAATTTGAAAAGATAAATAGGTTAGCTAAATTCATAATTTCACTGTTAAGTGAAAATGTTGTATTCCTGCTTCACATCTCTAAATGTAAGTTACATGTCTGAGTATCAGACTGTATAATGAAATGGTGAATTTAGCAGGTAACAAAAATAGACCATATTCTATAGTCTTAAAATGATCTATAAATGTGGGGTAATTAATAGTCAGAAAAAACTTGTAAGGTAATAGGAAAATATAAATCTACCAAAGCACAGACTCTGAGTGACTTTCCAAAAGCTGTACAGAAAGTCATTTTAAGAGCCAAGATTAAAATTTTACAAAAATGGCTTTTTGCCCTGCACTCAGTGTACAGCCTGCATTACATTTGAAATTCGACTGTTCCTTTACAAGAAGTACAATTTTCAAGGTGAACTTGAACAGTCACTTTCATAGTGACTGTTTGAAATTACATTGATTTAAAATATAAGAAAAAATATTTTAACCCCTATCACATATTTATTTTGAGAAAACTTTTGGTAACTATCACAGATATTTTAGCGTCTGAAGACTTTCTGTGTAGAAGATGGTAAAAAAAAAAACATATGGAATATAGGCAAAATTTTAGACAATTTCTTTCTTTTTACTTCTCTCCTTCAAGCTCTAAAATCATTCCTTCCTTCTAAGGAACTTTTTATTTTGGGTTACACTGAGAACTGTCATGAATTAGAAAAATATGATCCTTATGTTCTTTATATTTATTAGACATGTTCTTTAATGTGCAAAAAAATGTCGTTTAGAAACTATTTACATTGATATCTCTCTTCATGCTTGCTGTGGAAAAGATGTGGATGAGAAACTGCACAAAAACACTTGCAGAGTAGAATCTGAGTAAGATTTACACAGAATTGAGGCACGTAACTTTAAAATTATGATAAAAATTGACAAGTCCCTTATAATGAAATTGACTTTTGTATTCAGAAGACATATATACTAGTAGAAGTTCAGTATCCTTTTGTTACTGACTGCCTCACAGGCAACCTGAACAGTTTCTCCCTCTCAAAACCTGGCCATGGGACTCACAGTGTCTGATGTTCTCTATAAGATAGTTTATTGAATATTCAGAGAAAACCTTACAAATCTCAGGCAAATGCTAATAGAGTGACTTTTGAAAATTATTTTATACAAATGATAGTGCATCTTTTTATTCCTATAAAAAAGCTTCATAACCAGTGGGCACTGACTTGGGGTTTGATAAAACATTGCAGATTCCTGGAGCCACTAAAAGAGACATCTGAAGAAGTATAAATACACCAGTCCATGGTGGAGAAATTTTGTATTGTGTTTGGTGTTCTGGGAATAACTTATGATGAACTTACATGCAACACCCATCAACAACATATATGCACAGTCCCATTGTGGTTCTGGTGTTTTATATGCAACCTACATTTTCAAACTTGTATGTGCTATAGAAAGAATGGCTGTCAGTTGTCCACTCATAATGTAAATCATATGAGGTCTGAGACTGCTCAAGCACTGTAAAATATTTGCCTTGTGTTCCTAGGAGAATCAATACTTCAATCTGACCTAATTATTGTCTGCAACAATCTCAAAAGCTTCTGAGCCATGTAGTGATTTGAGCATTCAGTTTACTCTGAAAGGATTCCCTGTGGAATCTCATTGAGATTTTAGTCCAATTTCTTACTGTCAATGAAAAAAAGTCCATACCACAGAAAAGAAATATCTGAGTTTTGAAGACTGAGGTGGAGTGAGTATGCACTCTACTGACTGCAGAATTAAGACTCCATCTCTTCTTAGTTGCATTTCATGTAGAGTCTGAGATACAGGAAAGAGGATGAGCAATGGGGACTGGCATCAGCTCATCACACATTGTGTCTCCCCCTCCTTCCTCCTCACACTCCTTCCTTACTCCAGCACGAGGTCCCTTCCACAGGAAATGGTCCCCCATGAACTTCATCTTGCGTACTTCCCAAGGGTTCCTTTCTATGGGCTGGTCACAAAACTTGTCTGCACACAGTGTGGGCCAAGCGAGTCTAGCTGACCCTACTTGAGTAGGAAACTTGGAAAAGATGACTTCCAGAGGTTACTTTCAACCTCAATCACTCTGTGATTCTATAACAGAGCCATTTTTTTTAATTAAATCTCTAATAACACCAAATTAATTTCAGCTTTTAGGAAGGGGTTTGAGCTGAGATTTTTTGGGGGAGTGATCTCTGATAATTCAGAAAGGAACATTGCCATCTGCATGTTAAGACAATTGTAATGTGATGCTGAAGAGAAAGAGATTTTTGTTTCCAAAAATGTATTATTTTATAATAATTGCATTATTTTATGAATGAATAAAGGAAGTAATTTCCCCCCCCCCCCCAGGTGAAGTACATCATTTATGTATGTGTAATAGGGCAAGGGCTTCTAAGGAAAATGGTAATTGATGAAGCTTACAGAGAGAACATAAGAATTACTCCATTCTGGAATGAGTAATGCAACCATCACAGATTTCCGTGAAAGAATGCAGCCACTGATTTTACTCTCTGAATGTCCTAATGTCCTGGGAAAAGGGGATATGAAACCAAAATCAATACAACATCATTTGGTAGAAAATTCCAGTTAAAAAGAATCTGATATCAGAAAATAACGTTCATCTTTTCTAAGAACCATATGGTAGTAGATTTTCCTCACCATAGAATCAAAATTTACTGTAATCATAAAAACTATTATTCAGGTTTTCAAAATTCACCTTTTCAAGGTGTGTTTGTAAATCTGACATTTATATTTACAAGTTTTAACTTTCTTTGTGGCTTTCATTCCTGGTCAACTGATGTAATTTAAAAGAAACAAACATCATTTTTTCACCTATGGTAGCAGATTAAAGTTTATGTTCTGAGATTTGAAATTATAATCATTCCTTTTGAGCAAATTGTCATTATAGAAGTCCCATTATTTATTAGGTTATGTTGCTTTATTCATGGATTTTATATAAACAAACTATTTGTCTATGAGGCGCTTTTCTTTTTCTATCATTATATTGACCTCAATCTGAAATCAATGACAGTACTTAAAACCCCAGTTGGCACTTCTAATTATTTTGGGTTTTGTCAGATCACTTTCCATTTTTTTTCAGACCAATTTATTTCTATATACCTATTTACAAAGCTACCTGTTCCAAAAGTCTGCAAACTCTTCAAATTGTGAACTTTTCCCATCTATTTTACTCTCATTTTTCTTCTTATTTTATGATCTTTTGAGACTCTACTCCCAGCAAAAGTTACATATTGCCTACATGCCATCTGCAGTTCAGATTTTCAATGTGAAAAGTGCCTTCCACTAGCTTTTAAATCAAAATTACCACAAATGTCAAATTCCTGGCAATCACAGCAATTCAATTATTTCCTGATAGCAGAATGACATATTCTCCTGACTATGTTTTTATTAAATACCTAAAAGCTCTAAATCCCAGCAATTTGTCATTCTTCTGGGTAATAATATATAGTGTGTCAGAAAGCTTTTAGTCTTTTGTTATAATAATAACAACTATATTTATTGTTCAGTACTTCATAGTTAATGATCTCTATATAATGCCCTTCAACACAGATTGAAGCTTGTTACAGTGTAATTGTAGCTGCCTTGTATTACTTAGGCACTTTCATAATTTATTATAAATTTCTATTCTAAATATCTATGTGTAATAATGTGTCTCAAAGACTGCTTTGGTGAATTTTCCACGCTGATGAGACCAACAGCAAATACTGGTTTGACAGATAAAGGCTAAGAATTCTGCTTTCATGCATAGTGTGTTTTCTTGCTAGGACTGAACCCAAAGGACAAACCATTGTCATTTACCTGTTTGATCCTTTCACACATGTTCTTTGCAGATGTGTCATTATCCTCCATGCCATCTGCTTTTCTACTATGCAAAATGAAATATATTGACAAAATCCTGATATTAGTCCATATTAGATAGTTGCAAAAATATTAAAAATATATTTTATTTGGGTTTTTTGGTTGTTTTGAGTTTTTTTGTTTGTTTGTGGGGTTTTTGTTGTTGTTGTTGTTGGTTTTGGGTTTTTTTTGTTTGGTTTTGGTTTTGTGGGTTTTTTTCCCCATTTTTTTGGGAGACTCAGGGCATATGCCTCTAAAAGCAAATCTAAAAGCAAATCATGCTCTGATACTAAAGGCAATTTCTTCTCCAGAAGGTTCTCTCATTACGTGTCTTATTATATTTATATGTGTGTATTTTATTTAGCAGTGACTTGTTTTCTGTATTTACTCCAGAGATCTGATCTTGGTAACTATGCAGGGAAATGTTGCTTCTTAAATTTCTTAGATCAATATTCAATAACAACCTACTCCTTTTTTATTATTTATTTCTAAAACATTAACAACGTGCACTTGATAGCGTAGTCTTAATTTGTTCATTTGTTCTACTACTTCCACACTGTTGTAGTTCAGCTCCCATGGATTGTCAGCAGAAACCTGTTTATCAGCTGCATCTTGTTCAACATACCATCGCAGGGTTCCTAAACAACAGCAACAAAAAATCCCATTACATTCCATTCTATCAGACATTCATTGGCTCCCAGATTGCAACAAAATTGTTTTTATGGGGCTCTATGTGACTTTCTCTTCTCTCACTTTTACTACCATATGTTTTTTCTTAACTTTTAATCAACTTCACAGAACATTCTGTGCAGCGGCTGATGTGGGTTCGCTCCCCACTTTCCTGGTCCCCTCCCTGGGCCACGTGTTCGGCCCACGTGGTCCCCAGAGGTCCCAGAGACACACACACCAAGGGCAGGAAAGCAAAGAGAGAGTTTATTCACCAGGCCAGGTCTTTTATAGGCTTCACAGCCAATAGGATTCAAGGGGAAGGGTTAACAATAGGCCAGT
>JAWWEE010000001.1:62441717-62501732 GCA_035221455.1 Xenops minutus
GCCAGGTAAACCCTTCCCTGATTGGCCTATTGTTAACCCTTCCCCTTGAATCCTATTGGCTGTGAAGTCTATAAAAGCCCTGGCCTGGTAAATAAACTCTTTTTTTGCTTTCCTGTCCTCAGTGTGTGTGTGTGTCTCTGCTTCTAGGGACAACGCAGGCCGAACACGTGGCCCGGGGAGGGGACCGGGAAAGTGGGGAGCGATCCCAATTCAGCCGCTGCAACTAACTGCTCACTATTTGGCACTAACAGGAAGAATACTTTGTCCTGAATGACTACAGAGCCTGTGGGGCAAAAGGATTAAAAGGATTAAACTAACTGGCAAGATTCAAAAGTTAAAAATCTCTTGGATCAGGCAGAATTAAAACCAAGTTATGTACAGGACAACAGAACTAATGTCATTCACAATGGAAAGAAATCAAAAATTAAGGTCTCTAAAGGCTGAGAATAAGGAAGCAAAAGCAATACTCTCCCAGTCACTGAAATGCAAGTCTGACATGCAGAAGCTAGGACTGCATCTATGTGCAATGCCTGAAAGGAAATTTTTGAGTGAAAACAAATAGTCATTCAAGTTGGAACTCTGTTGATTTCCAAGTAATGCATTTACAAAAAAAACCCAAAACAAACAAACAAAAAAAAAAACAAAACAAAAAAAACCCAGAACAACACAATTACGTCACTTATTATATTCTAACTGCTTATTAATATAAGTCAGATGACATATCTTCTGGTGGAGACAATATTAGTGTGCACAAAATGACATTAAAATTCTCTGCATGAGATCTATTCACAAACCCCAAGCATTAACTGAAGCCTAGCCCTTAACACCTCTCTTGTGATGGATATCTCAAACATTTTATCATATAGAGTCTAGATCAACTGGTTTTAGGTTTTCAATAGCATTTTACATTAAGCTATGTATACTGTATTATTTTTAAATTTCAAACCGTTTGATGGAATTATTCCTCAAGGAAATACGCTGCTGTTACTATGCATCACCATTTTATTTCAAAATCATAAGTCTGTATTGATTTTCTGTAGCATATGATATTTGGGTAATAGCTCAAATAAAACCCATCTGGCAAAATCAGCTGGGGATGCTGAATTCAGTGAATCAGACTGAAAAGTTACAATATGCTGTGTCAGTAACCACATATCAGCTGTTCAAGAGGTAATAATTAAAGCCACAAAAGGAAAGAAGAATAAAATAATAATTTAAATAGAAAAAGATGGAAGCAACAAAATACTCTAAGAGTTCATTCCACAAGCAAATACACACAGTAAAGGTCTAGATTTGATTAAGAAGGGCATTCAAAAATTAAAACACATGTGGTCTGGCTCTTGATTTACTACAGCCAAAGAAAGCATTTATTACATTATATAGTAGGGAGATGCTGCTTGGATTTTCTAACCTGTATTCTAGGTAGCAAAGTAAGTGCTTCAGATATTTGATACTCATGAAGTTCCTGCACTAGGAGGAATATCACTACACTTGCTTATAATTTAATGTTTGATTCAATACTAAAGGCAGTAAAATAAAAATACATTTAGGGCAGTTACAGAACTTTCTATTAGAACTCAGAAAAATACATTTGGAAAGTATCACTCAGTATGATCCTCTCTGGCTTCATTTTGGGCATTAGTGAACATATAATCTTTAATGCCTAGGTAATTGTTGGTAATATGAAGTTCAGCAAAATTCATCATTTTGTAAGTAACGACTAACGAAACCTAAAGTACTTTTATTTTTTTCCTCTTTCAAAACAAGTGACACACACACAGTTAATCATAAAGTAAGGCTGCTATTCCAAGGTGAGTTGGTATGTTATTTTTTGAAAAGGTCTAGTTAGAAGTATGAAACAACTGGAAACATTTGTTCAGTCTTGAGGTAGGCCAGAACATGTATGCAATGACTGTTGTTGTGTTTGTAATGTGGAGTGCAGCTTCAGATAACAGAATTTTATGAGATTACAGAGAGAAAAAGAATACTATATGTGAAATAACTTATGATTTCCTTTTGCCTCAGATGAGATCTACTCTGTCAGAAAAGTGTTTGTAATACATTCATACATAACAAGGTTTGGTTCCTTTGGTTTGCTTTTTTTCCCTAAACAGATGATGATATTTAAAAGTGAGTTTACAGTGCATAGGATGCTTTCAAGAGTAACCGTTTGAGCTGTCTTAAACACTGCACTAGCAGATAGGTTATTTGTATGGGTATATGACAGTTGATTACAATGGGAATTTATATTTATTGATTTAAGATAAAGAGATTTAAATTTGAGGAAAATCATTCATACTTCTGCAATCTACATCAGTACATATCTTACCACACCTTCACTGAAGTTAGTAATTACAAAGTTAAACTAAGAAAAGAATACAAGTACCTTAAAACCACAATTCTAGTCTTAATACTATAAGAGTTTGAGGTATTAGTAATTTAAGATCTCTCCTGGCAGAGTACCCTGTGCTTTCATCCTATCCCTCACTTTCTATTAATCCTTTAGTTTACCCACAGGCTAAAAGATATTTTTTCAACTTGGTAGTACAGTTGAATTTATTTCTCTTCTTCTTAACAGACATCTTAAAATTTGCATTAAAAAAAAAAATCTTTTGTATGAAAAAATATAAAAATAATTCTCCTGTATTGCAACATCTAAATCAGAAAAATCATATTTAATAATATTGATTTCAGCATTATGGTTGGAGACTGTGACATCTGTCCTCTGTTCCATGAGGCTATCAAGAGCTTTTGAGAAACTCTGGAAACAGAATGGAAATATTAAAGAAGTTTCATTCTGAATAAATTTTACAGTTACAGAGCTATACTGTTTACAATTTCTAAAAAGTCAGTTGGGTTCATTATTAGTGAATAACAAATAACTGAACAGCAAGGTAATGGTGAATAAAACTTCTATTAAAGTCAAGAGAGAACTTTACTGCTGACTGTAACAGACCTAAGATTTAATTCAGTTGAAAGATGTGACTTTTCTCACTCTGAAACTTAGTGTGAGATCTTTTGATGTCCTGATTTTTTTATTATAAAGTAGCTACACAGATTTCAATCCAGAGCCTCAACCCTAAAGGATTCATACTTAGGAATAAAATTTTGTCAATTCAAAGACCTACTTATTTTCTTTGCTGGAATGTTTCAATTGAAGCAAAAGCTATATGGAAAAGTACAGAAAATATTTTATTTTATTTAAATTTAGAGCTGCAATCCTGAGTACACACACAGAGAAATACACATAACTTATTTAAATCAATCTACTAGTTCTAAGTTATTGCATTATATATATATATGTTTGCTTCAGAACGTCACTTCAGAAGTGAATGTAAACTCAAGGGCTTGTTTCCTCCATGTAACTAAGTATTATGTTTGAACTGCATAAAGCATTTCTGAACAAGCTGGTATCGAGTAGGAGTGAAATGGCATGTAGAGGCAAATATAATTATCAATTCTACAGCACTGCTGAAGTAGCTACTTCCATTCCTTGGTCTTGTCACAAAATAAACCCTAAAAAGTTAGAATTTGGTGGGTAGAATGTATCTAACCTTTGTAATATTTAGTGCTCTAAAGCTAGAGCTAGCTGCATTGTTTGAACACATAGGTAATTTACTTACAAATTTTACCTTTTTTACCTTTGCAGTTTCCATTGCCTTCATTTTAGAACATATTTTTATGTATAGAATTGGCACCAGAGTTATAGTGTTAAAAATGAAATGTCAAAAGCTTTGCCTAATGTGCTTGCACATCAGGTTTCCCTCTGTTGAAGCCCAGACACATACAGGTGATGGCATGTGTTTAGTATATCCTCGTGGTTTGCTCAGGATTTAACCTAGATACGGACCCAGCTATGGGGGCTGAGAGGACTCTGTCAGAGAGCTGATGAACCAAGAGAGCATTGAAATCTTTGTAGTCTAACCTTCAGAGTGGTCAGCTTAAGGGACCTTATCTGCTCATGTCTCCTGTTTAGCCACAGCTCTGATTTAAGTACCTGAGTGTTTAGGGGAAAAGTTGTGACTTTGGCATTTGTTGTATTAATTTATTTTAGTATTATTTGCTGTATTGTCTATCTATCTGCTTATTAGTAGTAGTACTGTATTATTTCCTTTTGCTTTTATGACTGAGACTAAGTCAAAAGTGCCTATTCTGGTTTTCTGACTTTGTTTTTCTGGACTGCATGTAAAATTGCTTCGGTATATTATAGCCATTGAAATCTGAGGCTGAAATAGGGGATTCATAACATTATCAAAGGGAAATAGATATGTGAATTAAGAATAAAAACATCATGTACTAAGCATAATATTCGAATATTTACATAAAGAATTTGAAGCTGGGCTATTGTATTCTGGTACCTTTCCAAGGATACATACAAGGATTTTTTTAACTTTTTTTTTTAAAAATTTCTCCTGTTAGCTCACTTAAAATTTCCTTCAGGTGATGGACAATGGAAAACTACCAGACTGAGCTATTAAATGTGTTTGAAAATACATTTTTGTATCAGATAGATATTATTCCCTTCCACTTTTGTTGAAGTCAGTGAGTTATGGGACATGGCAATAGGATAAGATCGAAAATTCTACAGCTCCATATGGCTATTTTAGGTTTGAATCTAACTCAGATTTTTGTAGGGAATTATTTTTTTATTCACTTTCTTTCTTCCTGTTTACCTCACCCTTATAGAATTTACAATATAGAAAGATACTTCTCTGACACCAACATCTCTCTACAGACTAAGCTAATTAAGTAAAGTAGAATACCAATTTCAACCCCAATAAATTTGACTGTATTAAGACTCTGTGTCACTTCTTTCACTCTTTCAATAAAGCCAGGAAGGATGGATCCTAAAGACTTTTTAATCACTGTGCATGACATTAGAAATATTTTTTTTTTCAATCCTACCCTATTGAACTGATTGCTTAAACATGAAAATCTATATACCCTGTATCAACCAGTATGAGTTTGTTTGTTAGTGCAAAAGACAACTGACAGACTATCACATAAAATTCACATTACTTTTTTCTTTGAAGTAGTGTCACAGGAGAGACTGATTTCCACGGCTGCAATATTCAATAGATTATGAAATCTAATCACAGTATGCAAGAAAGAAAATGGTGCATCTAAATATCCTAAGGATTTATATGATATAACCATGTTACATGTATTCATGAATCAGTATTCTCATAACTAGGGACTGTTTATATACATTCTTCCTATGGTATTTGTTACAAGCTTAGTGATGTCAGAATTATATCTGGAACAAAGCAATGAATACAATTCTATGTTCATTTTGTTTCTTATGAACATGGCCCATCTGAACATAGCAGGTGCTCCTTGATACAGGTTTTCTAAAGGTTTTAGTCCTTTAAAATCTCAATCTCCTACATTTGCAGAGCTGAAGTCAGAGTTGTAGTTCTGCATTAGGTAGAGTTATCTTTCAAGTCTGTGAACTTGAAAGTACTTGAAAGTACTGAGGATTTTTTTTTTTTTTTAATTTTGTCAAGTGTTACTCCATGCACTTGGAAGCTATAGTAGCAAGAAAGTTGGAAGTATATTCTCACTGCTGAATTGATACTATTTACAGTTCTTACATTATCTTGCAGGTCACTTGCTATAGAGGAGAATGTTGTAAATCTAGTGAGGATCCTTTGGACACTAAGTCAAAGGTTAAAGCAGGCTACAGAGAATAAACAGTTAAACTGTTCCTCCAGGAGTTTTCTATGCACAGTATGTTGTGGAACACAAGTTTCCACAGCAACTACAGATTCATTATCAGAGTATAACTCTCCTACATTATTAAATATTACTTTTGATTTTATAACCCTAGCTAGTGTATGTGGCCTTCTCACCTATTGTGATAGTGAATATATTTTTCACCTCTCCTTGCTTTGCTTCAAAACTAGATTCCTAAGGAATCTCATAAACCATAAGAGCTGTTGAAATTATGTAAGTGCCTGGCTTGTATACATCAGATAAACCAACAAGTTCATGATCTTGGCAATGTGAGGAAGTCATCTTTACATAAGAATGAACTGATTATGACTAATTTCTACAAGGTGTTTTTTTATAAATAATGGTGGGAGGAGCTGGAAAAGGTTTCATTTTCTTTCCTCTGTTCTTATTTATTTTTACAGGCATAAGAAATTTTATCTGTGGTACTATGAAAATGGTTTATTCTGCTAATATATTCTACTTCTCCATCAACGTGTGGGAGGGTAGCCACATATAAGCAACTTTAAAATAGAGATTTCTAGAAATGCCATTATTTGTATAATTAAAAGTTTCAATAATTCATTATTCAAGCAGTATATAGTCTCAGAGCCTGTATATTTGTATAATATGTCAATTTAAGGCTAATAATTTACTATTGTGCTACACTATCATCTAAAGTCCTATCACAAAACTTGCTTTGACAAAGCTGAGGAGTTGAACTTTTAATCAGAGAGCTTTTATTCTAAATAAATAAACCCCAGGGGAATAAATAGGTGTGATTATTCCTGGAGCACAGTGAAGTGAATGAAATGAAAATAAAATGCTTATGATCTGTTTTGCTCCAGTTAGCAAAACAATTAAGCATATTATGAACTTAAACAAAATTGTTTTTTTATTAAAATGCACTTCTTAAGATATGACCTTGAGTGTGAAAGTTATGTCACTTATGTACATAAGCAAGTGACAAGGAGCTTGATGCTACTTGCATAACATAAGTTCTTGTGTCAGGTTTGTGTGTACATTACATGGTTTGACTGTTGTACAAATCCTAATAGTCTCTTAGAGATTGACATTGAAAGTCTTACTGGCATCTGTGGCTCCTGTACCAGAGCTTTCCTTCACAGCTTCATTTGTGGGGAGACACATTTAGCTGAAAAGCTGACAGGATGACTAGCTAAAAATAATTAAACCTATAAGCTAAATAGAAACAAGGATTCATACCTCACAAGCTTTCTCTTAAGCACATTTGCTTAGATATCTAACTAGGGGGTGATTTCTTTGTGACATTACCACAGACCCAGAGAATAGGCTGAATTGGAAGGGACCGACAAGGATCATTGAATCCAGCTCTTAGCCCTTCCCAGGATCATCACTAAGAGTCACACCATGTGCCTGAGAGTATTGTCCAAATGCTTCTTGAACTTTGTCAGGCTTGGTGCTGTGACCACTTCCCTGGGGAAGTTGGCAAGTTAAATGAATATACATATTACACAAACCAGATCCTTGCTTTTAATATGTTTCTTTTCTTCCTGAAAATACCTTGCGTTGTAGTTGTGTTTCATCACATGATTTTCCTCCAAATCCTAAATGTTGATTGGATGTGGCTGAGTACTAGAGGCACTATTTATTGTTAAATCCTGTACAAGAACTACATAAAGTCTCATTTGTAGATGAGGCTGATTGGAGTCCCTCACTAATTGAGTCCATCATTATAATGTAATGTAAGTTTTATGCTTTAAAGACATTTCTCAAAACATTCAGGCTTGCAAGCACATTTGTGTAAGTCTATAAATTCACAGAAGTGCTTCTCATTTTCAAAAATGTTAAAGTATCCTTTTGTTTGTTTGTTTTGCGTTTGTGGGGGTTTTGTTTCTGTTTCTGTTTTGGTTTGGGGGGTTTTGTTTGGTTGGTTTGGTTTGTGTTTGTTTGTTTGTTTGTTTGTTTGTTGTTTGTTCTTTTAGGGAAGGAAGGGAGGAAGAGAGGAAGGAAAGAAGAAAGCAAGCAAGCAAGCAAGCTATCTTGCTTCCTCTGTACAAATCTTAAAATAGATGATAGTAATATATTTATTCTTCATTGTAATAATTTATGACTGCTAAGGCTTCTAATCTTCCAAGCAATGTGATAAAAATTTAAAATTGAAACTCAAGTAAGAATTGCCTTTTTTTTTTTTTTTTTTTTTTGTGAAAATTGCTGCCCATTCTATTGAACATATTACAGAAATGAGAGTTTCAGGAGTTAAAAGATGAAAATAGATCTTAATATATCTAAATAAAACTGCTTTTACATACTTCCTTTAAGATTTGTAGCAACCCCTCTACTGCCCTTGTTCCGTGCTCTTTGGTTCTGTGTTGTGTGACTTTTCTCTCATTCTGTCTTCATTTTTTCCAATAAAAAGTGCCATGTCTTTGGGGCAAAGGTTAGTCTTTCCAGCTTTATTCATATCAATTAATTTGACTTACGTGAATTGACATAATAAGTTTTCCCTGTTACAAAATTGCTAGGGCAAAAAGCAAAGAAAAATATTTTAAAGAATTAATAATTAATTTTAAAAATAAAAAAAAAAATAAAAGGAAAATAAATAAAGTTGGGAAAGGATGAGAAAATCTGTAAGCGGTCACAGGCTTGAAACGACAATGAAGACACAAATTATGCAGACACTATTTCAAAGAAATGTAATAAGAGACAAAACAAAATATAGCACATCAAATATTACTATAAAGTAATATAAGAAAAAAGATATAATATGTAAAAAAAGCAACAGAAGAGTTTGGTAATTGGTAAAACAAAAGTTCACTTCAAACGAATTTGAATATATTTAGAAAAAAATGAGCTTTTATAAAAACCCTTTCAGAAAAGCACAATAGATCAAAAGAAGAAATATTTGTGTAATTCATGTATGAATACTTTGTGATTTTTTCCTCCATACTGCAGATGAAAATAGTCTAGTTTGTGAAAATCAATCAGAGATGGAATAAAGATTTTTGTAGAAAGAACTGTACAGATACGTTTAAGACTAAGTGTTTAGATGCATCAAATTCAACTGAGAAATTAAATGGAAAAAAAAAAAAAACAAGAAAAAAATCTTTCAAACGTCATGTACATAATTGAAATACTAAACATATTTGTCTCTTGCCTTAAGAAAAAATATAAGCAATTTTTTGCAAATAATCCAGTTAGTTCAGATCTAGACTTTTTGAATTTTTGGAACTATTGCAGTTGTGCTGCAGAATTCGTCTCATATATTTTAACAGAATATTTAACTTTTGGGGTCAATTTTATTAAATTTGAGAGTTTCTGATGGGACTGAAATATAAACAAAGATGTAACTCATACACAAGCTGGGTAATCTTTAAAGACAGAAATATTTTTATTAGGTTATATTTGTGGGGGTTTTGTACACAGCATCTATAATGCATGTACATATGTATTATTTTCTTCTCTCTATATTTTTGTTTCATTGAGTAATAATGAAAATAAAAGTAAATTTTCCGATTAACAGGCCTCTGAACCCTCTGTCCTTGAGATGTCGTATTTACAAAACTGACTTGCGGACTTTTTTGGGAAAATTGTGGCTAATGATAAAATGCGTCTATGATTAGTCACATTTTTAGCTCTTATTTGGAGATGAAGTGTCTTTTCATCCATTTTTATTAAATTCTTTTCTTTTTAGAATCTGTTCAAAACAGTGCTGTAAATATTCAAGTACAAAAGTGTATTTTTTTCTTCATTCTATTTTGTCAAGCTTCGGTAAAACTTCAAAGCTGACGCCTTATTTCTAAAAACACAAAGAACTACAGATTACCAGAAGTGCATAAATCAGGTCTTAACAAGAAAAAAAAAAAAAAAATCTAAGCAATATGCTTGCATAATGTTCACTGCTTGATACAGCATTTAAACAAAATTTTCTTTTGTGATCAAATTTGAGTATCAGTTGTGTTTTGTGTTTATATCAAGGGGATGACCAGATGGGGATGCACACCTGCTTTTGTACAGTTCTGTATGCACTACAAAGTGTGAGCCAGACAGTGTGCAGTGCATATATTCTGACTCAGATAAACCAAGTGAAACAAAACTTGTATTTTCCTGAGTCTTTTAGAACCAGTAAAGATTTAATCAGCTCATATTGATTATATGGCACTGTGTCCTGTTTCTTAATGACTAAGTCTGCTAGATTTTCACTTTATTAGTCAAGACAAAGAAGGGTAACATTAAAAAATAGACAGCTTTTTTTGCTTTTTTTTTGTTTTTTAACATGGATTTTGTATTTTGAAAATACTGTAAAGAATATTACTTTGGAGTTAGAGAGCAGAAAAATCGGTTAAATTTCCTATATCCATTACCAATCAAATTAAAACTAGTATCACTTTAAGTCAACATATAGAATCCCAAATGTAATAAAAAATTCTAACATTTACTGAAAATTTAGCTTCTGCTTACAGTTTCCTTTATTTCACTGGGAACGTAGCCACTGAACAGGCAACTAAAACTTACTGGGATTTATCTCATAAAATAAATTTATTCACTTTTAACAAATTACCAGGAATATAAACACTTATAAGGATTTTAGACAACAGTCTCCTGTGACAGAATTGGATTTCAAACTTTAATTATCTCTTCTGAAATGCTATACCATCAGCAAATATAATAACTGTGGAGAGTAAATCAGTAAGTTTTCTTAGTCAGAATTACTTTTCCCCTGCTTCTGGTACTAACAGCATATTGTTCCATGTCCAGACAAAATTGAAATTCAGTCAGTGATGACTAACTATTTTCATATTTGGCTTCTAGATGTCCCAAATTATTTAGTTATAGATAGTAGTTGCTGTCTCAGATGGACTTGGAATCCCAGATGGAAACAATGCTGGTGATGTCAAGGAGAATTGTTATTTATATTTTAGATTTACATTTTCCTCTGAAAAATTGAATTTTGCCCCTTGATTTCCTCACCAGTTCCCTCCACATTAATTAATTTTGAAGGTCAGCCTTGATATAGGAATTTCAAACTCTTCAGATGAGAGAGAAAAATTGAGAGGCCTTCTTTATGCATTTCAGAATAATTTACACTGTTCAGAGTGCAGGATGTCCAAAGGTCTTTTCTACAGAACTCTCATCTGGGAAGATCTTGAGGAATGATGAAGAAAACTGAACTCAAACCTGCCCCATGTTTCCATATTATCTAATGTAGCAGAAATGCAGTTTTCCAGAAATCTCCATCTTGCTGTTAGTGCGCAGTGTTCCATATCCCACTGACACAGATAGCTTTCAAAGATCAGTAAAGAACTGTCTCTTTGTCTGTTCAGTCTGTTCTCTATATTATGATCATCTTACTATCTGCTCCTCTTTCTGCAGGAATATATTTAACAGAATAAAATACACTCTACAGGTAATGTTTTTTTCATATTCCCATTGATCATTGTTTTTCCAAGTATATTTAATATGCTAATCAAATGGATGTCTAGTAACACATGTGCCTAAATCTAAGTTGTATAATGAATATCCTTTCATTTAGTTTTTGTGCCAATAAGATATGTGCATGTTTCTTGTCCTTATTTAACATTATTTCTCAAAAAAAGAGGCAAAGTTTCAGGCCACTTTCAAAACAAACAAACAAAAACATGAAACAACACAACCAACAAAAAAACAAACAAAACCCCCAAAACAAACAAAAAACAACCACAACAACAAAAAAAACAACCAAAAACCCCCCAAACAAATAAACAAAACAAAACAAGGGAGATATCTATGGTTTATCATGGCATTTCAGCCCTGCAAAAAGCAATGGAGTATATTTAGGCAGTTTCAGTGAGGGCATATTTGGTGGACAGTTTGCAGGATTATAGAAGACAGAGTGGACAGGATGGGGCACTTCTGTAAGCACTGAATGAAACCAAGTAATAGTAAAGGTTGAAATATGCATATGTATGAACATGCAGATGACATGTGGTGAATTCTTTAAACAAATTCAGACAAATGAAAGGAAACCTGCTACATTATCCCTGAAGTATTTCTTTGGAAAGCAGCCTCCTTCTGTCCATGTACTAAATTCTGAGTGCTTCCCAGTGGTCTTTATATTTCTGGCCTTTTAATGAATTTTATAGTAGAAACCTGCTCGATAGTTTGTAATTACTTGTTGTTTGAAACATGTATTCTGTTTCATTTGTTCGTGTCACATTTGTTTAATGGGATTTATTTTGGATTAAGATATTGTTTAGGTAGACTATGAACTGCAAAACTATCCATGTAGCAGCAGCTGTTCTAGTCAAGGACCAAACACATTTTAATACAACTCCACTGAAGACCAAAAAGTTCAAGAGTTATATACTCGGCACTTTACATGAAGTGGAAAAAGGACTCATGAATGACTTTTTTTTTTTTAAAAAATTTTTTTTTTTTTTTTTCTTTTTTTTTTTTTTTTTTTTTTTTTGGAAATGAGCTTTGCATGTGACTACATTAATTCAATCATTATTTAGAACTTTGCAATAACAAGGATTGAGACCCCCCCCACCTTTTTTAATTCTGTGCTGATATATAAGTTCTCATCCCTAGAGATTTATTTTTTTTTAACTGTGAACATATAAAAAAAATAATTAAAAAATACCATAATTAGATATGAAAAGAGGTTGGTGTCTATATATAGCTGTAATAAAAATGGAGGAGTTCTGTCCTCTCAAAGCCTAAGGGCACAAATTTTGACACTACCAAATTTTGACCTGCTACCAAGCAGCTCAATGCCTGTGTTGAGGACCGTCCTTTTCTTGATATGTAGAGACTTTGTGACCTCTATATCTGATGCTCCCTGTAGAACAGTGAAACCTTGAATTCAACAAATGAAACATTCAGTCTGAAACTGAGAAGAGCCCTCTGGATCAAAGGAAAAATGAATCTACATCTTCAACTTGAAAGATCTAGCCAGCACTGGAAACAATAAAATTCTCTCTATCTATTGTACCAGAGTGGTAATTCAGTAGTCTCTGGACCTGAGAATGAGACTATATAGAAGTTGTGACATATACTTTAGATGAAAACATCTCCATTTCATGTTTAACCAATGTCTAGATATCTTTTACTAGGAAATCACCATCAGAAAAGCAATTTAACCACCATACTTCAGAATGTCTCTACTACAAATCAAGGATAAATAATTGTTCTATGCAAATTAGTAAAACTATAAATATTGTAATTATGTCTCACACAGTTGGCATTAATTATTGATAGAAGCTCTCTGCAAGCTTTCCAGCTGCAACTGTTGCGTGCACTGAATGATAGAAGATCCCACTGATCAGCAGAACCACATGTTAAGGAGTCTAACTGTGTGACCAAAAAAATAAAGACATATGCATCCTGAGGGACTCAAATCATTTCAGTAGCATTGCATCAGCAGAGAAATTACAGAAATCCAAACAAATTGCTAAAGTTTAGTGGAAGAGAATTTTTTTTCTTGATGTTTAATGAGGTGTTAGTGAGTGCAAAGTAAGGAAACTGTAAAATATTCTGAAGATATTAAAAAACAAAAAGGCATGTAACTTGCTATTTCTGAGGCCTAGTCATGTGGGGTAGCCTATGGAACAAAGTTTCAGTGAAAGAAATGGTCAAGAAAGACAGCCCTGCAAGAGGGAATATGTTACTGGACCTGTTGGTCACCTTTGCAAGCAAGCTAATCAGTTACACCAAGATTGGAGTCAGGTTGGGCTGCAGTGATCACACACTGGTGGAGTTCATGTCCTGAGAATACAGGTAAAGTGAAGAGTAATTCAGAACCCTGAACTTCAAAAAAACCCCCAAAATTCCAGCTCCTCAAGGAGCCAGTGAATAGGAACCCCTGGGAAAATGCCCTCAGGGACAAGGGAGCAGAACAGAGCTGTCAGACCTTTAAGTATGATTCCCATAAAGGAGAAGAGTGCTCCATCCCCAAGTGTCAGAAATCAGGAATGGAAGGAAAGATACTGACACAGATGAATTGGCATCTTCTTGTCAAATTAAAGGTCAAGCAGGAAATTCTCAGGCAGTGGAGGCAGGGACATGTGTCCTTGGCGGGTATAGAGATGCTGCCCAGTTGTACAGAGATGGAGTGAAGAAGGCCAAGGCACAGCTGGAGCTGAACTTGGCAAGACACACAAAGAATAATGAGAAAAGTTTCTATAAGTATGTCAGTCTGAAAAGGAAAGTCAAATGAAGCATTTACCCCCACAATGAACAATTAACAAACTGGTAACAATGAATGAGGAAAAAACTGAGGTATTCAACAACTGTTTTGCGAGAGTTTCCGATGTCAGTCTCTCTTTGCACACCTCTCCAGTGAATGAACATCAAGGCAGGGACTGGGGGAACAAAGTCACTCCCACTGTAAGAGAATATAGTCTTAATGACCCTGAACGTTAAAAATCTATGGGACCTGATGATGCATCCCAGAGTCCTACAAGATTTGACTTATGTACTTGCCAAGCCACAGTCCATGATATTTGAGAGGTCATGGCAGTTGGGTGAAATTTCAGGTGACTGGAAAAAGGGAAACAGTGTACACATCTTTAAAAAGCATTAGAAAATCAGCATGGCTTCACCAAAGGCAGGTCCTACTTGACCAACCCAATGGCCTTCTATGATGCAGTGACTACATCAGTGGACAAAGGAAAGGCTATCAGTGTCAGCTATCTGGACTTCCATAAAGTTCTCCACAGCATTCTCTTCTTGGGAAGATGCAGATTGATGGGTAGACTATTCAATTAATAAGGAACTGGCTGGATAGTCACATCCAGACAGTAATGGTCAAGGGCTCAATGTAGGTTTTGCTATTTGTGGTGGGTTTAAGCTTTTTAACCCCAGCGCGGCGCACGGAGAGCTTGCAGTTATCCCAAACTTTTTTGCCAATACTATTAATTCCGTCAATGGGAAAAAAAAAACAAAAAACAAAAAACAAACAAACAAACAAAAAAACCCAAAAACAACCCTAACAAAAAACAAAACAAACAAACCCCAAACCAAACCAAACCAGACAAAAACCCAAAACAACAAAACAAAACAAAACAAAACCAACCAAACAAACAAAAAAACAAACACAAAAGAAATAATTACTTGTTTACACTGTGCAATTTCCTTTAGCTGTGAGATTAAAATGTAAATCTTCAGGCTCTGGCTTTTAGACAAATCAAAACTAAAGGATTTATTCTAAACACTGTACTTACAGCATGTTAAAAAAAAAAACATTAAAAACTGCTAAAAGTAATTACTCTCTGCCAGCTTGGCCTCAATTGTTTCTAGAAATGGTGAAGTGTAGAGATAAGTAGAGATTTTTCTAAATAGTCCAAGTTGATACGACTTTTCAGAGAAGTTCACCAAAGTTTTCCTTGATGAAGCATCAGTAGCTATGGGAGAATGTTGGGTTTTTTGTTTGCTGGTAATGAAAAAGTAAACTCTAACCTGCTGCGTCAAAAAACCTCACAAAAAATAATAAAATTAGGAATTCAAGAATCTGGTGTTTATCATCCTCCTTATCTGCCAAAATGTATCTTAGATCACATCATAAGCAGAATAAAATAATGGCCAGAAAATGCTGGATTCTTTGTGGCCAGTTTTAGGATCAAATCCTCAAATTCAGGCCTTAGTTATGATTGAATTGAAAGAACACCTTTCCACTGATTCTAATGCATGTTGCCTCAAGAAATTAAGCATCACCTTAAGAGTCTGATCAAGGAACCAATAGGGATGACAGTAACTTGAACAGGATGCTGATGATTCTGTCATCTTACATTAAAGAAATTGAATGCAAATCAGTTATGGTATAAAACTGTTAAATTCTGTGTAGCATATTGGTTTCCTGTGAAGTGATTAATGACTTAGAATCTGAAGCAATCTGTAAAACATGCATATTCTCAAACATAAACTCACTGAGCTGGGAGAAGGCTACCAATAATAACTGAGATAACATCTATTTTTTCTTATCCTGCCTATATTCTGATGGTTGCTTCTGGAAGTAACTAACAAGAAGATAAATTTGGTATAAATTAAACTAGCCATTTTTTTTTTTTTTTCCCACAGAATTCCTCCATTCTGGAATGGTAAGTTACTAAGTATTTACACATAAGGAAATAGGTGAAGTAAATCAAGCACACACACATTCATGCTCTGGCATTCATATTCTTGGACATATCAAAATATTTTCCCATATATTAGTACCTTCCCACACTTGATGGCAGAAGAACATCCATTACAATTAGTCCCTATTCTATACAGAATTTTTCTAGACACTAATTTACAGATTGCTATTTAAGCTACAAATTTAATTAAAATATATGCAGCTATGTAATATGTATATATATATATCACTATATTTGCAATAATTGTCTTCATCATGTAATATGAAATGAAGACAACAAATTGTTCTGATTATTAGATAAAAGAACCAAAATATAAATAATACAATGAAGGAGATGAAAGTAAAATTTAAATTTCAGAAGGGCTAAAAACTTGTTTGTAAATATCTTAAAATGGGAAGGCAATTAATAAATATACAGGAAATCCAAATAGACTACTTTTTATATTATACTTAACCAGGATTTTTGAAAAATATCTAAAATACAAGTTAAAAAATAAAAAGAGCACTTTAATTCCATTATTTTATGAAATTTAGTTTGAAACAGTCAAGGTAATTTTAGAAAAGAATCTCATCAAATCAAAAGGTAATTATGTAAGAGCTAGATAAATGATCGGCCATAAAGGAAAGCTGGAGTAGGAGACAAGGGTGAAAAATTCATTATCCTTCATAGTCATGCGCATATGGGACTGACACAGCGAAAGTATTATAAATGCTCTCAATTTCAAGACAGAAACAATTTCAAAAGTTGCAGCACAATTGTTAGGAACCAAAGATCAGGCAGCAATCAGCCATAAATGATCAAGTCCCCATAACTTCTCTATTTTAAGGAATGAAGGAAGATGATAAAAATACAAGGAAAATGTTACAATTTGGTGTTAAAGTCCTCTGCCTAAATTAAGGTTCAAGGGAGACCAAATGCTGGTTTAACATAGCAACTTTTATTTTTAGGAGGAGAAACAAGCACAGAGAAGCAGAGACAGTGCAAGCATAAGATACCCAACACCATGGATCCAACAGCAACCCATAGGTCCTTCAGTGCCCTGGGCTGCTTCTTGGTGGTGGGGTCCCACTCAGTTCGTTTCCTGAGTCACATTTATACCCTCCCTCATGAGCATGACAGGTGAGGGTAGGCTGTTTTTGTCATTGTTTATGTTTGGGTCTTAATTCAGTGGTTATCAGGGGTCTACTCTGAGGGTCCTATAAAGCAAGTACCCCCCAAATCAAGTGTCCTATTTGTGACCCCACTTCACATGTGGTGCAGTTATGCACTTGTTACGTAAAAGACAGCAATGGACTGTTGTGAAAAGTATCACATTTGGTTCTGCCTCTGCAAGGCCAGAACTGAAACTTTTGTTTCTTTTGATGGCACAGGCACTCTCATGTTTTCTGCAACAAATTTCAATTCCTGCCCAGTATATTATATAATTTCTGTTGAGAAATACTTATGTATTGGGCTGAAGTGATGAACATTGAGTGTGAAGATAAAATACGAGGAAAAGCTTTTCTTTGCTTGTCCGTTTCACCATTATAGCCAGTACTCATTTGTGCTTTTCTTTGGCAACCTGGGTCTCAAATACTAATAAGAAGTAGGAATTGTACACTGCAGTGTGCTAACTGACAGAGGAAGAGCCAGAAAGACATTCAAGATTAAAAAAAACAAAAAGCAAAAAACAAAAAAAACTAAAAAAATCCCTGGTGTGAGGAGCTTGGGCACTGGGGTCAGCTGCAGCCATAAATTTAGCTTCTGCAGAAGCTTGCTAAAAACTACAAAGACAAAAAAACATTCTGGGGATGAACTCATCCTATTTCAAGCTTTTGCAGATGGTTGATTCTCTAGGTATATCACTTTTATGACCACCAGCTGAAGTACTGTCACTCACCTTGAAACAGCTAGCCAAGCTTGTTACACTGAAGGCCTTGATGATGCCCTTTTATGATTTTTTTCAACTTCTCTCACTTTTTTTTTTTTTTTATTTTCTCACATACACAGGTGAGTATTGAATAAATTATTTGAAAGTATTGTTGAGAAAGAATTTCAGATGACTGGGAAGTAAGAAAAATAACTTTCCCCCATGATGTATCCTGTCTAACTTATTTTAATTTGATATTACTTTCAATGTCACATCGAATGACAATTCAAACTGCTACTAACAAAGTTCACTTCTATTATTTTCCTTTGGACAGCTGTTGCACTGTTGCATGAGGTGTATTATATATAATGTTTTCTGTTCTTTTTGAAAAATAGAAAAGGTCATGAATATCTATCCTTTTTTGTCCCTTGCAGAAATTAAACAGATAAAGAAAATGAGTGTAGAACTCCCCTCCTGCCCACTATATGATATAATTTCTGTTGAGAAATTATACAGATTTGTTCGTTAATATGTTCACAGATATCAGAGAGGACTATAATGACAACATATAATTTGTTTATTTATTTATTTTTTCTTATTATTGTCACTTTTTTTCTTTCTGCCTTGGAATGGTAGAACATATGTAATATCCATATTTAGTTCCCCCATATAATTTATTATTTTTGCTCTTTTTTTTTTCATGCTGCTTTAATGTTTTGCTTTGTCACAATATTTTTTTAAGAAGTTCTGAACTTTTAGGAGGAGTTACAGTGATAGAACCAGTTCTCTGTACATCGGTTGGTTACATATAGATAAGCTATTAAACAGCATGTCTACATTATAGAATGATGGAAGGAAGGATGGCAGGTATGGAGACATACAGAAAAGACAGAACCTGTGTGTTATTCAAACACATAGGCAATTGCAAAAAGGCAAACGTTTCCCTGCTCCAAGTAAAAAGATGAGGAAAGGAGTAAAAGAAAAAAACTAAACCAAACCCCAAGACTTTTGGGAAATATTTTTAAATAATGGGAATGAGGAACAAATTACCATTGAAAAGGGAAATGAACAAACAAGAAGTAAACAGCTCTGTTTTTCATTACAAGTAAAAGGCTCATTCCAGCATTATCTGTTGTGTGTTATTTTTAACAATCCTTTCTTTGACAACTTATTGCATTCTTATTGCAAGATATGCACCTGAGAATGCAGAGCTTATAAAGCAGAACAGAATTGGTTGAAGTGAAGAGTCTTAGAATGACAATGATTTTAAAAATATAAGGCTTTTTTTTTTTTAAAAAAAAATCCTCTTCATATGATTACATTATAGGACAACACAGAAAATTGATCCTTTAATACATCATAACTCTCTTCACCTGACAAAGATTATCCATCAGAAGTTGTTGAAGATGTCTGAATGTTATTAATTATACATTATTACTATTTTTCCCACTGCTTTTCTAATATGTGCAAGATATTTATTCATGAGATACCTACCACTTCTGGTCAAACCTAGAAAAAAACTTGCCTCAGACATGTAAAGGTAATAATCAAGCATGAAGGTATTAACAAAGACTCAGCAATCACCTCCCACTAGCAAATACATATTCTTCTGGTTTATTTTTCAGGTTCATCCCCCAACATATCTAAGCGACCTCACTCCTATTTCATTTCAACCTAGAAGCTGAAAATAGTCTGCAAGATGATATGGCAAAGCTATTTGTAACTCTGCCAACATAATCAATGAACATAAGATTCTTTTTTCTCTCTCTACATAGGGGCATATCTAATCTTTCTGACCTTATACACTCCTAAAGTGACCATTAACCCCACTTTAGCATTATTGTCCCTCTTAATAAAACAAATATTTAGATTCTCGAAATGCAATGGGATTTTTCCCACCAATTGTAATACATCATTCATAACCGAGAACTGTTGAGTGACAGACAGGACAGCTACTGGTATCTAGTGGGACACACAAACAGAAGCTCAGCAGACAATCCTGATACTTCTCCCCTTGTGACTTCTTGAAACTACCAAAATTCTAGCTTGCTTTCTCAGAATTTTGAGGTGTGAAGTGTCAACATTGCAACAAATTAGGTTCCCTATGGCACATGCCAGCAGACAGTGCCATTCTTGAGAAAATAGACTAAGAAAAATAAGTCAAAAGGGAAAAAAAAAAAAAAGACAACACAATAGCTTTTTACATTTAATGTATTAAAATTTAGAGAAAAAAATTATCAGGTTTTACAGTTCATTCTCTGTTTCAGCTCCTACTTTATAGATATTAGAGTTTCTTCTTTGCTTATCATATTGGCACTAGGTAGTGGGAGGTAACTGTTTAATTAATTTTTGGTCTGATCATTTTGCCAATGAGCCAGACAGAGTGGCTTGGTGAAGCATCTGGTGCTTGTTGCCAGGCTCTCTCCAGCCTTCTCAAATGCAGCAGTTCTCTAAGCTGCTCCCAGCTGCAGCCACAATCTTCACTGTGATAATCACTGTTTCACAGCAGCTGTGGGAATTATGCTGGGGGACTTTCAGTAAGCCCAAATGTTCTAGATGGAAGGATTTCAAACGTCCTGCCTATTCACCCAGGAGTTCATTCACATAACAACTTTTGCTGCAGAATGATGTCCATGGGGCTGTTATACCATTAAACTGCCAACATAACTGGAAGACAAAGTCTTTTCATGAGCCCAGCTGAATATGTGATAATCTTGGAAGCTTGGTCTTGTGAGCTGGTAGCCCCAGGCATTTTAACTTGCACACCACAGATTTAAAACCTAAACAAACCCACTACATTAAACCAAGGAAGGAAGGAAGGAGGGAAGGAGGGAAGGAGGGAAGGAAGGAGGGAGGGAGGGAAGGAGGGAAGGAGGGAGGGAAGGAGGGAAGGAAGGGAAGGAAGGAAGGGAAGGAAGGAGTTCTGTAGGGCTTGGAACGCAATTTTTGAAGAGACATTCTAATTGGGTTACAATAGTCATTAAAAGGCAATGAGGGATTTCATGTTTCCTAAAGGAATAATTTCACTGGAGAAAGTGATGCACTGTTACTTCTTGTTACAGTGACATATATCAGCCTATTTTTTTTTTCTCCGGAGGTAGAGAAGATGAATGGGGAAAAAAAAATTAGTTGATGACCTACAACATCTTTGCCAGAGATCTAGAAGCCAAAATGGCCCTTCTTTTCCAGAGAGAGGTTATTTCCCATTAAAATAGCTCTATTGTATGAACCTTAATGCTTGCTTCACCCTCAGGTTTTTTTTTTTTGCAGATGGCTGATGATTTCTCTGGTAGCTCAGAAGTCTGTTGATCTAATCTTCTTTAAGTGACTATCCAGAACCAACCTTCTGGATGGAACTGGTCTCTCTGTGGTGTACGGGTTGAAATTATTTCCTGATTCCCTTAGCTTTCACAAAAGTAGATATGGTCATTGCATTTGAAATCAACTGTATAGGTATAAGAGAAATACAATATATTTTATCTCCTTAATAGTTCAGATATGACCCTCTACAATATTGAGGATGCTGCAGTATAAAGGACAGAATCATTTGGATATCATTATGTCATGTACAGGATAAAGGTAAGACCGCAGTTCAAGAGGCTTTAGGGGCTACAGTGAGGGCAGAATGGTGGTTGTTACCTTCACTTACCTTTGAAAGAACTCACAATCTTTTTCTTTTTTAACGAGTCAAATGAGATGAGAAAAGTCCAGTCCTTCTGGGTGACACCTAGGAGTGTGTGACAAATGCATGCTGGAAAGGAAGAGGCAATAAAAGAATTAATTGTGTCAAAGTCATGTGCTAACCTAGGAAGGCATCAAAACTGGTTTTGATCTTTTCTATTGTGTTGATATACACATTGAAAAGGTATTTGGCACTGTTGTCTAACTTGATTAACCTGGCAGACAGTACTTTCTGCTGCCTTTCCCTGTGTGTTTTTGTTTGTTTGTTTGTTTGTTTTCTTTGTTGTTTGTTTGTTTGGTTGGTATTTTATTGGGTTTGTTTGGTTTTTTGTTTTGCCTTTTTTTTTTTTTCTCAATTCCCTTTGATCAATATAAGCAAGCGGAAACCCTAAAGCAGCAGAGGAATACAAATGCATACACGTACTTCTTTCTTCCTGCAATACCATGATATCGTTGCCAAGTGGATTTTTGTCTCTTCCTGGTTTTCCCACAATGCAGGAATTCCTCTCTAACAACAATAATGTGTGTGTGTTTCAGCAAGTGAACCTTATGGTTGTGCTGTCTGGTATAAGAATAGTGGTTGTGTTTACAGAATTCCTCTTCTCATCCTATCTGTAGAATGGGGTGGAAGGATGAATGGTGTGCAATTTCCTGAAAACTAGGACATTTTACCTCTACTTCTACAGAGGACTCATATAACAAAGGCAACTGCAGCTTATGGATACTTGAGAATCTCAATAATTATGTTAGTTTCTAGAGTTTGAATACAGCAGTAAGAGAGGTTGCTTAAGTATTGAAAATGTGGTAAGAGCATGTAAGTGTAAATGTTTAGATTAAACATTTTGGTATATCTTAGTAGGAATGTGGGATTTATATGTGCACATCCAAAATGTAGTATCTTGAAAATAAGAATCCCCCATCTCAAGTTCTGGGCACTTGAATGCCTTCTGAAGTATTTCAAATTGCACTATTACTATTTTGAAGTTGATAATCACTGTATTTATACCGTCTGATTCACTCCTCACCTAAGACTTCCACTTGTAAATGCTAAGGATGCATATTACCTTTTTTTTTGTAGTTTTGTTCACTGTGTGATAATTATACTTATGAAAACACAGTGTTTTGCAAGAGGTAGTTAAAATGCACACAATGGCCCTTCTATTTACTGAAAGAAAATGTGTTATTGGAATCAGAAAGCAAGTTCTATTTGCTAGTAGGCTTTATGTTTACCCTAAATACTCAAATGATTAAACCGTCTTTTAAAAGTGCAAATCCATTCTCTTTACCCCATTGTAAAGACAGTGATATTACTACAATGAAACGTGAGAGGTTAGCTTATGTTTGTTGACTACTAATTCAGCAGTATAGCTTCTGGAAATTTTTGTCATTTATTGCTGCCCAAGAATTTATAACCTGGAGAAGCTGGTGATAATGGGCTTTAAGCCTTACAAACTCCCCAAACTACTGGATTAAAGAATCTGCTGTATTCTGTGTAGTCCCTGAAGCACACTTTAATGGTTCTGCTGAAAGGGTATCAATCATACAGGAACCATTCCACAAAGTTACAGTGAGGCACTCCAAGATGGTTAAATGTTTGCATTTTCTGTAATGCAACACAATGGTAAAACTAGAAAGCCTAACAATAAGAATCTTGGCAGCAAAAATTATGCAATCTATGTTTTGCTTTGTTTTTAACTTCTGCAAATGTGGACTCTCAAGTTTTACAAAAGAGGGGTTTTTTTCACATTTTTATTTCAGAATTTTTTTCTTATGCTTGTTTGTTCATAGGTGGGAATTAGAACAGAGGTATGATTTTCTTGTCATTTATAGGTGTGATATTTTGTTGATTTTTTTTTCCACAGACATAATAATTGATGATGGTTATGCCCGTATGCTTCCAATATGGAAATTTGGTTTTGATTACTCATGAGAAGATTTGTTCATTTTCTTAGGAAATATAGTTAGGTATTCTCTTTAAAGAACTTTCCTAACTGGGAAATATTGTATTTTTTATGTATCATTATGAGTAATAAAGCGGTTGAGTACAATTGTAATTAAAAAAAAGAGTGCTGTTTACTCCTTCATTCCATTCAGAAGCCTTTTCTGCAGTTTAATTCATAGGTACTTTATTCAAAATCGCCTATTTGCTTACTCTGAACTGATCTCACAATCATGACAATATATGATTATTATCAACTATAATCCATGAGGGAAAGAAATTGATGGTAAATACTTGAAGATACATATTTTTGGGAAAAAAAAGTTGCAGGGTGCCTTATTTTTTTTTCTCACTGTCTGTCCACAATGTATTTAAGTAATATCAGCAGATATAATAGTTTCATCATGAAAACTCAGAATTGGGATACCAATTTGCCATCACTAATAAGGTATTTTTAGGCAAGTTAGCCTTCTAGTTTATTCTACAGTCTTTAGGAGGTTTATCCTTCAAATTCTAAATTCTGCAGATTTTAAAACATGCAGCTACCAGTTGTCTTTACTCTGACTCATATTTCAAAGGATAAATGCAACAGTAATAAAAAATATAGCCATCTGTAATTCTATAAATTGACATTATGCTGTCAGAGAAGCTGTGACCTAAGGCTATTGTAACAAACCACCTGTTGTTTCTGAGGTCATGAAGTAAATGAAGAAGAGCCATGTTTTCTTACATGGCTTACATAAAAGCACAGGAAAAATTATAAGTGTTAGCAATAATGATTGAAAGCAATGTTTCCTGAAAATTTTTTATTTTATCCAAATCGCAGTGACAAGATTATATCATCAAAATGAAAACACTGTCCTATGTAATAGCATATTAATATTTTTCTATAATTTCTTCAAGCTGTTTGGTCCTTTTTAGTCCAGATATACCACCTTGAAAACATCATTTGTTTAGCTAAAAGAGTTTTGCAGCAGGGTTGTAAAACCAGTCAGTAGCTCAAAGAGCCTACATTACACTGGGGTTCTTCTCCCTATAGGCTTTTTTGGGGTTGAGTGTGGTTTTGTTTGTTTGTCTCGCTTTGAGTTTTGTTGTGTTTTTTTTTTCTCTAATAAAGATTTCTTTTCATTGTTACTCTGGTACAATAAACTCAGAGTATAAATCTGAGATAGCTGTGATGTTGTTCAAAATGGGCATAATTTCAATAATTATTAATTTGTTTATTATTATTATTAAATACAATTTTTCTGATTATTTTGAATCTGCATCTTTCTTGCCTTATGCAACACAATAAAAATATTGATTTAAGATATATAGATTCTTAAATCATGTTATAGGAATTTATTTGTGCATACATTAAATTATTATGCATGTGTTTACTATTTGGAAAGTGCATTATAGTTAATCTGTTTTTTTTCTAAGATTTAAAGTGTCTTCATCATCTTAGCTCTCTTAGCTATAACATTTCTCTTTCTCTCTCTTTTTGATTTGTTTTCTTCCTGAGGCTTTGATACTATCATGTTAGGAAGTGGAAAAATGAGGCAGATATTTTTCAGCTCTTTCCATTTTAAAACCAAGTAACTGTTATCCAGTGCTTTTATAATGTATTTTGGAATTTAAAAAAACAAACAAACAAAAAACCAAACCAAAACAAAACAAAAAACAAAACAAAAAACCCACTATTTTCTTAATAAATGTACTTTTTATGGATATTTCCTTCAGATTTCTTAAAATTACATATTTCATAACAGTTTAAAACACTATTTATAATTACTGATACAGTTCTCAATATTTCAAATATAACCCTGAAAACAATGAAGATGAACTTAATTGGTGTCAATTGCAGCTGCAAATTGTGCATGCCAAGTGCTGGGTAAATGTCAAGATCATTTTTAGATAAGATGCTTTCCTTCATTCTTGCCTACTTATGTGCCTAACACAGTGTCTTTGCTTATCAAAGGTGCAATAAGTTTGGCCCTATGGGGTACAAGCACAAATCTCAGCCATTTTTTTGTTCCATGTTAGAATAAGACTCGAGTTTAACAGACACTCTCTGTTCCCTTGTTTGCATGGAAAAGAAACCAGTACATGTGCTGCTGGTTGTCATGTGCATGCAGTGCTCCAACACATACTTCTTGTAGACACAGAAGGGTCCAGGAGCCCAGAGTATACAGTCATTGTCATCCACTAAATGCAATGTAAGAATCCAAAACCTAGATATAGCAGAATCCTTCCAAATGGAAGTCTGCAGGAGTAATGCAGAGGCAATTAGGAAGAATCCACCTCCAAATGGAATCCCCATGCTAATGCTTAAAGTTTCTGCATTTAGTTAACACTGTAAACCAGACAACAGCAACAACAACAAAAATCGACAAACAAAAAAGATTAAGACTACTAATTTTTACCCATGTTAAGGACAGTAGTTTAGCTTGTATTCACTTTCCTTATCTGAAAGGTGAGAACCAGGAGTAAACTATTTTATATCTGACTGGGAAGCAGCTATACTGGGAAAGCCTATGTGTGTTTATTCAGTTCATAACTGTACTCATGATTTCACTATAATTAGCAATCTAATTGCTTATATTAAGGATCTGAACATGCAAACACATGCATGTGAACTCTACTCCAGTTAAACTTCCTTATTTAGACATTATGACATTTCTATCTGATCTTCAACTTCTTTTCTTTTGTTGAGTATAAATGTTTACACTTCAATAGACTTCTGCAGGTCTGCAGATTTCCTTGGATTAAAGTATATTAAAGAAGGTAATGTATTTTTTAATCTCCAAAACATTCCTTAAAACAATCAAAACCACAGCCAGAACCTCCTCACATTTTGTTTTATATTATTAACAATAGAAAACAGACATCTTATACCGCATCACAGTAATATTAAATATAGCCTGCTGCTTGGTTACCAGCAATTATGTAAGAGATAGTATTAACGTGTCAGGCTACTTACTTAGCTTTTTCCCTTTTTACCATGTCGAAAAAGAACCATACTCCACACAATCCTTGTCTTATCTCAACTATTTTTTTTTTTTAAAATCAACTATCAATATTACCTCTCACCATATAAGTCTTTAGTGAAAGGACTTCTTGAAAGCCTGAATACATTTTTTTTTTCTGTTTTTCTTCTAATACATGATTATGTAGGTCTATTCAGACTTCAAGTGGACCAGAAATGTAGTTTGTGTTTTATTTTGTTCTCCATTCTCATTCTGCTCTTTTACTTGCATATTTTTTTATTGCTTCATAAATATTTAGTTGGGACCCTGTAATTTCCTGAATCATCCCAAGTACCTTGGTAATAAAATAGCAACATTGTTTGAACCTACAGTTTCTTTCTCTGCTGTCATAACTGTGTGACTGATTGCACATCTTTGTTAGTAACTAAGTCATTTCATTTCATGTCCTCCCAAAGAACTCTCAGGTGAGAACCATCTGCTTCTTTGAATGTTTGCTCCTTAATATATCACTCTGAGCTCCATCTGACTTCTCATTATCTGTCAACAACTCATCTTCATTACTTGAAGAAAGCAGTCTCAAATCACATATCTTCGCAACTTCCCCATGCTGGAAGTTGACACAAATCAATCATTTAACACCCTTGCAAGGTGTTTCTCCTTAATTTCCCCCTTTTCTCTTTGTTAATCCAAATGATTGAATTGGGTTTTTTCCCTAAACTGCCACAGTCAAATTAGTTTAAATTTATATTTTATAATAATATTCAGCTTCTCTTTGTGCTCTCTTCATGCCTATTTTATATTCCAATACTTATAGGTATTTCCAATTTTTTTTGGTAATATCAATTTTGAGTCAATGTGCATGACCAAGCACTCAGAGACTGAACTGCAAATAGAAGAGAAATATCTATTCTCTGATGGCTATATTTTACTTTCTACAAAAATCCCACTGAGGAGCTTTGGCAAAGTATCTCTCCAAAGCAATTACAAATCCTTATGTGTTACATATAACATGATGACAGATCTCTATTAATAAAAAGAAAAAGGAATAATTTTACTTCTTTGTCCTTTGGGCTCCAGGAGCAACACCATAAACAACGAAACTAAACTAGCAAACTGTAAAGGTTTTGTTGTTGTTGTTGTTGTTTGTTTGGGGTTTTTTAACATCTGTAACTGCATAGTGGAAAATCAAGTTTACCACACGTTTCACTTTTCACCACATTTTTTACTTAAAACAAATACTCTTTGTTAATATATATCTTAATTAAAATACAGATTTGGCTAAAAGCTCTAATCCATTGTACGTTTTCATTATTTGAGTCACAAATAACACAATGTGAAACTTTTAAATTAAGAAAAAAAATGTTCCATATAATGAATTCCATCAATTTGGATCTCAAAATTCCAGAATCTTTACCATGCTGAACTATTTTACCAGGTGTCCTGAGCATAAATATAACAAGAACATATGTTAGAATATTTTTGGGTTGAAATTGTTTTCATTTGGCAGAAGGAACAGCATGTCAGACATAATAGTCTGAAAAGAAACAATCTTTTCAAAGTGGAATTCTTTTCAATTAGATTTCTGCCTTCATAGATTCTTTTAAATCATTTGAAATAATGCATTAACTGTTACGGTTTGTGTGTTTGTATGTTTATTCCAGGCTTTACTCTCTACATTATGTCTTCTAATTTATTCCAGCTGCCTATCTAAATCCTAGTGTTTTTTCTGTCTCTGCAACCTCTTTCATTTTCAAGGCTTTATTTGTCAAACTGTTTAAATCAGGAATATAAAGACATCTTACTAATTGTATGGGATGCATTTGAATGTTGCAAGACACCTCCATTGTGACTTTTTTTTTGTTTGATTGGTTGGTTGGTTTTGTTTTTGGTTTTGTTTGTTTGTTTTTTTGTTTGTTTGTTTGTTTGTTTTAATCTATTAAAAATATACCTCATTTTTGACAAGAACGTGGGCAATGTTTGGTTTGGTTTGGTTCATTGGTTTCTTCTGTTGCGCTCCCCCCCACTCCTTTTCCAAAGTAAACTGTTTAGTTGTCAGTCATGGGTGATAAATCAATCAGAAGTTTTCTAGTCACTTGGGAGAGTCTTTCAGGTTGGCTATTACATCTAAGAAGGGCATTTTGGATAAAACTGAATGAAAGTCAGAGCAAGTCATTTTTTCTAGCAAAACTGGCCAACTTTTCTAAACAGTTTTCTTTGCATTACTACTATGAAACACTTGGGATATATCAACTGTTTAGCCAAATATTGAGGAATTGCATAACTATTTGAAAGACGAAATGAGTAGCATAGGTCTTACAAAATGTAAAGGCAGTTACCAGATATCTAAGTCAGAAAAGCAAAACAAAATCAGTACGTTGTGTCTCTTCAGATAAGAATGACAGAAACATTGAACTATGTTGGGGATAAATACATTTTGTTCTGTTAGAAGAGATTATACACAGAATCTTTATATTGCTATGGACTCAGAACCTCAACTGCAGATGTCCAGAGCCATTCAGGATTTCTGATGGAAAAGAACCCAGGTCTGAGAAATCCACTCAGAGCTGGGGGAAATGATGAAATTCTTGCATGAGGTATGTATCTTTCTGGAGGCCTGAGACAGATTTCCTAAAACATCTTAAATGACAGCAGACATTTACATTTAGTTGGCTATATCTTCTCCATGTTACATAACAAATGTTCATGATCAAGTTTTTACTCATTATTTAAGTAAACAGGCTGAAAACACACACATATCTGGCTAAGAAAACCATCAAGTAACTTACGTGATAGGGCTGAAAGCTATTTCCTACAAAGGATATTTACATCTGATAGCAACCAACTAACAGGTACATGAGAATTCAACAAAATAGCAAACCAAGTAGAACATATACAGGTCTGTATTCAGACAAGGCTACTTTATTATGTATTTGTTAAATAAGTACATAAACCCAGAAATGTTAAGACAGAGTATTTCCAAGTGTCATCACAAAAATATTGTAAAGGAAAGATATGCCTGATAATGCTTCAAGTCCATTCATGTGCACATGATGAATCACTTTTCAGTAATTGTCTTAAACCAGGTGAACCTCACGTGATCAAAGTAGCTACTTTTACAAGTGTGATACTCTGTTTCAGCTGCAATTTGGTCAATTTGATGCATAACAAGGCCTATATAACTCTCTCTTTTTCACTTTCAGACAACAGATTTACTCTGTAAAAGGTGTAAAACCAATGTAATGTATTCTGTAGAGAATGAACACCCTTGAGAGAGGAATAGTTAAGGTACTGTCTATGTTTCTCTATTGTCTTAGAGAACTCTGTAAAGAAAGCGTCACATGTAAAATTCAAAAGGATGTAGAAATCTTTCATTACAGACTATTGACTAGCAGTAAGACAAGAGAATATAGTCTTAAGCTACACCATAGGAGGTTTAAGTTGGAAGAGTTTCTCCACAGAAAGGGTGACTAGATATTGAAATGGGCTGTTCAGGGAGTTATGGAATTACCATACCTGGAGGTGTTTAAGGAAAGTCTGGATTGGCTCTTAGTGCCATGGTCTAGATGACATGGTGGTGTTCAGTCATAGGTTGGACTTGATGATCTCAGAGGTCTTCTCCAACCTAACTGATTCTGTGATTCTGTGAATTGTTTTAATATTCTTGATTTTAGTTAACATATATAGCACAAGAAAAAAATTTAGATGTAAGGACTTCAGAAATTATAATTCAAGGAAGTGATTGTTCTAATAAATGTCAAAAAATATATACTACTATTACTATTATAAAATTACAGATGCAGAGTCAACACTACAAAACAATATATATCACACAACTTTTTTTAACTCCTATTTTTCTTTGCAGAATATCAGACTAATGTGATACCCATATGGCTTTCCTATTCCCTCCTAGCCAAAATAAACTTCATGTCTCTAGCTCTCTGTCCATCTAAATCTCTTTCTTCATCCTTATAATCTTTGAAATATTCCTTTGCATTCAAATGCAGCTTTTGTCTGCATGAGGACAACAGAAAGAACTGGTAATGACATGTGTACCCAGAAGCAATCAAGTATATGGCTTACTAACTGAGTCATGCCAACATGTCAAGTCTACTTTATTTCTTTCTAACACAAAAGGCTCTTCAGTTAATTTGCTTGTTACAGACATTCAGAATTGGATATAGCTATTCTTTGATGTGAATCAGGAGGCAGTCAAATCTCATCTGCACGTTTGAGTAATACTTAGCTCAAACATCTAGTTATTGTGGGCTTTTAAACCATGAATTTTTCTTTCCAAATTTTGCTTCAAAGAAATGGCTTAATACAGAAGGGGACATAAGTTTCATTTTAGTCTGGGGCTAATTCTAAGACAAAGACGTGGATTTGTTCAGATCCTAAAAATTCTGCTTCAGTTGTTGCCTAAACCTAAATAATAATACCTAAATTATATATGTTATATATATATGTATATAATTATATAATATATAATAAATAATACCTAAATTCATGTGAGCTTATGTTTCTCTTGTGGTTTCAGTGGGGTTTTTTTCCCCCTAATCTTCCATATTTCTGCTCCTGAACAAAGCTAATGGTGACGGTTTAGGGGACCCTGCACAAGAAATGGTGAAGAAGGTAAATAGTCTGAAAACTACTCTTTGCTCAAGAAACCTGTCCTGGCTAAAAGAAACATACAGAAACATACCTTGAGAGAATCTATGAGAACAACCTCTTTTTGTCTTTCTCTCAGAAGCTGTTTCTCAACTAAGAGAATCACAGATAAGACAAATAACTCTTATCTGAGAAGAAGCAAATAAGCATTCCTTTGCTCAAAAATGGGGGAAATGAAGAGAAGGAGGGAAAGGGAATTGGCCTGGAAAGAAGCAGTGGGCAGGTCTACAGCTCCTTGAGAGATATATCCATTTATATATATATATATATATATATATATGGAGAGAGAGAGAGAGAAAGAGAGAGAGATGTAGCCAAGAAGACCTGTAGCCTGTGTGTGTGTTTTTTCCACCCAGCTGTGAGTTCTGGCAGCTGTGTAGAGATCCCAAAATAAGCTTCTTTTCTTGCTTGAGAGTCCATGGCTTAGCTCTCTGGTTACCTGCGTGAACATTGGAACTTGCACTAATGATCTGTTGAGCAGCTTCCAAAACTCAGCAGGACTTAGAAACTCACTATTCTTATTCTGAATCAGTCGATAATCCCTGCCCAAAGCAAGCTTTCAATGTCTAACTCACATAAAAAAGAAGCAAAGACAAGATAGCATTCATCTTCATAGTCTAGTAAGTAGATGATGAAATTAGCTATAGAAAAGAAAAAAAAATAGTATTCATATGATTTCATGTGATTCACTGGATATGAATTCAGTAATTACTAGGAGCTAGTCACTGGGAGACTATCTCCTTTTATAACCCATTCTGTTCATTTTTAGAAAGGAATTAATCTAATTCAGTTTACATGATCACCTTTGAATTAATAAACACTGTTCCTTTGGAATGATTATGAGGGCTTGATGTGTACTACAGTCCACTCTTTGATGACCCTATAAACAGCAGTCTGAAGTGGGATCCTTTTAAGCTTTCCCAGAAGATAAGGGGCTAAAGTGTTTGTCTCAAATACTGATAACGGGATGGCTGTGAAGCCAACTAAGGACTACTAGTAATAACAGACAAGAACTGTTGGTAGAAACCAAGGACTATTGTTATTAACATGCCATGAAAAAGAATAAATTTTGGCTGGAGAAGGGCAGCTAGGTGGAGATAGGGCAACACTTTTCCATGAGAAAGAACCACAACACAGGACAATGCAAGTGCAGGAATGATTGGAAGGAAGCGAACATAGATTATAAAGTGGGATTGGGACCACCAAAGCTCTCTGATACATTTCCAGACAGACATAAAAGAATGAACTAATGATAACTAATTAGCATAGAAAGTAGGAAAGCTGTCCTTAGGGAAGAGAAATCTGCCCATAAAAAGATAACCCTCTAGGTCCAGGTGGTGCCTCCAGACCCTGGACATCTCATCAGCCAGGCAGACACAGCTGGATCACTGCTTATCAGCTGGAATTGACATGGAAACCAGGATCAGCACCCCCTTAGTTGGACCTCTGCAGAAACCAGGATCACCTTTCCATCAGCTGGATTGATGCTGGTGTGAGGGCCAGTTATCCATTTTTTCCCTTTCTTTTTCTCTTTCTTTTCCTCTCTACTTTTATTTTCCTTTTCTTAAATTCATCTCTCCCTTTGTAATTAACCTCTTTAATTTCTCTTCACCAATACACCCTACCTTTTATTCAAAACCCACTTCCATGTGCTTAATTTCTTTTTTCCCTTTACGCTACCCCTTTATCCAAAGGGGTACGTGTCCAAAGGGATACACTACTGTGTGCCTATAAAGTAGGTTGGGGACTAACATACCAATTTCCATGCCAAGTGTGTAATTGATTAATAAAACCTTTGATTGTTTGCAGACCTCTGATTTTTATCATTCCTTTTGACTAATGAGAATTTTCAAATCTTAAGTGTTTCCTTCCCATTAAGAGAGGGTTGTCACACACTATGGCTTCTAAAGAGAGATGTAGAGGTCTAGCTTGTTTTTAGAAATCCAAGTTCATAACAAGGGCCGATGTATTTCACCACCAGGTTTTCTTTCTTCTCTGCCTCCTTTGAGAAAGGACACCTAACCCACGCTGAAGATGATCTATTCATCATTAGTCTCTAAAGTATTGTGAGCTAAATGTCTTCTAATTAAGCTGGGAAACATTTATCTAAAGAACAAAACACAAACTGGGTAAAGCTGTGTGAGTGGTCTTGCTAAATAGAGACAAAAAGATAAGATAATAAGATAAAAAGACAAAGTATGAGTGGTCCAAGGGTCTGATAATTTAGATAACAAGTTGAAAATCTGGACTAATTTCCTTGTTTTGCTGTTCTGATATACTCCATGGAACAGATTCAAGACAAGCCATAGTTTCAAAAGTATTTGATTAGGACCTCTGCTCCAAACATGGAAATTGAAATATATGCTCCTATTTCTGCTAATCCACATAAATAGTTTTTATTCTAATCAATATGTTAAGCCTCAGCCTTATGTTTTCACGAATCTAGGAAAGAAGTCTGACCTAGAATACAGACAGAAAAATCCCCATTCCTTTCAACAATTAGAAGCCTTTTGCTGAAAAGAGGTAGAGAATAAGTCTTGCCCTTCCCTTTGGCAATATATTGCCTCCAACATTCCATTGTTTAACTTAATAATTCCTGTGAAATAGACAAGAAAGTTTGCTAGGGTATGAGTTGGTGTCATGCAGAAATATTAAGTACCCCCTAGAGTATTGCATTAAGTCCTGAAGAGACATGGAATTTGGGTTTTTCCACCCAGATATCAGTGTACACATGAAGTGATTTGATCCTTGGCAGCTTACTACTTGATCAGTAGATTTGATAAAGTGAAAATATGCCCAAGAATTAGGCACTGCCATGTCTAAAACCTTTTGTGGAATTAACCTACGTAATTTGAAACTACTTTGATAAGCTGCATCTGTGAAGAGAAACACCTTGCAGCTTAATGAGGTATCAGGGGAGGGAGGAAGATTAATTTTTTTTTTTCAAAAAAGTCCAAAGTGCAATTGAGAAAAAGGTGAGAGGTCTTTCAACCATATTTTATTTATGGCTTTCATCAAAAGACAACTCTATATACCAAAGGGTCATGCCCCAAAGCACAAGTAAAAAATTTCATTAACAGGCCTTAGTAATGTCTATTAAGATCTGCATCATGCAGAAAAGAAGAAAATAGAAATGGTTCAAACTGAGGTTAAAGAAAAACAGACTTTGCTCTGTCTAGAACTAAACAAACATACTACTTTAAGTTACCTTTTTGAGACTTGATTGACAAATATGATTTAAAGTCTGAACAGTTTATTTTATGACTACTCAAATAAAACTTTGTAATATACCAGCCTGTCCTTGCAAGTTTCAAGGTTACCTACAACAGATTAGAGCTGTCAAGCCTCATGATGCTTATTGCATAGTGTTTCTCTTAAGGTTTCCTATGAAACCGTTAGCCTTTTCCTTTGACATTTCTTGTTCTGCATGGCTGAATGTACTTATAAACCACATATTGCTTTGAAGGTAGTCAAAGTAGTGTTCAGGTTAAATTAGTTGCTAACAAGTTACACTTATTGAATTGCCTTCGTTATTTCCACAAAAGAATATTGTTTTCCTTGGTGGTTTCAATAGTTTTCTTTCAAGTAGCTCATGTATAAACATCTTAATTATTTTCTTCTTAATAAGAACATTGAAAAATTGTGTTCTGGATGCTACTAATGCTGTTAATTATTTAGTTTTTACACATTAGTGAAGTATTTAATAAAATTAATTTAAATATTTGTTTTATTGAATAGGGAAACAATATTTCAAGGCACACTTTGCCTAACCATTCTGTAAGAAGATATAGATAGAGATAGTAATAAATTTCTATTCAGTATTTTGCAAAAAATGGAATAAAATAAATAATAATAAAAAAAAAAGAAATGAGAAAAAAATAGCTAATCCTAAGAAAAACATAAAGACCATTAATACATACTGCATATTTATAGAATAATATCCACTATTATTTCTAAATCTGTATTTACAATTCTCTCATTTTTACTCTTTTCTTGGCTGAATTCTTTTATGACTTTTCCCTCTTACAGCTAATGAAATCTTTAAAGCCAGTAGAATTATGTAACCGATTGAATATTTTTTTTGAAAAATAAAAAAAAATTATTAAGACTTTTCCATAGAATACTGTAACACTTAAATTGAGTAGCTATGTAAAAGAATTTATACTCCTAAGGCAGAGTATCCCAGTGCAGATTCTCAGCTGCTGTAAACTGAATTTCTATATTTCAGAGTTGTATGGCAATTTACTTGAATTGAGCATCAGACCCTTTCTTGACTAATTTTCCTGATATAGAAGCTTGTGATATGAGGTGCAGTACAGTGAAAATATGAAGATATTTCTGTTAAGCATTTTTATTACTTGTTCTCAATGGCAAGTGCATACTAAATGGATTGTTAATATAGTAAATGAAAAACAACATATTTGTTTCTTTCATAAAGCTTTTTACTATATGCAATACATTTGTATAACTTTTATAATCCTCCACATCTTTTCAAGAGGCCAGTTGGCTGACGTTAAAAGAATGAATAAATTTTCTACATTGCTTCCCCTAGAGCATATGTCAAGAGTTCAGTATTTGCAGCTGACTCTATTTAGTAGACAATAATTCAGAATCGAAAATTACACAGTGCATACAGGTTGACACAGTTTAACATAATTGACAGTTCACTGAAGAACATCCCAGATGAATTATCTTGCACAGGGAATAGCTACATATCTGAAGGTTAGACTAAGGGCACCTATGAAACCATGATATGCAAAGGTACAGCAACTTTGCAGAGAGATTACCTCTCTCCTGACCTCATTGCAATAAATACAGAGCCTGCTATATTCATTTTCTTGGCACTTAAGTAGCATAAAAATACGAACAACAAAATGTAAAAGCTCCTTTTATTGGGATATAAAACTATCCTGTGAGATATTAAAGTATTCACAACACATTTGTAATGTTTCTAAAATGCTAAAGTATTATTCAGAATTTGACAGCTAGATAGTGCAGGGACAGCAAGAACTGAAACACACATAACACCTCTTGTTCTACATTTATTTTAATAATATATGTACTCTGTTCATATATGAACCTTACCGCAGTAATATTTTTGTGTCTTTTGACAGTGCATAAAAATGGTGAAAAGAAACATAGAATTCTCAGAGACATAGCAAGTGTTATCATTTTGAAATATGTTGCTGTATTCTATCTAAGGAAGGAGGGTAGAGAGGAACCTTGGACCAAGGTTTAGCAGCAGTTTACAGAAAAAAACAACTGCTATAACGAATATGTCAGGAATTATTTAGACTATGTTCTTACAGAAATACTTAGCCTGAGGTGTGTGATAAATACATAAACAGTAGATCTGGATGAATGAAAAGCTAAATACTTTTTGGTGCCTTTTTTTCCTTTTTTTTTTTTTTTACAATATTCACAATTTCAGAATATCCAATACGAAATTCCAAGTATTTATTAAAAAAAAAAAAAAAAAGGAAAAAAAAATAATTCACTTGAAAGTTTCAGCTATAAACTGAATCAAGCCACTTATTAGAAGACCCTGTATTTCAAGGAAAGAAATCTGTCTCAGAGTCTGTCTTCTCTGAATAGAACAGTAGTTCAAGAGGGGAAAAAATGTTATTGAAAAAGTCTTAGTGTACCATTTGTTGTTTACTTTGAATTTCAGTTTTATCTGGTATGTTTAAAACAACATGTCTAAATACAGCCAAGTTAAAAAAAGTACCTTGATAAAGACAACGAGAGTGAGAATAAATTCAGGGGAAATTAGGTAACTGCTCATTAACTCTGGAAAACTAAATACTTCAGTAGTTTGAAAAGAGTAGTTGTCTGAATTACGATTTAAGATCTGTTTTTTTCATCATTGGTTTATGTATCATGTTATGTCAGGGATCAGATTCATAATTAAAATTCTTAAACAGAAGAAAAACATAGCGCTTAAATGAAAGATTGAAATTTCAAAAGAAGACAAAAAGAAACATTATAGAGGTGTGTCTCTGCCCTCTTCATGAGTTCCACAAAATTAAGTGTTCAGTCTCCTGAAGTGAATGTCACAACTCCCAAAGATATCAGTAACACATGATCTTCTCTGGCTGTACTATACTGAATAGTCAGTTTGGCAGTACCTAAAGTTTTGATGGAATTACAAGACTGTGTCAGTGTAACTGGCACATTAAAAAAAAAAAAAAATCCTTGTATTTTCACTATACTATAGTATTTAAATCAGTTCTCATAAATACTTTTGCAGATGCATTTTCATAAAATAGCAACAAAGACTTCCTTACCACATCAATACAAATTTATTTAATAAATCAGAATCTATTTTCTAACAGACAAAAAAGGATATATAATCACTGCGATCAGAAAACATGTTAAAACTCAAAAAAATATGAATAAAAATATTTATATGTACATGTTAGTGTTTTTTATGAGTTTGTGTGTGTGTGTGTGTGTGTGTGTAGAGGGAAAATTAAAGGGATATTATTTCCAAATTCTTTCAGAAATTTTAAAAAAAAAGAAAAAGGAAAAAAAAAGAAGAAACAGGAGGGGAGACTTGAGGACTACATATCATCCAATGAACTCTTCTAACCTAAATTTTTGGTTTTAATCTTTGATTCTATGAAAAACATTCAGTCAAGTAAAATAAATATTTAATAGCTCCTTTACGACTCAGTTTCATGGAGCCTTAATGTCTGGTTTTGGAAAAAATGTGTTAATGTGAGCAATTTCTTCTTAGTAATCAGTTATCAAACCAGGAACTATCCTGGAGCAAGGCCCTTGTGAACTGTTAGGACAAAATCAATAGTTGAGGAATACATTTTCTGCCTCACAAGATTACCCAAAGATGTCTTAGGAGATCCAGGGACTAATTCATTCACCCTCTGCTGTGGAAATATAATCAGTTACTCATAATTGCTGCTCTTATGAAATTTTCTCTCTAACTGAATTCCTGACTCAGCTGTAGTATTTATTCAACAGAAGGATAAATAGTAAGTTAATCAGTTCTCTCCAGAAATCTCTAAAGCAATTACATAATCGTTTGACAGAGTTGATATCTCATGGAAACAGAGGTGTTCAGTTCTAGACAATCAAGGCAAACGTTGAGATTTCTGCCCGTTATAGGTGCTTTGACCACACATCAACATTTCCAGGTGAAGGCTTGAAGAGAACAATGAGGAATACATGCAGAAAGAAATAAGAAAAATTCAGATCAATAAAATGCATCTGAATAACTGCAGGGGCATCTGTTAAAGCAGTGTTTTCTGTCAGATTGCCTACTTGTCTGTTTATTTGACTCTCCATTTCTACATTACATTACTGTAATAATATCAGTCATAGAGATTCTGCAAAAAAAATGCAGCCATTTCTCATAGAATTGCATCTGGATATCTAAAACCCACCAAAAACCCACAACAAAAACAAAACAAAAACTATTTGGTGGAAATACCTTGTAGTTGATAAAATAGCTGAAAAAAAACCCCAAAACACTTAAGAGCATTAAATCAGGAGGAAAAGAAATATTGATAAAGAATCAGACCATGGGCAGCAAGAGAACAAATATGATTTTTGCCTGTAGTGTGAAGTTAATTGGAGACTCTGACATTGAGGCATGAGCCAGAGTAGAGCATTCCAAGCACCATTACACCAAGAAGAAAGTAAGAACTTATACTGGAAAGAGAATTTCACAGACATTTTTCAAATGTCATTTAAGGCTGCATGCTTAACTGCTTTTTGTACTTTCAAAATCTTTTCTCAGGTTGCTAAAATAAGCAGGTAAAACTCTGAATGAACTCACAAGGAATCAGAACAAGGAAATTATTTTACAAGATCAATTAATCTCTTTTCAGAAATTATTTTCTCTTTTAGGAAATTTTTGTTCCTGAGCACTAAGCAGGAAGCCTCTAAATCACCTAAGTCTTTCAGGATTTCTCTGCTGTTTTCCATGCAGTCTTCAAATATTAAGATCAAGAAGTCCTTTCTTTTTGCTGTCTTGAACAAAAAGTTAAGAACTTTTCTACTTTGCTACAATCTTTTCTAAACAATCTGGTGTATTTTACTTTAGGAAAGAAATAAAAAATATAGGTCTAATATGCTAAATAAAAGAAATAGTAAGCATCATCAAAATGGATTGAGTGAATCCTTAACACAGATGTATGGCATTTCTGTAATTCAATCTCTGAGAATATGCAGAAAAAATATTCCCTGACCTCAACAGATCTGTTTATGCATTATCCAAAATTATTAAATAGTTTTAACCCTATATTTGAGGATATGTTGACATGACCTCCAAAATATTTCTTTAAAAATAGTGTCAGGGGCAAAGTCACAACCCTTATCCATGTCTCACAGCATAATCTATTGTTTATTTCCTTTGAGCAGACTTTTCTACTTATTTTTTAAAAGTAATTTTAATTGTGACTCCTTGTACAGTATTTTCCATGCAGACACCAACTTCTAGACTGCTATGATATTGATACACTTTATATATATATATATATATCAATATGTATACATATATCTCTCCAAAATATTACAGAGGTGTTTTGATTTACCAGTGACATTTTTCAATGAAACAAAAATAGTGAGAAACCTAAGGACTTCTATTGTAATCAGCATTTCTATTTACTGACATTGCAGCAGTTTTTTACATATTTGAGAGAAAGTGTGTGAATGAATTATTTCATTACAACACATATGGAAAACAAGGTATTGTAGTACTAACATTACGAAGTCATGCTTTAAAAAAAATATAGAGTGCGTGAGTGGCTGCTTATCCGTCTAATAACCTTCCAATTCCTGTCCTAATATATCCATTATGATACATATTTTCTTTGCATGCACCTTTTTCCCTGTAGCAACCCCGTTCCATAAGTATTCAGGACAGTCATTACTCACTGAGTATGTATGAGTGATGCTTTGAATCCTCTACCGTCTCTGTCTACAGAGACAGTTTCTGTCTATACAGTCTCTGTGTACAGAAAGCTTTCTCAAAAGCTTCTCAATTGTTTTACTTCCAAATGTTTAAACTCTTCTCTCAGTACAGCTTCTCAGTTTGGTCACTATATTCTCTGTAGCGCTCTTTGAACAGGTGTGCTGGTTTTGACTGCAGCACAGAGCTTACACAGAGCTAAGGCCTTTTCTGCTTTTTGTATTACCATGCTGGCATAGGGTTGGGATTGCATGGGAATTTGGATGAGATACAGCCAGGAATCCCAACTGACCAAAGTGGTATTCCATACCATATGGCATCATGCTCAGTATAATAAGTGGGGGCAAGAAGAAAGAAAGAGGGAAAATTCAGAGTGATGGTGCTTGTCTTCCCAAGTCACCATTACACTTGATGGGGCCCTGCTTTCCTGGATATGGGTGAATACCTGCCTGCCCTTGGAATGCAGTGAATAAGTTTCATATTTTCCTCTGATTATATGCACAGCCTTTGTTTTACCTGTTACACTGTCTTTATCTCAATCCATGAGTTTTTTCATGGGTTTTAATTTTTTTTTTTTAATATTTATTTATTTAATTTATAATTTGCTCTTTCAATTCTCTCTCTTATCCCACTGGTAGGGGAATGAGGAAACGGCTGTGTGTTGCTTGGTTGCTGACTGGGTTCAAACCAAGACAACAGGGTAGTTCCATTCTTTCTTGAGAATCAGTTCTCTGGGAGAAAGTCAAGGGACATATGGACTGGTTAATTTTGAGTTTAAGTGCAAAAATAGCAGGAAGGGTTTTTTTTCCTTTTTGAATAGCAGTTACTATTTGAAAACAGGACTGGCAATTGCTAGCATGGCAATTCCTTCTAAGCCATTTTTAGAGTCTGCTCAGCAAGATTCTTTCAGGTTTTCTTGACTGCTTTATCTCTCCCCTGGGTTCACTTCTGAGCTGTGCTTTGTTAGTAAGTAGAATCTGAGAAAGAAGCAAATAGAAAAAAACACATTTGAGAGTGAGAAAATTGTTCTGTAGGAGCTGTAGAGTCTCCTTCTGCAGCAGGATACCTTCTCCAGGACCAAGAATAGAACACTATTATAGAAGCTTAGTCAATTAATTTGGAAGTTCTTAATGTATTCTATTTGGACTAGGCAACTAGTTTTAACAGCTAAGCTTGACTTTATGTTTCACAATCTGACACATTAATTCTAGTTTTCATATAAACCAGTGATGTGCATATACGTGTATACAAACATACGCATAAACCTAGGTATATACACATGCAAAATGTACTATGATTTTTTTTAATTTAATGGAAAAAACAAACAAACAAAACACATTTAAAACGTCTAAGTATCTATAGAGATTAATGTCTCGGTGTACAGCTCTATAAAATCAAAAGTTGTGCAGATGTATAAAATAAAGCCATATGAAAAGTGTCTAGTTATTTGAGAATATCAAAATACTTCAAGTGCAATTACAAGCTGTTAGAGACCTGATTTATATCTCACTGATTGATGGGTTGAATCAGCCACCTTCTCTGTGAGTGTGTGTATGCGGAAGAGCTTGGCTAGGCCTGCAGACACATGATCTGCAGCCTCATGACAGTAAGGCACACTTAAAGCCTGCAGCCAGTATGGCCAAGGGCATGTGGCAGGGAAGCCATGTGGCTGAGCTGTCAGTCAATAAGGCCTGCCTAGTAGCTTGCTCACACCACTCTTCCTTTACTCTTTTCTTCCTCTTGTGGGTTACTTAACCTTTTTTCCGTATTTCAGTTAAGTTGTATGGGGTTCATGTTTGCTGAGTGTAACAAAGTTTCCCTACTCTATAGCAATGCGTGCCAGTTCTAGTAGCCCACTGTAATTCTTTTGTGAAGTTGCATGTTATCTCTGTAAATCTTGTTTGCCAAAACACCTATTTTCTCACCAAATTAAAAGAAATCTCTTAGAGAAAAATGTGTAGCTTTTTCTCTGGGTGTGAACTCAAGGTATCAAAGAACGAAAGGCTTTGCAAAAGTTCATATGGGCAAAATCTCTTGAAGTCTAAAATTAAAGTGTAACATTTGGTAAAGCTTGGAGCTTCTGAACTGGGCTGTAACACAAGCTATAGGGAATTGCTTTCCCGAACCCAAATGGTAAGGAACTGTTTACATACGTGGTGACACTGCCACAGGGATGTGGCTAAAATGCTATTCTGCCCATAAGCAAGCAGCTCCACATTTTTATTTTCCATTTCTTATTTTAAGCTGTGTCTAGTTTCCTCAGTAACCACTTGCAACCCTAACTAGTTTCTCTAATCTCATCTGCTTTTATGTTTGTGTTGCAGTGAATTAGAGTAAAAAAAAAAAAAAAAAAATCTAATGCCTCTGCAGGAAACATGTTTTTCTTATTGCCTTGTCAGTAGTTTGTTTCAAGTACACCAGCAATGAAGGAAGAGGAAAAAAAAAAAAAAAATCGTCTTTAGCTGTGTTTAGCTGTAACTGATTTTTCTTTCTGAGATTTGAAGCCAGATCTGAAGCTGGGCTGTGTGGGTTTTCTTTTTTGTTTGTATTTTGGTTTTGGGTTTTTTTTGAGGGTTTGTTTTTTGCAGGTAATATGGTTATTAGTGGTGCTCCAATAACTCTAGAATGAGCATACTGGAAGTAGTGAAAATGTGTTTGTGCTACCACATGGTTCAGAACTCAAGGGCCTCTGGCTTAAAGAAATAGCTTCATATGACATATTACTCTTTTTATATTTACAAGTTTGAGAGGAGGAGGTTTACTCTATTTTTCAAAGTTACTTGCCTGTGGCAGTAAGCTTGGAAAACAGACTTGTATCAAACAGCAAAATATCTGCAGACCACAAGAGATTTCAAAGTCAGCTATGTAAACCATAACCCAGAGCATTCTCTGCTTTTAAGTACCAGTATCCTAGTTTAATCTGTCATTTATGTTATTTTCTATAGCTATATTCTTATGGCTACCTTATTCCCATTTTAATTTAAGTGTCCAGACTCATGATAATAATTTTAAAAACTCAGCTAAAAATATTAAGGAAAAACATAATAATTTGTTGTACATATAGACATTGAGGTCTCCCTTCTAGACAATGTGGATGAGCTCTTGAGCTGGGACACTTCTTAGGGTTGCTCTTTGGGGCATAGACACCCTTTATAAATGGCAGATCTTCAGATGAGCCCAATTTCTGAGTGGATTATGTGCATTCCTGAGTTACTGCTGGATTGCACACCAGGTAACTCTCCTTGAGCAAATACACTTCTAAATGTTTGAGTTTTCTTAACAGAGACTAAGAAATCCTTCTTATCCAAAGCAGCCTTTTGTTTGCAACAGCTCTTCAGTGACTGATGGCATGCTGAATTAATACTAAAGAAATTGATGCTCAATATTATTATAAATTTTGTATAGATAATTCCAATAGACACAAGCTGTTGTTCAAGTCTGAGACTAAGATTGGGACCTAAGATTAGCTGCATCTTAGCTCCATCAGTTTAGAAATCAAAGGGATTCTGCTCTGAAGCTCAATGACTCACCAGGAGGTCTTTCTTACTCTTTGTATGTTTTCCATTACATGTAAACCATTGTTCAGGTCCAAGACTGAGATTGGACCTAGCCACACCTAAGCTCCGTCAGGAGTTTAGAAAGCAGTGGAGTCTCATGACTCAACAGGAATGTGTCCTTTACCCTTTTTCATCTCCAATATCTGTGTCAGTCATTCAATCTCAATTCTAACCCGATTTTCCTTTGTGTGTTTCTTCCATGTAGTAAGTAATAAAATTAACTTTTGTCAAATCACACTTTGGTATCATATTAAAACTGATTTTGCTAATACCTTTGATGGTCATCCTTTAAGCAATCTAAATCACTTATTGCTAACAAACTGCTGTAGTGAGCAGGATCCTAAATTAGAATTCATAACAAGAACTAGGAGAACAGAGGTATCACAGGTATGTAAATCTGAATTTTGATGGATTTAACTTGTACATGGTTCATCTTCCTTTAAAATTTATAGTCAGAACCCATTACTACTTATCTCCACTACTGCAGTCCACCATAACCATCCATGTCTCCAGAACAGGGCTATACAATTGCCTTTCATTCACCAACTTTTTGGTTTAGTGGAAATATTTTAACTGAATGTCTTTCTGTAGGACTTAGAGCCAGCATGATCTCACCTGCAAAAATAATCTGTATTTGACAAATACAAACTCACAAATCCAAATTACTGCTAAAAGTTAAAAAGAAATTGTACTTAGGCAATAAAAGCTAAAGAAATCATTATATCTTTACTTTCTTTTAATGAAGAACTTCAGTTCACAGATCCTGAAAAAGATGTAGCACTGAATGAAACAGGAGTTCAGCATCTAAATTCAGCCTTAGGTCTGTTGTGTGTGAAAGTTTATTTGGAAATGTTTTAACACACATTGAAGTGGCCTGAGGACACAGGTATGTAATGGATGGAGTTTATGGATTATTAACTGAATAGAAGGTGAAAATAAATCAGAAGTCAAGCACCAATGCACTTTGGAATTTTTATTACAGAGCAACGCACATGCTATTGTGAAAATGACAGCTTAAACTTTACAGTGGTGGTTTTATTTGTTACTATGTTGGGAAAATTTTTGCTTTTTTTTTTTTTTCCAATGATGGGTTATTATTCCTGAAAACAAATACAACTAGAATGTCTTCCAAGAATATGTATAGGTTGAACTCAAAATGGAAAACATATAAGGCAGATTTTTATCCAGAGAGAGACAGATTTTTAACAATATCCTCTTTTGGAGTTTCATGCTTTTATCGTCTGTCTAAAAATTCTCTTGTTTTGTTTGTGTTGTTTGGTTTTGTGTTGTTCTTTTTTTTCTCCCTTTTGCCTCTGCAACCTATTATGTATTCTACTCTTCAATGTTGAACTGGTGGAATTTTTCTGTAGTGATGTAAAAAGAATTGCAAACCAGGAGTTCATTGTTAGACAATCTAAGGATTTGCAGTTTTACGTGCTGTGTTATATAGTACTTTACATGTTTGATTCAGCCTGAGGATGGCTACCTCTAACTGGTAATTGGGCAATGTTCAGTGATTATTTTTTTACAAAGAACTTTCCCACTTTCCAGTCAGATCATCTTAGTTAGGAATTGCACTCATGTTAGTGCTGGTACTACATCAAAAGTTATGCTCATTTTCTTATCTTCAGTTGGCAGAAAATGCCACGAGAATACATTGTGAGCAGTAACTACAATTGTTTGACTACAAAACTATTCTACAATCTAAATTCTTCAGCTCAGATTCAGTAGTTTTTATCCTAAGCTGTTAAATAATTTAATGGCATCCAACACAATTTGAATCTTTAACCTTTAAGATACAAGAACTATAAGTTGCTGTGTTTACTTATTTGTGTAGCATAAATAAGTGCCCCACAAGTGATTATTTTTCCCCTTAATTACAGCAGTATCAAGTTCAGATTTTTCAGTCCAGTGAGAATTTTATTAGCTTTGTGTTTTAAATAGTTTGCATATTATCTATACTATCTTCAATGTAACTTTACAAAATTAAATAGTTATATTCATTGCAGTGAAGTTGCCACTGACTCATAAATTAATGGATAAAAAATCCTCACAGTAGAATAGCAGGAACATAATTAAACTATTGAACTTTTCCCAGTTTTGGGTGACATTTTGATAAATTAAAAGTGTAATTGCATCAACTTTTTTGAATAGGGCTGGCCTGGGTTGAAGCCTCAGCTTTTTCCATACAGTCACTGGCTCTTAGTAGAAGGTGATTTAGCCAAGTTATTTAACTTGTACTACCTGGAAGATTACAAAAGGTAGTTCCACTGTCCCTATGTTTAGCTACTTCTCCTTGATCAAAGTGCAATCTCATCTTCACTATCCAGTATCTAACACAAGAAATGTCACAGAATTACGGAACTGTTAGGGTTGGAAGGGATCATCTAGTCCAACCTCAAATATTTCAATGCAGATGAAATAAAATAGATTTCTGCTCTTGGCCAAATTTTGCTGACAGATCCACAGTATTTGTTGGGCAGCAAATGATAGATCTATAAATATTCTGGAAATGTAATTTTTCTATCTAGTTATAATTCAATATAATTTATTGCATAATATTTAGTACTTAAGGAGCAAGTGATAAGGTTATTATCTTCTGCCAAAATGTGGTCAAGTAATGAAGAACAATATTAAGAAAATTAAATGTGTAATAGAAGTCCTCTTGTTCAGGTTCTTTACTGTAGTCTTAAACAGTCTTACATGTGAAAATCCAAACTTAAAAGTCTTGGGAATCTTTTTAACAGTGTTCCAGGAATTCAGTGCTATGCAAACCTGGTGAAAAGGAAGTGACGAAGAGAAAATTGGGTTTTTTAGCAGTGATTTCATGGACCCTTCACAACTGAGGTGCAATGAAGAGTCCTTTTATGAAGGGCTGCCATGAGTATTTATAGCCTTTCCTGGAGGCAGTTACGTTAACAGAGGTGGTTATGTAAGTGGAGATTGGTACTTTAGCACAGGCAGCTACATTGACAAGATGGTCACAGTAATGGAGGCGTTTACAGAGGCAGTCACATCAGCATGAAATACGGGACTCTCCTCACCTATTGAGTCCCAAGGCCATCCAGAGAGCATGCGTGGTTGGTGATCTCTTCTCGCGGGCATGGTGCAAACTACAGTTCCCATCCTCCCAAGCAGCAACCATCTTGCAAAGAATCAACCCTTTTCCTACACATCCCCCGTTTTTATTAAATAATAAGGTAGAAACTGTACTAAAACTCCATGAACCAGAACCCAAACTGTTCTTAATACAAAATGACCTCATTATGAATAGTTGTTTAACTTAAGGTCTATTCCTAACAAACCTTTATTGAAACTAACCACTAAACAACCTTTATTGAAACTAAACACTTTTATGAATGAGTAACTTTTGTGAACAAATAACTTTGATTAGTCCAGGGTTTGTGTGTTTTAACTTCTATCTGAGGATAAATGTGTAACTGAGGTGGAACGTACCAGACCTCCAAAGGAGAGTGAACGTGTGAACCAGGTAGAGTGGTTGCAAAAACAAGGTCAAATGCAAAAACATCCTCACAGATTCGACAATTCACACATGTCTACACTCTCGCAGGCAGCTGCCCCTTTCATATGCCCATGCAAACAGATTTAAAACTTTATTTTGTTGTGCTTGTGCTTGTGAATTAAGGATTTAGTGGCAATAATTAACCACATGGTACTTTGGTCCCTGACACATCATTTGATAGATCTGACGAATGTTCTTGTTCTGACAAGGAGGCAGGATATGGTCTCACGCATTGAGAGGGAATCCATTGCAGTCGGTGACCTGTGAAAACACAAACATATCCTCTCCTGCAGGTTATAAGATCCACCAGTCCAGTCCACTGTTCTGAGATTAAGTCTTTTATCATTACTGGTGGTTTGGGAGAGGATAGCATTTTAGACTCATAGGAGAATTCACCTTCATTTTCCACAATGTTCATTAACATAAATGCAAGTAGATTACACTTGTACCTTTGATACAGCTTGAAAAAGTGACTTTGACATTTGTATCACTGACATAGACATGCATTTGAGTCTTGATATCCTTACCCTGTACTGTCATTTTCACAATTTTTTTGTTTTGTTGGGTTTTGTTTGTGTTTTGGTTTTGTTTTTTTTTTTTTTTTTTTTAGAAAATAGCTATTCTATGCCTGCACTACATTGTACGGGGGAGTGTGGAACCGCACAATCTGTTGTCATTACAGAAAATAATTGAGTTGGTCTAAGATTTTGTGATGACATGCTTTTGATGCTTAATGACTAGATTTCTAAAAAAGGGAAAAGTTTGTTTTTGGAAAGGGTTCATGAGTTATGATTGGACCTCTTTCCCATATTTTTTATTTTGATTCTTAAAAAATTAAAAAAAAAAAAAAACACTTTGAAAAAATCCCACCAATAAAAAGGCCATCTCTTCTGTTGTTAAACTTTGTCACCTATGAGAAATACCCTTGATATTTCTTAATGATTATTTTTACATTTTTTTTTTTTTTTAATATTGTTCATTCTGTCTGAGGTTGTCATCTGCTAAACAGTTTCTCTATTGCTTCCAGGAGAGTTCCAGGTGAGCATACCCATTCCAGTAACTGCTAACCCAACAGTCATCATTAATAAGTCTTTCTATAAATATTACACCCTTTTCTCAATGTCCTATTTTTCAATACCCTTGAGAGTTTAATTGCTTTCTGAAGAAAAGAATTAGTAAATGAGAAGGAAGCTAAAAAAATAATAAAATGAAAACTGAAAGTAAATGGAAAATATTTTACCTCTATACTCACACTTTCCAAGGATATTCATTTACTTGGAAGTCAAAATGTGGATGCCAAAGCAAACATCAAAAAGAAATAAAATAAGTGACTAACAAGAAACCTAAACTGTTAAGGTTTTACACTATGTTCTCATAGTCCGTCATACACATTTGAGAAGAGTTTTGATGTGAGGTAACCACAGTTTCTTTCTTTTGACTAATTATTAGCTCACAAATTCATAGATTTAGGATTTAAAATAGGTAATTGAAAGCACTTAGTCTACTCATTTTGTAATACAAAACATATTGATTTTAGCTACTTCAATCCCTGTTGAAATAGGGGTCATTATTGGGATTTTAAGCACTTGCAGTTTTGCACATAGAATGAAATTCTTCTTAATAACATACCTGGTTGAAAACTTGATTAACTGTTTTAAAAGAAGTCACTAGAAAGGCATCTGTGATATCTAGGAGTAGAAAGATATATGATATTATCAAACAAAAAGTAATTTCCTTTTGGGTTTTGTTAGTTGTCAATAAGGCTTCAGGATAAGATAATCAGAGTAGTGTTCATAAAAACAACAATCTAATTTTATGTTCAACACTGTAAAGAGCATGTATGAACTGTAGTGGTTAACATGACTATTTCACATGAAATTCATAAATACTAGTGTTGAAAAATCAAACTGCTCAAATCTCAAATGAGATTCCAAGATGACTTCATTACAATGAAGTCATGTTGTGTTGAAAGTCAATAATGTGACCAAGTTCACTATTGAATGGAGGTTTAAAAAATGTTCAGGAAGGATCATCTTGTAAAGAGCTATGTGACATGAATAAGCTTTGTTTTGTAAATAAGTGCATTCTTGGGAAAAGACAAAGACAGAGCTTTGTTTTTGTATGTATTTAAATTCACCTCAAATATTTCAATGAATTGAAATTTGTTTTGTTCTGGGGGTTTTTTTGTTTTGTTTTGTTTTGTTTGGGAGGGGGCTTTTTTCTCTATATCTAGAATATAGGGACTTTGCAAGGTCAGTTGTTTAGTGTACATGGTTTGCAGGATACTTAAAAAATTTATCCATTCTCATTGTAATTGTAGCATACAACTCATTTTAACACGTTGCATTATGAAGTCTTTATCAGAAATAAATTGCTTATCATTACTTCCATATAGTAGTTAATAATAGAATCTACAATCACTATTTTTTCTGTGACTCTTCTCTCCATCCAGAACAGGTGTGAATAACATTTAAGTATGAACCAAATGATATTACTGGAAGAATTATGATGGAGTGGAATTGAAATATTGGATTAATTAAATCTTCAATGCCTCACGTTGTGATATAAGTTAAGTTTTAGAGAACAAATTGTAGAAGCTCTTTTCCATCAAAAGTTAAAATTCTGGAAGTTACTTCAAGACTGTTTCTTGAAAGAGATTTTTTTTTTTTTCCTCAAATGGATCAATATGGATGGATATGGTGTCCCTTCATTTTCCCCAAACACTGGATACCAATTCAAAGTAAGCTGACAAAAAATTTCAATTAGCATGACAGCTCTAAAAACATAATATGTAGGCTAAGTAGCTGGGTCATTCATTCTAAATGCCTAACATTCATGTTACAAGACCCAATACTTCCAGAACACCGGCATATTTCACCCAGCAGAGCAATGAAATCCCTTTCTCTCACAATACTAAGATATGACTTGGCCAAATCCTGAATGACTATTATCAGCCCCTGCTACTAACTGTGTTTTGAGCAGGACATTGAACTGACTGGTATCCAAGGACTTCTTTCAACCAATATTTTTTATATTCCTGTGACAGTAAATCTCAGAGTCCATGCTAAAGACAAGAATCCAAGTGTGTGTTCAATACTGCTAGATTAGAGAGAGACAATCCATACAATGGCCATGAAAATTATCAGAGTAATGGAACACCTCTCCTAGGAAGACAGGCTGAGCAATACAGGGATGTTCAGCCCAGAGAGAGAAGGCTCCAGACAGACCTTTTTGTGCCGTTTCAATATTTAAAGAAGGTTTGTAAGAAAGACAAAGACGCTTTTCCAGGGTCTGAAGTGACAGGACCAGGAGCAATGGTTATAAAATAAAAGTGGATAGATTTAGATTGAACAAGGAAGAAATTCTTTACTGTGAAGGTTTAGAGACACTGGAACAGGTTGTCTATAGAAGTTGTGGATGCCCATTCCTTGAAAACATACAAGGTCAGGCTACATGGGGCTCTAAGCAACGTAGTGTAGTGAAAACATGCTATGGCACGCAAAAGGCAGTATGTGTTTGTTATTGCCCTTCTGATGTGGACAGCAAAACTCAATGTTCAATCCAGTAGGTTGTAGAACAGCTAAAGGTGAGGGGGGAGAAAGGATTGCCTCCATTCCTATGGAAAACAGAAATTTGGGAGACTAGTTACAGGTGTAAGGGGAGAGGATGCAAAAAAAGACTTGACTGAGATCCTGTGGTACCAACACTGCAACTCAATATGCAATTTACACTAAGATCATATCAGTTATACTGCACACATGAATTTTACACAACACATCAGTCTTTCTTTCTAGATACCAAAGGATACAGATTAGATTTTGCTCATATCTTGCCCATTCATTTTTTACTGTGATTAGAGAACTGCTCATTTATCTTTTGGTGACTTTCAGGGGAAAAGAATTGTGTGTTCTATATTTTTGCAGGCTTTGGAATGTCTCTCATACTTAATTTTAGGCTTTATATTAAAATACTCAAGAAAACATATGGAGATACCAATGCATAAACAAAACTCATTAAATGTTCTTCCTAGATATTTTATGGAACTCAAAGTGGGTTACACCATTATCTAAAATAATTAACACCAAAATTACATAGAAATTTTTGTCCCTATAAGAATCTTTTTATTCCACCTATGGCTCATGCATTCCTTTAACATAACTGAAATGTTATTTGAATTAATTCTTTCCTTTCTTTTCTTTCCCCTTTTTCATGGCTTAATCCCAGCTTGCAACTAAGCACTTCACAGTCACTCAGTGACTCCCTCACAGCAGAACTAAGGAGAGAATCAAAAGAGTAAAAGAGAAAACTCATGGGTTAAGAGAAAAAAAACATTTAAAGTTTGACATAAAATAAAAAGAATATATTGCAGTGAAAATGAAAATAAAGCAGAGAGAGAAATAAAATTACAGAGAGATAAGTGATGTAAATGAAAACAAATGCTCACCACTGATTGACAGATGACCAGCCAGTCAGCAAGCAGTGGGGCCCCATGCCAACATTCTCCCTAGTTTTACTGCTGAGCATGATGCCATATGATATGGAATATCCCTTTGGTCAGATGAGGTCAGCTGTCGGAGCTGTGTCAGTCCCAACTTCTTGTGCATCCCCAGCCTCCTCACTAGTGGGGTGTCATGAGAGGCAGAAAAGATCTTGACTATATGTAAGTGCTGCTCAACAATAGCTAGAACATCCCAGTGTTTATCAACAGGTTTTATTATAAATCTAAAACACCGTGAAGAAAATTAACTCTATCCCACACAAAACTGAAACACCCTCCCTTTGCCTTTCTTTTTTCTGTTATGACCTCCTGGATTGTATGTACTATTTTTGATGACAGAGGATCAACTAGAAAATTAGATAAACAATGTGACTGTCTCCTAAACCTTTTCTTCAAAAACTTGAAGTTCAAATGTATGAAACATTGCTCACTTCACAAATACACTGATTTGATGATCATGAATCACGATGTGGAAGGTGGCTTATGTATGCAAGTAGGGGTTATCATTCTGACCTTGACAGCAATTCCATGGTGCTTGTTCACTGAAGAGACTGAAGAGTTACTTGCTTTTGTTTAGAAGTAACTAGAAGCAAGAAAGAGACAATAGTTTTGCAAAATGCAAATCCTGATTTGACTCTATAGAATGTAATCTTTATTTTGGTAGGGAAATATTATTTGTACAGACATTTTTAATCCACACAAATCTCTAAAGAGAAACTCGCTTTCTGGAAATATAGATATCCTTGTGTGAACAACTGTATTTATTCTGGAAATGTCCACTCTGTTGTCCTAGTTAAACACATGTGTGGCATTTAAGAGGCAGTCAGAAAAGAGGATTGTGTTTTCAATTCATTAACTTTCTTGGATATTAAGAACTATACAATCATTTTAACAGATTTAGAAGAGCAGAAATGAGAACCTTAAAAGAACAACAAGTCTTATGCCAACATATAACTTTTGGCATTTAAAGTGTGTTAAACTACATGGCATATGGAAAGACAATGTCTGGATAAATATGCTTTACATTTCAGGTGGTTCTAAGCAATGCAAAGCAGTTTTTCCCAAACTATATTGAAAGTACTGCAAGACCTGACTTTAAATTTAAAGGAGCTCACTGTAACCTTCACAACTAGGACAATACAAATTAATTTGGTTTTTATTTTTCTCCGGTAGGTTTTATTTTGTGCTGTTCTTTATTTTGTGTTGTCTCTTTAAAATTACAAGGAACATCTACCTTTTTTGTTTTTCCTCTTGTCAAACTGCACATTTATCAGCATGAATTACTTCACAGACCTTATTCCCCGCACAGCAGAACATGGAATCAGCGGCTGTCGGGGATTTACACTGAAGATATATTTACTGTACATTCCAGAGGAAAGAAATGAGGGGCAGCCTGTTACATACCAGATCAGTGATTACTGGGTCAGAACCACCTTGTGGGGGTGCCTCTGTGTGTGTGGAGGGGGAAGGAAGGGATGGGTCGAACCTCACAGCAGTGGGATGACATTGTGTCCTTCATCATGCCCCTGGAGCCCACATGGAAAGCCCTGGAATAGTTGCCAGTCACAAACAGCCCGGGCAAAACTACAACACCCCACAGCTCCTGGAGCCCCTGACCCAGCTTGGACTGGCAGGGACAGTGAGAACACTGCCCCTCACCCAGGCCTGGGACCCCAGAGTGGCTGGGGGGTCAGAGGCCCCAGCTGGGGGGCTTTGGCCATAGAGACCAGAGCGGATAAAACCAAAGGCACATGTTTACCATGTGTTGCAGCCCTGCCATCTGGACATGTGAGAAGCCGGTCTTCCACCCAGTCTCAGTGGTAGTTATATCTCCTTCTTTCTCCTTCTGCCTCTTCTTGCTTCCTCTTCTCCTCTTTCTTTACACCTTTCTTGATGCTTTGGGGGTGGCTTGGAGCTGGAGGAGGAGGAATTGGATTTGACTTAAGTGTTGCAAATGGATTGAATATTGACTTGGGTGTAGTTGATTATCATGTGCTGAGTTGGTACTGTGATGGAAAATTTTGTTCAGCTTGTGTAGTGCCCTTTTTGAAGCTTTGCCAAGTTCCCTTGTTTTCTCCCCTAAATTAATAAAGAAACCCCTTAGGAACAAGTCCATGGCTTATTGTCTTGACATTCTTTCAAGGCATTAAAGAACCCCATATATATACATATTAAAGTAAAACTCCTAGCTGAGCCTGTGAGCCCACAGCCCTGGGGCTGGAGTGTTGCACAGCCATAACTTCATGCATCAATTTAACATATGTCAAAATTCTATCAAATATCAAAAAGTCAGATTTGCCTGCTTTGACATAATTCATCAAAAAAAGTCAGGGTTAAGTAGTCCAACAAAAAACGAGAACTTATAGAATATATTGTGAAATTTTAGGAATGAAACAATTTTTAAAAACATTAATATACATATGATGATCAAAAAACATCCTTACAAGTGTCTGTGAAGGATGATAAAATCCTTATGGTATTGATAGTACTAGCTTTTATGAACTATACTCTTTTTTCTGAAATTCTTCTTTACAAAATAATATTGAGTTGATTGCACCTTTTCTTTTATCTCCAGGGGAACCTATTTGATTCCAATAATTATAAAACTGCCCAAGGTTCTGCTTATTCAGGTATTTATAGTTTCTGTCATGGTGATTTCCAATTTGTAATAATTTATTCTTACAGAATCCTTTGAAAAAAGTTTTAGTAAATCTTCATTCTGATGAGGTGCTGAAGACTTCAGATGGCATAAAATTAAATACTGGAAGTCTGAAGATAAAGGTTGATGACTTCTGGTTAGGACAAGTATATACAGCAACATGTTCTGTTGTTACTTTAAAAAAAAAAACAACAAAAAAACCAAAGAAAACCCCATAAAACAAACAAGCAAACCCCAAAAAAAACACACAAAAAAACCCCATACTTTTTTTCTGGATTAATTATGTTTTTCTTTCTGAAAATTTCATCATGTTTTGTAACATGATTAACTCTTCCAGTCCTCACAGAGTTGAACCATTTATGACGGAGTGTTATTAGAAAACATTTAATCAAAACTTCCATGAGAGTCAAGAAAATACTTTGAAAAATCATTATCTCACTCATAGATGTTGCATTTGATTATAAAACCAAGGAATTTACCTTTACTGTTTCATAATCTTCACTTCTCCCTTGACTCTGGTTCTTCTCCCTTGACTCTGGTCTCCCTGTAGTGTTAACATCCACCTAGCCCTAGACCTCACCCCTCCATTGCTGCTCTGTCTTTGAATCCCATCAAAGATGGTTGTGATCTTTAACTCCCCCCAATGGGGTTGCCATGTCCCCATACCTCAAAGTCTTCTATCCCTTGTTTCTCTCCCAGGCAGCTATACCAGAGCTGCCTCTTTGTGGCCTGAGAAAGCCCACTGACAGTCCACAGCAATTACCTGAATTCACAGCAGATCCTTTATGAGACCAGATCCTCCCAAGCTGGGAACACACACTGCACTGGGAAGAAATGCCTGGAGGGCAGTAACAGGCCTTACTAACTCTGTGTCAAGCCTCATCTGTGACAATGTCCTCCCTGACCATGGCAAAGGAACACACTGCAGCTTGCTGGGGCCATCATTCCCCGAAAGAGTGATGCTACAGCAGGACTATTCTCCAGTTCTCCCCAGCTCTGCCCATTCTGAAATTGGCAGGTGTCTTTCTAGACAAGGTTTAGTTTTTTATTTTTTTTCTAAAAATGTTGCTGAAATTTTATAGTGAGAAGCAAAAGGGGAATATACACAGATAGTCTTTAGTGAAGATAAAAAAGCCTTTGGCCTAGTTGAAAACCTGTAAGATTAAAAAAGAAGCAGAAACAGCCTTTTCCCTAATTATTTATGAGAAATAGTTTCTTTCATGATATCCTTGTGAAAGCATCAGTCTAATAGTTGTACTGTGAGAATGACGCATTATTCACAGTGAAAAAAACAGATTTTGGTTCCCTATGTAACTAAGGCGAGTAGGATGTCCAGCTACTCACCTCTGTCCAAAGTAAGATAATTCCATCCATGTAGAGGAGTTTTTTTATTATTTGAGTAATTAAGGGAAAAAAAAAAAAGTTCTTAAGATGACTACAGAATTTATGTGTTTCCCCTATTAGTAGAGGATAGAAGATAGAGGATAGAACTGCTCTCTACTTTGCCTATGTTAATAATGTCTCAAAAGTTATTTTCCTTGATTTTAGGCAGCAAAGCAGTTAGGGTGAATAACTAAAATAATTTAGAAAAGTATTGTAAATTTTGCAGCTGTTACACACCAGATCAGTTATTACTGGGTCAGACCCCCTTTTGGGGGAGGTACTCTGTGAGTGTGTGTGTGTGTGTGTGTGTGTGTGTGTGTAGGGAAAGGGCTGGGTCGAGCCACAAGCCCTGCTGAGAGCACACAGGCTGCAGCTGGTGTAGCCATGGGAGCTGCATGGCTGGGTCATCCTTCAAGTAAGGCCTGCCTAGTGACCCACCCACCCTACACACCCTGGACCCTGTACTTGGCTATGACACCCCTCACTTTGGCTAAAGGGACAGCGAGTGGTCAGTGAACCAAAGATCCTGTCTGGAGGGAGTGGCCACAGTGACCATAACAGATAAGTTGGCACACAAGAGGTGTCTGTTGTGGGCTCTGACCTGTTCTCTTTGAAGCTGTCAACATGTGACCTTCTAAGTGGTAATTATTCTTCCTTCTCTCTTTTTCTCTCTTTGTCCTTTCTTCTCTTAATTTCTCCTTCTTTATTTTTTTCTTCCTCTTGTGGGTAACTTAATCACTTATTTTCTGTAAGTTATGGATATCTAACTGAAGTTGCATGGAGTTTGTGTTTGCTGAGTGTAACAAAAGTTCCTCGCTATAGCAATGCTTGTTAGTCCTAGTAATCTATTGTAATGTTTTTGTGAAGTTGCATGTTATCTTTGTAAAATCGTTTTTGCCAAAACACCCATATTCTCACCAAATTAAAAGTAATATCTTAGAGAAAAATGTGTAGTTATTCTCCAGATGTTAACTCAAGGTACAAAGAACCAGTGGCTCTACAAGGGTTTGTGTAGGCAAAATCTCTTGGAGCCTAAAATTAAAGTGTTACACCTGGTAAAAGTTAGGCCTTAGGGACCAGGGTGTAATAGGAGCAACTCAGTAGTTTATTTTATAACAATAGTAAGATCTAGTGTATTTCTGATAATACCTTCTCTTTTATATTGATGAGTTTTCCTCCCTTTCTGAAATGTGCTTTGAAGTTTCATGGCTCTCCCTTATATGCAAGTTACTGGAATCTTCATATACAGCTTTATTTTTCCTTTTTATTATCATTTTTTATTGTGATTCACTGCTGTGCTTATGTTAGCATTACATCAGCAGTTTCTACAAGTGCAAGAACACTGTTTGTTTTACATGTTATCAAATGGTTCTGTGATGCTACTGCAGATGGTCTTTACAAATGTTTTTCGGCTTAATAGTCATCTTGTTTTCCTGTTCATTGTGGCTGTGTTAATTTACAATGAAGTGCTGGATTTTTGAATACTCAAAGGAGGTCAAAGGAATGCAGCCATAATATTTGCATCTTTCCCTTTTTTTATAGCTTATCAAATGTCACCATTGCTGATTCTTTGGTTTAGTCAACAGTGACTTCATAATATGAGTATATCACTGCATTTCCACTTTCTTTGTGTACATCTCTGAAACAGAGAGTACAAAACAGAAACTAGACCTGAACCTTCAGTGTCAAGGAACTGAGGGCAAAAAAAAGGCCTCCATGGCCTGACCCATAAGTCCCATGAGAAGTCCCATCTCCTTCCCTCTGGGGCCATCGGACTCTGTCCCAGTGACAGCACAGCATGGCTGGTCTCCAGCTCCTCACAGCCCTTCCCCACCTGACCATGGGCCTTACTACCTGGCACACACATGCAGACCCCTATCCCAGCCCAGCCTCAGCCCAGTCCAATCCCAAGAGAGGTGTCTGATACCTAAGGCTGGGTCTGCTCTGGTGATCTCTGGCTGAGGCAGTGGGACTAGCCCTGGGTGCCAGCTCTCTATTCTTTAATGACTTGTCTGGTTCTCCTGTTTTCTTATCTTTCTGAAAAGGGTGTTATTGGTATAGTTCATGTGAAAAGAGCTGTGTGGGTCAATGGAAGTGAAAATAAGCCCTAAGTTATATACCTGAAAATACAGCAATGTATTACCCTCCCAGTCCCCTTCCCCACCCCTCTGGCTTGCTTTTTTTTTTTTTTTTTTTAAGTTCCTTTTGTCTTATGGCATTCTGGCACAAAGTAAATTGACAGAAACAAACTTTTACAGAACACATTCAAGTCACATATCTTTCATAACAGTTTCATTTCACTCTTAGCAATTATTAAAATTAAGCCATTCATCAGAAGCTTATGTGTTCAAGTTAAAGTGCTTTTTTCAATTGTATTGCAAGGATAATGTTCCAAATATATTTGAAAGAGTCTGGATGTTTTTCCTCATTAAAATACATTTTAAAGTAAATTCATTATTAAGACATTGAAGGGTGAGTATAAATTGTGCAATGTTTATTTTTATTTCATAGACTTTAGTCAGCACTGATGTTTAAAAAGAGAATTAATAATATAGTTTATTTTTCTCCTCTTACTTTCTATTTATGCATCTTATAATTGTCTTACAATTGTTTCTCATAAAAATAAAGAAAACTGCACACAAATTGAATTCACTAACATTGGAAATGAACTTCAGTTATGTCTGAATCCCTAAGGACTGTATTTTCATTACATGCTAAAAGATCAAATTAAACTCTGTACTAACTCACAGATCTCTTATGAGTGCACAATCTTTATGATATGACAATTAAAACAAATGGATACATGCATTAAGTTTAAATACCACCTGTATTTCTAGTCTGTGTGTACTAAAAATGGAGGTATGATTTGTCCCATGATACAATGCACTTGGGTTTGTAATTGCTATAGCTATACCATTTGAAGCAAACCATTCTACATTTCTTCAGTATTTTCCTGAATCATGTACATACAATGTAAATCCTGGAAATTCCATAGATGGATAACAATCACAGTAGGATGCAGGATATAAAGGTCAAAAATAAAATATCTTTTAATGGCCCTCATTCAGCTTTTGTCAATAATCTCATGTGGCACAATAAAACAACCATCAAAATATTTTGCTAGTATGAGCAGTTTAGTTGTTGATACAAATTAATGGGCTTTTAAAAGGTATTCACTTCTTGGTCAAAGCAAAATAGTATGCTGTGTTATCTGCCCTTGGTAGTAACTTGAAAAGTGGAAAATATGACCAGGAACATAGAAGTAAACATAAAAATACAACTGTCAATATCATCAGAGACTTTGCTACCATCCAACCTCTGTAACTGAAAAAAAGCTTTTTCATTCCTTCAGGAGACATTTGCTTTTGATTTTAGTTTTTGTTTTATCATGAGTCAAGGGTCTGAAGAACCTCTTGTTATATCTCTTCTCAGCTTATAGGGAAGTCAATCCAATGTCACAATACAATGAGAGATATTATGAACCATGGTAGCCTTCATCCTGTTGGGGTTTTAGAAAAACCTAGTAATTTCTTATCATATTTTTACTTCAATTCCTTCACTCATTGTCTAATCTCAAAATAAGAGATAGAGATGGAGTGTAGGCTGGAGAATTTGCCTGCTTAAAGTGTTGGACAAGAAGAATCTGGTTGTTGAGCTAATAGTCTAGTTACAGTTTCTCTGTCTCTCATTGTTTACTCCTTGGCTGCTTGCTGTGGTACTAGACTTTGGGAATATATGAAATAGGAGAATGACTCTTTCAGAGTGCTTTTATTCTACACTGCAATTAACTGGAAAACTCATGAAATCCCTTTTTCTTCTGACATTTTTGTCTCTTTGCAACCTGATCATAATGATTTCTAACAATATCAAGATTTATTTTAATTAGATGAAAGAAAATTATCTCCATCACCACAACAGACAAGTAAAACTCCACGATCTTCTCTCTCAGCACCCCAAACCTCACCCCACCCTCACTATCACTTTAACACTTATCCAGTTTATCCTTTAAATAGAAAGCAGGTTGATATTCAAGTCTGTGCTGGTTGTACATTAATCAACTGATGCCTTAAGATATTTATATATTTGTAAATTTTAATATAGCTGTATAATTTCTCACATTGAAGGTAGCAGCTGATAGCTTCCAAACCCCTTTCTCACCGTTTGTGCCACATTCTTGAAATTCTGTTTAACATTCTTTTCAAGGAAAGAGATTTTAGCAAGGGCACCTTGTTTGAAACACATGCACCTGAGAGATATGCTGTAGTCAAAGCAAGATAGAAGATCCAAAACTCTTAGAGAAGCTCCAAAGAGGCAGACCCGGAGAGGTTCTGGGGGCAGACGGTTCTTAAGTTGAATGAATCCATTAGATATGATAATTAATTAGTGTTATGAATTTTTAAGAACCCTATACTGGGTGTCTTCTCCACGGACACCCCCTTGTCGTGGGGGAGAAGCTTTCATGCACTTATGAGGTTGGGAGCTGTGCTGGTGGTAGTACATGCCTCCAGTAGGGTCTCCCATGCTAGTCAGGTCTCAACTGAAGGGTCAGACAAA
>JAWWEE010000001.1:62501832-62520974 GCA_035221455.1 Xenops minutus
CTCCTTTAATAAAGAGTTCCACTCCTGTTTCACCCTCCGTGAGTGTGGACCGTATCCCTGTATCCCGACGGATCGCGCGACATTATAATAGCAAATAAACAGAAAGGACTTTTTTCTTTTTTTTTTTTTTTTTTTTTTTAGAATACTTTCCTTATACTATGCTAACAAAAAAATACACTGTACTGTATTAGTACCCTAAAAGGGAAAAAACTTAGACTTGACACTTAAGCACTGATGAATTATCCATACTATTAAATTGCCGCACACACTCTGATATGTTTTGTTGTGGCCAACAAATTCCCAGGCAACATACACAGGTGAAACTATTAGTTTGGATGTACTTGTACTTATGTTCAGATGTTACTGTCTTTGGGCTCACACTGTGATAGTCTTCAGCAAATTTAACCAGTCATTTGAGTATAGTTTACTACTTAAGTGCCTGGTCATCACTGTATTTTATAGAAATAAATTTGAAACAGCAATTTTGTTTTTACAAAAATACATATGAAGGCAAATTAAATAGTTCAAAAAAATTTGCAGTTAAAAACTTTAACATATATGGTCAGTCTTGAGGTGGAGATAATACAGATAAAGCAAAACTGATAAAAATAACATAATGCCTTCCAAAAACTAGGCAAATTTCTGATAGAGTTTGATACAACAGAACTATGAATAATAATTTAGTTTCTTGAATTGCAAGGTTTTTTTCTTAATACTGAAAAAAGGAGTACTTAGATTAATGATCTAAACAACAAAACCCACCTTTACTAAAGGAAGTAGGAAGTTGAGATTTGCATAACTGCTGAACATTTACCTCCATGAACATTTACAACACATTTTTCTGCTTCTTGCCAGTGACTGCAAATCACGCATTATAATGTCATTTTAGTTTGGATTGGAGGAGACACATTAACTAATAGATAATGAAAATGTCACCTCAAATTCTCCACATGTGTTCACTTCTCTACAATGGCATTAATTTGTAGTGGGATGTGTTTAATGACATTCATTATCAGTTTATTTCTGATATGAAAATTAAGATTATTCAAGTGTACTGCCTGAAAATGTTTGATTTGAAATTCTAATTGTTGTTTAATCTTATGAATCCTAATGAATGTACAGCAAAGCTGTAGTAGTAATATGGCAGACACGATAATGTATAATTCAGTTGGGAAAATAGGTTATTCCTCAGGCAACATAATGATCCATGAACTCCTGTTAATTGATGAAGTATTCCCCAGGTATGAAAAAGCAATATTTCTGAGTTAATGCAATCTTCCTTCCAATCTTTGTTACAGTTATGTCATTGTATTTATGGTGACAGACAAGAAAGTGCTAAACAAGATAACAAGTATCCAGTTAATGTCTTAAAATGGCCTTTTTGACACAGAAAAAAAAACCTGTTGCAGGTTATGAAAAAGCAATACTAGATTTAGAGCTTGTTTCATAAAAAAAGACATGCTAATTTTATTATGCTTTTAGAGTGTGCTGTTGCTTCTGATTTTTAAATTAATTTCTGTTTAAATGTTTATTATTCAACTACTAACTGACTTTGCTGCAAAAGTAAATCAAGAATATTGCATCTGAACAATCAATAATACGAAAATAAAGGAAAGCATAAATTGACTATAAACTGTAATAGGAATCCAGATCTGTTAATATGCTATATCTAGTCCAGCAATAGACACCAAATGTTTCTGTGGAAGGAGGGTTTCTGATACAAGGAATTGCTCACATCAGAAATAACATGGCCAGCAGGACTAGGGCAGTGCTTGTTCCTCTGTACATGGTACTGCTGAGACTGCACCTCAAATCCTGTTTTCAGTTTTGGGACCTCAGTACAAGAAAGTCGTCAAAGTTCTGAAGCATGTCCAGAGAACAGCAACAAAACTTGTGAAGGGTCTAGAACATAAGTCTTATAAGGAGTGTCTGAGAGAGCTGGGGCTGTCTAACCTGAAGAAAGGAGGCTCAGATCTGACATTATTGCTCTCTAAAAGGAAATTGTAGTGAGATGAGGACTGGTATCTTCACCCAAGTAGCAACCTATAAGCCAAGAGAAATTGGCCTCAAGCTGTATTAGGTGAGATTTAGATTAGATATCAGGAGAACTTTCTTCACCAAAAGAGTTGTCAAGCATTAGAACAGGTTGTCCATAGAAGTGGTGTAGTCTCCAGCACAGGAGATACTTAAAAGATATGTAAATGAGATGTTTAGAGACATAGTTTAGTGATGGACTTGGCAGTTGTTTTGTCTTTGGAATAGACCTCAGGGATCTTTTCCAACCTAAATTATTCTATGATTTTAATCTATGATTTATGTAGGGTGGATGGAAGAAGAGAACCACATCAATCAGTGATATAAAGTTTAAAATTTGTTTAATATGCAGAATGTGTGTAGTTGGTGGATAGCGATTCCAAACCTCATTTCTGCAAGACATGCACTTCACATATACCAGTCAGTATCACAGTCACTCTAAATCCAGTTTGGACCAGCAAAGTGGATCCAGGTAAGCAGGATGGTCATTGCCTGGAAAACCTGTCAGTTTCTGGTAATGGACTGATCCATCAGTGTGGATCTGCCTGGAGCTTACACCTACCTCTACATGGCACTGGGCAACTGTGGATGTGGTCCCCTCCACTACCAGTGTGATGTTTTTTTTAAAAATACTTAGCTCCTATTGTCAAATTGTTAACGACAGCCACCAATGGCCTTTCTAATCACATAATTCTAGGCCAAAATCTTAGGGTTTTTTCTATGTGTAACCGCAATTTGTGAATGTCAAAAGGTGTCCATTAACTTCTGGTCTCATGTGCCAATCGTGTTATAAAAAGTGTGCATTTGGCATAACAAAAGAAATTTCTTACTTCTTTGTTTTTCAATAAATACCAAGATAACTGCAGAAAAATCTATCTAGGCAGATCTAAGCAAGATCTCATTTATCTGAGCGTGTCCGTTTGGCTAGGCTTCACATCATGCATGACAAGGGCCCAAAATTTTTTTCTGAATAATTTTGAAGTGAATCTTGGTGAAAAAGTTTCTGCAAAAGTTCTAGAACTTTGTGGTTCCTTTACACTCTCAGGCATTGATTTTTATTACCTCTTTATTTATGCAATAACAGTAGCAACTCTAATATTTAGCATGTATCTATCAATTGAAATTTATGCATACTTATCAATTGTAGTGTGACTAAAGAGCATTTATTTAAGATTTTATTTTGATCCCCTGGGGCCTTTGGGGTTTAAAGTCCATAAAAAAGAAGGAAATTCAGTTTTATTCCATAATTCAATAAACACTGACTCAGATCAGGTAGTACTTCAGTTTTGTCCCCTGTATCAGAAGTACGTAACCTTGTGTCATGGCTAGAACTGTGACCCAATTATGTGCCTTTAGATGCATCACAGTGTGGCTTTATGCAATTTTCTGTAAAGGGTAGAAGCAAAAGGAATCCTAAGTGCAATAGGTTCTAAGTAACATCAAAGTGAATAACATCATTTACAGTCTATCATCATCATTCTGTCCCTAAACATTCTAGAATTTGAAATAAAACAAAATTTTTTTTTATCCAAATAGTAAATCTCAGTAAATTAAAAAAATAAAAAAGGCACTACAGTAAAAGCACAAGATTGCTTTCTTAGTCACAGATAACTAAAAGAGAGTCTTTAAGCTATTAGTAAGTAAAAGTAAAGTAAAAGTAAAGTTTTGGGGTTTATCCTTTTCTTCCAACACTGTTTTGGAGGAACTGTTTCATTAAGAACAAACCACCTCATTTGCCAGAGTCAGGGAGTGGTGTGGAAAAAAGGAAGAAGCTGCTGTGGAGGAAATGGAACCCTTTCCATATTTGACCATGTTTTTGGGTTGGGTGGACACAGACCAGTGGAAGCTGCTGCACTGCTTTCTTGGAGACTACGAGAGGTCAAAACTGTTACCAAAACCAGCAAGCTGTAATTGCTGTTGGAGGTGTGAGAGGGTCAGAGCTGCTAGGAAGCTACTGCTGCACCTCGACCCACCAGCTGTAGTTGCTGCCCACAGGAAGCTGCTCCAGGGGTAGTGCAATTGCTAGCGTTTTTTTGCTAGCTGCTGTTGGGCACATGTGGTGCTGTTTCTGCAGGAACTAAATAGGAGTGGAGCCAAGGGTCAAAGCTGCCTGTGGCTGCTCCCACTCCACTGTGCAGTTCACAGTCTCTGCAGCCGTCTGCCTTCTGGGAGCCACACGGGACCATCCCACGCCACTGCCACCTGTGGACGCTGTTGCCCATGGAGAGGGTTTTGCCACAGGTCAAAGCTCCTCCAGGGCTGTTGCAAGCTGCTGGTAGCCCTTGCAAGATGGAATCGTGGCTTCGCTGCCGCTTTTGCAGCCAGGACCATGCCACCAATGCAGTAGGAGGGATAGAGCCTGTGTACACAGTCAGTCGATGCTGCCACTCCAAAGCTTGGCAGACGCTAGAACCTGAACACCAGCCAAGCCTATCAGGCACCACCAGGGCCAAAGACAGCTAGCTGCAAGACAGGGAACAAAGAGCCTCTACACCAACACTGCTGTTAGTCAGGATCTGACTGTGACGGGGTGATGTAGAGTGGGTAGTTTAATAGTATAACTCTTTGTAGACAAATATTTTTTTCCTAGGTTTTGCTTTTTGTCCCTGCAATTTTGAAGGGGTAGGGTGTGGGTGGCAGGGGAGGTACCAGAGGCGATCTCTGTTGCTAGTTTGAACCGTTCTATTTCTATTGCTGTGTTGCTGATATATATCTTGTCAGCAAACTGTTATTTTATAACTTATATCTCCCCACATTTTGTCTGTCTCTGTGGGTGGAAAAGGGAGAAAAAGGGTGAGGTTTAATAAAAGGGGAGGGAGCTCATTTATTGAAGTCTCTGCCCCAGCATTTGTCTTTAAATTCAGACAGCTATATAAACCATTGTTCTACAGAATCAATTTTCTAGACCTGAACTGTCTTCTCAGATCGTTAGCACCAACCAGTTTGACTTTCCTCCTGTTTTGTGAGTTCTTTTGGGAGAAGTGTATGGACAAGGAACATTAAGAAAAAACAGTATAATTTAGTTTTATTCTGATCAATGAAGAAGCAAAATAAAGTCAACATCATTTTGAAAGCAAGTATCACAAGCTTAACTACTCAGAAGCATTCCACATTAAAAAAAAAAAAAAAAAACAAAAACAAAAACCACAACCCATACCAAACCAACCAACCAAACAAAAAAAAACAAAACAACAAAAAAACCCAAAAGAATCAAAGTAAAACAAATATATAACTAAATAAAACACAACAAAACTTGTGTCGAATCTTAAGACTGACTTACAAGAATACTGTCATAATAACCTCCCTATTACAAGGTGAAGCTACTGCACATACTTAATCTGGCTTGTCCACAAATTTTAGGCTGTGCTAAGGTTCTCTAAATATTACAGTTATTGTACAGAAGATGAGGGATAAAAGTAATTCTTTAATCCCAGTTGGTACAATACCTTGGTTTGGCCAGATATGAACTGTTAAAATTTTTACTTTTCAATTATGTGGTTATTCTTTTTAAATTCACAATAGCATTAATAAAGATATCAAGTGTGTATAGAATCTATAAATGTGTGCACACATTCAGTTTTTTGAAGAAAGTTTTCCGAGGAAAGTTTTCCAACTTTAAACTATGTATAAACTATGGTTTGACATTTGATACAGTTAAGCAAATTGCACTGTGTGATATTTTATCCTCAGGAATGACCTTGCTTGCAGAAAGGGTTATATTAGCTTTTTGAATTCTGGGTATCTATCCTATTGACTTGCTGGAAATAGAAATGACAGTAAAAGAATCCAAGGGCAGAATATGTAAGGAAGGGACGAAAAATGAACAAAATGCACATGTTGAGACATCTCGTTTGGATGCTTCATCCTTTTCAAAATTATTATATAAGCTATTTCTAAGAGTTCTTACTGATAGGTGCCTCAGAATGGAACTCAAGGATAAAACACAAATATCAGAGCTGGGCGTCTAATTTGTGTTTATAACACTAGTATACATACACACAGGAATCACTAATATTTGTTATTTTGTATGTCAACTGCAATATAATGTCATTACATTTCTTCAAAAAGAATTTTAGTTGTAAGATTGAATGAAAATAAAATTGGCTATATCATTTTCTTTTTAAAGTCACAGTATCTAAGTTGTATGCATGGCAACATTTATTTCCTGATTGGAAAGGCAACCTCAAGAAGAAGCTTTTTTTGTACAAGTTAAGCACTATTTTTAATTGCAATCTGAAATTAAATATTTGTGGGGTTTGAGTTAACGCTTACTTTGCATTAAAACACATCTCTAGATATTGATTACACTTGCTCTAAAGTGCTCTAAATTATTTAATAAATATGTAATGATAGGTTTTTCTGTGCCTTTTTATTTCAATGCATCATGTGAAAGTTCACACCCCCCTAAAAAAAAAAAAAAAAAAAGGAAAGATAGGGAAATCATTATTATTTCCAGAAAACATATTGAGGGGTCTGTCTGTTCCTTATAACTGTAATGATTTGCCCATTGAATAAAATAATATTATAAATTTTAAATACTGATCTTTTTTGAAAGATCTCTGTGAAATAGACTGATTAAAACGGTTCACTCAAATGACATTCATACACAGTAAAACTGAAACATCACCTTCCATTACAATGTGACTGATAGATAGCCACTGAATAAAATAAAAGTGACTTGTATTTAAACAAATGTTGGGATTTTTTCCCCTTTCAATAATTTTTAATTTCTTTCTTTTCTCTCCTTCCTTGAAATCACTAGACTACAAGGTAGCTCCATTTTAAGGGGAAAACTCTGTGGTAAGTGATGATATCAAGAAAAAGTAGCATAGGATCCAAATTGTTTTATTTGAAAATGCTGTATGGTTTGATAAGACTCTATTGGATGCATCTTAAAACTCTTGACACATCTTAGGCTCCAGTTTTTGCTTATGTGACTTGTAATGATATTTAAATTATGAAGAAATTAACAAATGAATGTCGAAAAGCAGGGGTCCCCCCAGAAAGCAAAAAATAAGTATGATTATGTATTGTATAAAAGAAAAACAATTTAAAACATTATTAAGAAATAAAGTGATTTAGTTTTGACATGCAAATGGCCTCAGAGATCTTCTATGCCTACTTGATTTATGTACTGTATTTATGCTTTGGTCATTTGGTAGGTATTGTATTATTGATGTGTTAATGACTTCTAGAAGATTGAGCATATTCTTGCTACTTACTACACAGAAAGGTAACCCAAAATAAGCATTTCTGAAAAGCAATAACACTAAAATGTGAAATCCTAAAAAAAAAATAGAAAAATTATTACTATTTGTAAACATCTCACATGTAACGAGACTGATTCTGTATAGGAAACTCCCAGTAAGCTCAATAGAGTAAGCTGATTTATGCCTGTAGTATCATGATATCCAGGTACCTGTCTTTTGAGTATATACTTATTGTGTTCCTAATAAGAAAGCTGAAGAAAGGTTGCTATTAGCAAATCATTGTACTTTTTCATGTTGTATATATACTATATTATACATGATGATGTTTTGAAGAATTCAGAAAACACTGTAGATGTTCTTTTTCTTTTTTTTTTTTTTCTGGGGAAAAAGTGGAAGGATGTAGTTAAATCCACCTGAATCCTCCAGACAGCAGAAACATCAAAGGAATGAAATAAAATTCTGATACCCATGACCCTGATTTTAGTGGTGTATATATTTCAGACAGAACTTGAAGCACTGGGGTCAGATAGCAAATACCCTACAGGTTTTCTGCTGCAGATGAAATTGTAAACATCATTATCTTTTCAAAGGGGTTCAAATATGACAATCATTAACTTTCTGCACTCAGTAGTGCATGTTAATTTGACAGGATCAATATGTTACATCAAATTTGCAGTGCTTTTACCACTTAATTTAAAGGAAAAAAAAAATCTCATAAATATATTAACATTTCTAGAGTGTGCAGTGAAAAAATGTAATTACAGTTAACAGCAAAGATTTCCAACATCTTAGCAATTTAATAGAGAAACATAATGATTTTTATAGTCATTATGGAACAATCATAGCTAGAATTGGTGGAAATGAAAATAAATGTTTAAGTTAAAGGGTTTGATTAGGTATACCATATAATGGCATGGTAAAATTCTCCAGCATTTAAATTCTGAAGGCAGTAGTGTCCTATGGACATCTCCACCCGTGCTCTCAGCTGACAGATGGTCCCAGCTCTTTGCTGACTCGGACCTCTTGGGCTGCCTGTGTCAAAGCAAGCCACTAGCAGTGTGAGTTCACGAGCATCCGAGGGGAGGACCACTCCCTTCGCCTTTTTCCCTTCCCATGCCGGCAGTGACCTGCAATACCTGTGAGAAGCTCCGAGCTCGCTTTGGAGGGACCCGGCCCCCTCCTGTGCCCGCAGACATCTTGGAGCTGGTGCTGCCAGGGCCCGACAGCATCCCCTGCCCATCATCATCCCCCCTGCTGTTTGTGGCTGTAAATGCACAGGAAGACAAAGTAGCTCTTAAGTGTTTGAAAGTTTCAGTTATGTTATTGCTCGTTCTTTTTTTTTTTTTTTTTTTTTTTTTTTTTTTTTTTTTTTTTTCCTTCCCTGAAGCCTCTAAATTTCAAAGGTTGCGGTGGCTCGAGGAGAGGGAGGTCCTCTTTCTAATCCAGGAAAATTTCCTCATCGTTCTTTGACAGATATATTTGTCTATTTGTTTATTTGGTTTTAAACTGAAACAGTAGTACAGATGTTATACAGAGACTTAGTAGGCCCCTCAAGGACTTCAGTATGCCTTATAATCTTTTATTTGCGCATGTAAAGGAAGGAACAAAATATATGTCTGAGGTATATATGTAAGCAGTTTGAATATCTATTACATTTTTGAAAAATAACCTATTTCTAAAAAAAAATAAAATAAAATGGATTTTGGTCAGGTTATTCAAATTCCATACATTTTACTAAAATGCTATATTATTCTGAATTATTTCTCAAAATTTCAGCAATAAAAATATAATTTTAAAATCAAAAACAAGGACTTTGTCAGAAAATTAAAAGCAGTGCTGCACTAAATTAGTACAGAAAATGTTGAGAGAAATTTATCTAATTCAAACTAAGCAGAAAAAATTGCTGAAGATTACCAGACCATTTTGCTATTCCTGGCAGCTTTGCTTATCATTTATCTTTGTATTTCCATTTGTGAATAGCTTGATGTTCAGTCTCATTAGACCTGAATTAGTCCTCTCTTGCTTTGTTTTTCACTCATCACAATTTATCCGAAGATCAATAAATTCTATTTACTGAGACTCTGAGTATCAGATACCAAGGTTATAAAAGACATATTTTGAAATTGCAACTCATATTTCTTTTCATCCAATGTTATTCACATATGCAGAGCTAATACCTGATCTACTATTGACCTTGAGACAGATATGATTTATGCTTGTAAAAACAGTTCTCCTACACAAACAGTACAAATTAGACAAAGATGTATACTTTTCATTACATTTTTTTCAGTTAAAAACATTGGCAAAATTGAATGTGAAGAAAAGTGATTTTTACTGTTTTCTAGACATGTTAGTGCCAGAGTAACATCAACAGATGTTCACGTCCACGTCTTTCCTAGGCTGAGAACTCAAGGGCTGGATGCAACACTCCAAGTGGGGTTTCTCCAGATCAGAGTAGAATTACTTCTACAGGGACAGAATTACTTCCCTTATCCTGCTGGCCACGCTTCTTTTGATGCAGCCCAGGATACAGTTAGCTCTTTGGCTGTGAGCCCACATTGCTGGTCAGGTCCAGTTTTTCATCCACTTTTCTTTCTTTGCCAGGCTACTCTCAATACAGTCATCCTCAGCCTGTATTAATACTACATGTTGCCCTGGCCCAGCTGCAGGACCTTGCACTTGGCCTTGTTGAATCTCAAGAGGTTCCCATGGACCTATTCCTCAACCTTGTCCAGGTCCCTGTTACTCAGACATGTCAACTGCACCACTCAGCAGGATGCTGAGGTTACCCTCAATCCCATCATCCACTTCACGGATGAAGATATTAAATAGTACTTCTCCCAGTACATTTTTTTGTGTGTGTGTGTGTGTGTGTTTAGGTATTTTATATTAATAAGTAATTAGATGTAATACAAAAAAAATAAAAGTAATAATGTTGAGATCAAAATTACACCTTCTAAAATATTGCCCATATATAGTTTTCATTTCATTTTATACATCTCCTTTTGTACTTCCTATTTCCCAGAGGGATTTTGTTTCATCAATCTTTTGCCTTTGCCAAGTAACTTGTAGGAAGATGCTAAACTAACCTCCCTAAAGGTAGAAGATGGTTTGGGGTTTTTTTTGCTGTTGTTTTCCTTGTTGTTGTTGTTGTTGTTGTTGTTTTGCTTTGTTTAGTTGATTCATTAGTTGGGGGCTTTTTTTTAATTTTTTAATGACATTCAGTAAAAAGGTGATGAACTTTCATACTCCATGGAATCATTATCATTAAAGATGGATAGTATCACCTACGACTTAAGGGAAAAAAAAAAAAACAAAACCAAAAACAAGCAAGTGGTATCTTTGTAGGCAACACATTACTTTTATGGAGTGTAGCATAATTAAGTACAAATCAAAAACTTTTGATGGAACACTTCAAAGTACATAAGATGCCTTTCAGCTATAGTGGTGTTCATTTTGATCCAAGTTTTATAAATTATCTTTAGTATCTAGTCTAAGTTAATTTCCTCTCTACAGTTTGTGAAAAAAGTCAGAACCTGGAAAGGTTCATTCTGATTATGTCTGACATCTTACTTAGGATGGGACAAATCACTATTGACAACAAGCTTAAATTAGATACTATCTGTTGGATGACCAATGTTAAATAAGATTCATCTCTCCTTTAGTCTGTGATGGTTCAGCAAGGCACAGGCAAGATGAAAACACTGATTTACTGATTCTAATTAAACATCACATTTCTATATATGAGCCAGAATAGATCTTCCACTTGCCTAAGAACAATAAGATTGAAAAAGAAAAAAAGGGAACAACAAAGATTCCCAACCCTATGTCAGATATTGAAAAAGCAGCTGAATGGGTTTTCAGGATCAAAATTTAAATGCCTACATTCCTTTTTCTTTCTGGTTCAGATAACAAGTTTATTAATCCCTTGCTAAATTCCAGCCTTTCCCTTAAAACATTTTATCAGATGAAGCTATTGAAGCTATTGTTCATTAGTTTCAAGCTAACTTAAATCCCATTATCATTCTTTGAACATCAATTTCTTCTTAGAGTACAGAAGAGAGCTCTGTAACACACCAATGGCTAAGTGCTTCCAATTTACTTTTATGTCTTAATGCATTTCAAAAATTTCCAGTGTTAACATTACAAAGAGAAAGTTGAACACAGAAAGACAGAAAGGGAAAAAATGAAATTTGTCAAACAACAGGAAGGATCTTTTATGCTGAAAAGTTCAAGTATATTTACAAAAGTGATTTTGCCTCTGTGTCCATTTCTTCCCTACTGTCAGGCTTGTTATTTGGCTTCAGATGTATCATTGTCATTCTTCAGCACAGAAAGTCTAACAGAGACAGTACAATAAAAAAGGGAAGGAGAAAGAGAGGTCAAGAACATTCAAGGAAACTCATTTCTTTTGTATCCTGGGCAACTTTTAAACATGCTTTTATGCTAAGTGATAGGAAGAGGCCCATTTTCTGCAAATGCCTGTCCATTTAATACTTGTAGCTCAATGAACAAAATGCACATCTCACTTTTATTCTAAGGTGGTATTTTTAGATAAGCAACAGATTTCTCTTCATTCATAAAGAGAACATATCATGGTAATAAAAGTGTTCAAAGATCCCTTTACAGATAATACACATATATTTTACCTGTCTTGCTTTATTTCGTTTCATATAAATTGGCAACTTTTCATTGGTGTAATGGAGGTTCTTAAACATGGAATAACAAATTCTAGAATAGTTTCATGTAACTTGCTTTCAAGTAAATATAGAGAAATAGTGAAGATGTGATAGTTTGGGTGTTTTATTTAGACTTTGCACCAGCATAACAGGAATTCTACATTTGTTTCTTGTTACTCATGATACTTCCAAGCTATCCAAATGTATGTATTAGCAGCTAAGCTACTTGTCATATCCAAGACATCCATAATTAACAGACATAAATGTGACCTAAATGGAATTTCTTCTTTTCTGGAGCCTTGGCTGTAAACCATGTGAGATACCCTAGGGTATATTACCTAGCATTAGGCAACTAAGTTTAGGCAAACAAATCAAATCCTCATTTTCAATGTCATATTTTCATGCTGGGAGATGGGCATCCCAGTGGCTCTAATTAAAACAATTATCTTCTTTTAGGAGTGAATAAAAGACTGCAGATCCTTCAAGGACAGTTAAACTCACATGATTGTCTTCCAGACTAGGAAAGGAACAAATTAAAAAATATTTAAAAAAAAAAAATAAATTGTATTTCATACATTTTGAGACACTGGATTAGTAAAAGTATTATTTTATTATTGGGTCGGAACCATTTCATATATGTGTGGGGGAAGGGCACAGGAAATTCACATGGCAGGGCTCAGAGATCCCACATGGAGTAGCTGTCAGTCAAAAAGAAAACCTGGGAGCCTGCACTCACCATGCCCCCTGCGGCCCCTCACCTGGTTTCTGATTGGCTACACCACCACGTAAGACTTTTGGGAGTAGCTATTTTTGCTCTTATTCTAATATCTTTCTTGACTCCTTCTTTCTTCTCTTAATCTCTTTTATTTCTTTACTCTTAAACTCTTTTGTGTAACTTAAAACCAGTGGGTTGGATTCTGCTAAGTTGTGTGGGTTGGCATGTTCTGAGTCAGTGCTTTGCGGAATGCTTTACCTTGATTGTATGTGATCACTTTTAAATTTTACCAAGATCCTTATTTCCTCCCATGTTAAAAGTGTCTCCTGGGAAAACATGTCAGCATTCTTTCTTCAGGCTATCTCAAGGTATGAAGAAACAAAGACTCTCCAAACATTTGGTGGGCAAATTTTTTGGAGCAGATACTTCTTCCTGTAGTAATTAAAGTCTCTGCTGAAAAAAAAAAAAGTATAAAAATTGGTTTTCTTTATTGCTGTACTCTTAAAGTAAACGCATGCTAGCTGTCATAGTTTTTATAAATATGCAGAATATGTAATCAATTTTCATTTAAAATTCTGGATGTCACATTTAAATCTTCCCTCTTCTGAGAGATAATGTAACAAACCATATTTATATCCCTGGTTTCAGAAACATTTTGAAACTGTATTTATCAATGTATCTCTGAACTGATGACTCAGTTTATTTCTAATACTTTTCATGCTTTTCATTATAGCCATTCTATTTTAAAGGATTTTAAACATTAAGATAAATCTTTACTGTGTTCAAATGTAACACATTTTTTATCTTGGAAAGAAGTGTTTTAGTAATTCAAGTGATTTGAGTTTTTAGGACAAAACTTTCAGAGGATGCATGCCACTTAATATCTTAGAACAGAATCTTTGGAAAAATAAATTTTATTCAGGTAACTTATATATGGTACAATAGTGCCTCAATCATATTTTGTGCAGTAGGTATAACTGCTTAGAAAGTAAACCCCAAATAAATAAACATAACTAGTATTATGAGGGACTCATGTCTAAGAAACTTAGTTAAGCAAAACAAGAAAAAGCCTCTAGATGCAAAATTAAATTTGTAAAATTCAGAAAAGTAAGAAGGAACACTGAAAGAGGAAACTAGATAGCAATATTGGGGCTCATTGACCATGGGTTTGGGTGGGATTCTTTTCATTTAGCTGTTAACATGTACACAGACATCTACATCTAGGCTCCCTTCCTCATGAATGTAGTAAATGAGCTCTGATATTGATTTTATACTTTAAGATTAACTTTCTTAAAGATATACTTTAAGATTAACTTTCTTTGATCAGATGATTCAAACCATACAAGTGAGTTCAAATCCAAATCAAGCCAAAAGTCTTGTTACACTTAAACATACACATTGGCACCTCAATCCAACAAAAGATATATTGGTATTTTTCAAATTCTTGTCTTTAGTAGAATTATAGAATCATATAGAATGATATAATGGTTTGGGTTGCAAGAGACCTTAAAGATCATCTAGTTCTAGCCCTCTTGCTGTGGACAGGGACACTTTCCACTGGAGCAGGTTCAGATTGTTGAATACTGCAAAGTGCTGTGAGTGTGAAAGTGCTCCATAAATCAAATATAACTAAAACTACTAATGATATTAAATAGAATAAACATCTGTTAACCTCTCTCTCTCTCGGAAATCTTGAGTAAGAGCCATTATTGTATCTGAAAAATAGGTGCCACATACAACAATATCAGTCAAAGAAGAACTCCAGATTTCCTTTTATTCAGCAGTTCCATAGATGGGAAACTTTCAGAGCAGATCCTTGTGTTCTGAATACTGAGTATGTACAGAAGACTGAAGTGTACTCTTGAATGTTGCTCAAGACCTTAGTCAGAAATATCCAGGTTTTTTTTAATTCCTGACTAAAATAGAATGGCTGCCCTGTAAGTGCACTACAGTAGTTTCTAGCTTATATTAAAAAAATAAATGGAGGAAAAAATAACTAAAACCTCTCAATTTTTTTTACCATAATTAAGCAAGTAATTAGTATTATTAGACAAGGGTGGGTGCTTAAAGTAAACAATCATATGTATCTTGCAGTTAACTTTTGTGAGGAATTAGGACATCACAACTGTGAATAATAATTACATGCTACCAATTTAAGATTTAAACAGATATTTTCTTCTTCTAACAGATTATGTCATAATTAAAAATAAAGAGACACCAGATGGATGTGGGGGAACCAGCAAAGAACTTTACTGAGTGGAAAGATCAAAACACTGGAAAACCTTCAGAACCTGAGACATCTATGTTAAAGGAATGGTTTTATCGGCTTTGGACTCGACAGGTGCAAAGCAGACCCCAAGCTGTTGTTTAAAACTGTGGTTTAAAAGTTCTGTTTAAAAGTTCTTTCAGTATTAGAATAGTTATTACCTTTGCATTGTTCAATTGTTCTCATCGGTGGTTGAACCCCCAGTTTCTTACTGGCTGGCCGGCGGTGCAGTCCATCAGTACCTCATAAGCCTTAGCCGCTCCTCAGTTTATCCCTTTAAGTGGCGGTTTCTCGCCTTTACACTGAGGTTTCTCCCCTCTTTCCTTTATTTGTTGCATTCTGCCCTAACCCCATCCCTATCCCTTCCCCAGTTCTACAACCCTTCATCTCAACCCTATAAAAGTCCCGTGCACCCCTCAATAAACATCCATTCCTGCTTCACCCCTATTCGGTGTGGACCGTCTCCTCCTTCCCCTCCAGAATGCATCAGATGGATATAAGTGAATATAAAAAAACAGTGAAATAACACCTATCAACATAGTAAATTTTACATATACTAACAATTTAACATTGATTTTACTATTTTTAAACTTGAGTTGAAACTCAAGGTGTTTTATTAATTTCTTCATGAGAGTCAGATATTTGGCTTTAAAGTGTAGCAATTGTTGGCCTTCACATTAAAATGAGATATACTTGAGAGACAAAGTATTTATGGTGCTTGGTGGATTATTTGAGCAAAACGTCTGTTATAGTCCTGTGGTTTATCTGAAATAAAGAATATAACAAAATAAACAACCAAATCCAAAACTAAACAAAGAACACACATACACACAAAACCGAAACATAAGAAGTCAAGGAAAAATTAAATACTTAAAATTTTTAAAGAAACACCTCATCTATCAAGGATTCTGTAAAAACAGCCTTTATGTTCAGGCACATGTCTTTCACTGCAAATCATTGAATGAAGCATAAGAGTTGCTCAGTCTCTGTGAAGTTTTAGTGGGAAGGGAAGGGAAGGGAAGGGAAGGGAAGGGAATCCTGCCATTCCTAGTCAGTGTTTTCCCATGCTGCCAGGACACAGCCAGGATGCCAGCCTGGACCCACCTGCTGGAAGGGACTTTGGGAAGCTTTGGTGCAAATTAAATCCGAGGGGGCAAGGACATAGTGAAAGAACAAGCTGATAAAGTCACATTTTTTAAACCATATGTCTGAGCCCTCGCAGGCTGCCCAGCCAGCCTGGTGACACTGTACACATGACAGGAATGGCTCAGGGTGCCCAGCAGTGTCACAGCAATGACAAGCCTCGGTCCCCAAAACACACAGAGCAACCTGGACCCACCAAGGCAGCTTTACCACGTCAATACAGGAAATCAACAGAGTATTTTTACCTCTTGAATTTGTCAGGTTTGTACATGTTGGGTGAGATACTGAGAGGTGCTGTGACACATGGATTAGGTTTTTATATTCCCCCTGCCTTAGCACCAGTCTTCCCAATTACAAATGTGGTGAAGGGATGTGTCAGAGGGAGATATTCCTGGCAGTAACTTGGCTTGTCTGTGCAGCACATCTCACCCATTGCTACTCCCAGGTCACTGAGACTTAATTCAAAGGACAAACCATGGCACTTGGCTCGGGACACGTGTCAGAAGGACACAGGGCATCGAGGGAAGCAGCAAGAGCTGGGCACCAGGGTCCCAAGTTAAGCATTAAATTGTCTTCCCAGAAATAGCCTTGGCTTTTGTTTCTTCCCTGCTCATCTACCAGGAGATTCTCCACCAAAGAACAAGCTCTTTTTTATCTGAGGGCATTTGAAGTAAACTTTGCACCATGGACTGTCCACAGCCTCATCAGCAAGAGCCCAGTAATTAATTAGACAAACCATCCCTTTAGCCACCAAATCTGTCAAAAGTTTCAGGCCACAAACAGAGCCCTGGAATTCCCAGCCCAGGGTAACAGGGTGGTTCCTGGGGAGCAGGGCAGGCAGGGATCCAACCTTCCAGAGAAACAAGGCATCCTTTTGTGAGCACAGCCCTTGATGCTGCTCTTTGGCATCCCAGAGGAATTATTTTGCATCTCTCAACCCCAGGTTTTTGTTTCTTTTTTATTTATTTATTTATTATTTATTTATTTATTTTCAGCCCCAGGGTTGTATTCCATTACATCCCAGGCACAGGTGTTGCACCAGGCTTTGAGGAGAGCTGGATATTGAGAGATTATTAATATAAATGTATGGCTAGAAAGAACAGAGTAGATAAAACCAATATGGCCCCTCTAATTATGCACTGGCACTAATTAATTCAGGTTATTAACTAATTAATGCCTCGCTTCAAGGGCAAGGGAAAGCAGTCTGTTTATAGCTTAAAATGGTGTTATTGCTGTGTAGAAAACAAAACCAGAACATTGATTGAAGATCAAACAGCTCCATCAGGGCCTGACTTTGGTTCCAGGAAATCCTGTGCTCTTCTCACCGAGGAGCAGTGATTCATAGCTGTGTCTTGCTAAACAGGCTGGAGCTGGGTGCTCTCATTTGCTCCACTTTGACAAGTTTTTACTTCTTTTTTTGGTCCCAATTTGCGGGTTCCCGGAGCCAAAACAAGCTGTGGAGTGTCAGACAATAACAAAAAAAGTGAGATTTATGACAAGGTTAGTAATATTTTAGCACTTTGGAGGCCTGGTAGAGAGGCAAGAGGCCCTTCTCCTTCCTCTTTGCCAAGTATTGTACGAAACAGAACAAACCAGCACGGTGCCTGCCCTCAAACACTCCCAGCCCAGCTGAAGAGGGTTAGGTTGTTGCTGCCCTAGAAATGACAGCTCTGGGGCCAGAATCTCAGCTATCCAAACCTTTTTTTCACTGGAAAAATACAGCTGATTAATTTACAGGTGATGAGGTTGTAAGATGCAGCTCTGGCTCACCTTGTTTTCCCTCCCCATTTCTCACAAGAAGCCTTTCTTAGGGAAAGCAGGGGATGCAGCTTCAGTCAATCATTCCCTGGGAGTCTCCTCCTCTCTGTTAGGAGGGGAATTTTGTCACCAAGCTAAGCCAAATGGATCTATGTAACACCACAAACCTTAAGCAGCACAGGAAAAGAAAAATAAATACAAAATCCTCCTGACAAGCCTCCCCCAGACCCTCTAAACTCATCCCCCCCATGACTGTAGTTGCTCTAGGAGACCAATTGGTCTATACTGAGCTGCCTACAGCAAGTACAACCACTCCCTCGATGCCCTGTAGCTTTCAAGTCCTAATTAAGAGGTAATTTCCAGAAAGGAGTAAAGGCAAATCACAGCACCAAAGAGCAGGTGTGAACATTTGCAACAGGCTCATCGGTAGAGGGGCTGGCACTTGGCTCCCCAAAAGGCTGTGGAGAGCATCCCTTTCCTCTTTCCTGCTGAATTCATGGGCTCCTCACACTTCTAACAGGACAAACCCACAAGAGGCCAGTGAGCAAGCAGAAGTTGAGCTGGTTTTACTGGATTAACACAGTCTTCAGCCATTGTTAGAAGAAAAAAATCTGAAGGGCTTTAATTGACAACACCACGTTTTACAGACATTGATTATTCAGTCTAATCACACAATTAATTATGACTAATGAGCATTTGTGTTTTTCATTACCTTCTCTTCGAAACTGAGGACAAAGCTTTTCTGTTCAAAGAAAACCCCTTTAATCTCAACTACTTCCATTGCTCTGAACTAGCAAAGAGAAGGGGAAACTGAAAAGTATGTCTAGATACAAAACAGATACAGAAAAACTTCCTGACAATAGGAGAGCAACCAATGCTTATTCACATTTGACTTGCTGCTATTGGGTAAAATGTAGCATTAAAACATCATCCCCCTCCAAGTCCCAATATGTGTTATGCTTTTAACTCAGCTCTCTGAACCACAATCACAAAAGCCAAGCCATGCCCAGATGGTTTGTCGTTCTGATTATGAAAATAACAATTGCTGTTATTCTGGCAATAATCAAAGTGACAACAGCAGGGAACTGAAAAAGGGATTTTAGAGGTGGGGGGGTCACCTTGAGACTGTCATTAAGAACTGGATGCTGAGGAGCAACGATGTGAGGAGTATAAGAAAAACCTCAAAAAGGGCAAAGGAATCATGGAATCATGGAATGGTTTGGGTTGGGAGGGACCTCAAAGACCATCCAGTTCCCTGCTCTGCCATGGGCAGGGACACCTTCCACCAGCCCAGGGTGCTCCAAGCCCCGTCCAACCTGGCCTGGGACACTCCCAGG
>JAWWEE010000001.1:62521074-62540275 GCA_035221455.1 Xenops minutus
AAGGGAAGGGAAGGGAAGGGAAGGGAAGGGAAGGGAAGGGAAGGGAAGGGAAGGAAATTAGTATTACCTCTAACTCATGTCAATTAGAATGTAGTGAGACAGGAAAAGAATCTGGCAATTAAGAAAAATAACATACCTATGAAAAGAAATGAAAGGCAATTCTTAAGAAAACTGTTCAATAACATGTAATTCATTTAAATGTAATTTGAGCAATACAATATACCATTATATAGATTAGTTGCATAAAGATGTTCTGAAAAGGATATGTCAAGAGTGTACACTGAGAAAAAACCGACAAGAATTATAAATTTCTAAGTGTTAAGATAGCTTATTTTGATTTTTTTCTTGTTGTTGTTGTTAATAGAACTTCAGTGATGTGAAAAGAATTGAAAGCAATGAACAGTGATTAGCAACAAAGCTGAAACCTTGATGTAAACCAACCTTCACAAAAAAAAAAAAAAAATCTTTCAGACAGATGAATACTAATCTAATTGAATCACACTACCATCTATTTATTGCTTTCAAAGATCAAGGCTTGTTTTGGAAATCTGCACAGTATTTGAACTGGAGGGCTATAGGTGACCAATGACACTTTAATTAGTTCAGGCTCTGGATCAATCAATTCTTTGCTGGTGCCTGACAGCTCAGATGCATTTGACATTATTGATCTTTGTCCATTCATTCATCTTCTCTCCTTCTAAATTGTTTAGATTCCTTAATTCTTCGTATTTTCTCTGTCATCTTTCTAATCACATGCATGCAAGTCCTTGCAATAGATCTTCATCTGCTTCCTTTGGTCCTCTTCCATGACATTCAGTAAAGTCCCTTATTAAAATGTTATTTTAAAGATTATTCATATGTGACATTGAGGGTTTTTTTGTTGATCAGAGATAAATCCTCTTTTTGAAAATTTTCCGTGACTGCTGCATTTCTGAAGGGATGCAAAGATTATTTTTCTAGCAGCTGGTGCTGTAGAACGCTACTGAATGATATCTTAAGTTTAGGAAAAAAATCACTGTGAGTGAGCACTAGATCTTCAATTTGAAATATAGCTCAAAATTAAAATTTCTTCAGTAAATCCTGATTCTTCTTTGCTGTTTTTGAATTTTAATGAAATGACCATAAACTACCTGTCCTAAGCATCAGTGTTTGGCCATCTCTTGTCTTTCATTAAAGAGCATTCAGTGGACATGAGCACTGCTCCAAGGGAGGTTATCTGTGAAAACAAAAAAACATGGAAAAATTATCTGAATATTACTTGGAAGAAAACCAGCCAATACTTATTTCTTAGTTAGAATATCTATTACCTGTGCTCTAAAAGAAGTAAAAAAAAAAAAAAAAAAATCTAATACTTATTTTGAAAGTAAGTTTTCATAAACTGGTTAAAAAAACCCCTACACTGCAATCCTAGAATAACACAGGCTTACACTCTATATAGTGATTTGACATGATAACAACACTTGCTATTTAAGAAGCATGAAAATTGTCGGTATTAATGACAAAGATTATAATCTCTGACAGCAGCTCCCTTTCTATTTCTGATATGGCACAGTATTGCTTTAATGTTGTCTTAAGGTTGTTTTGATATTCCAATTTTTTTTTGTTTCTTTGTTTTTGTTTTTTTGTTGTTGTTGCTTATACTTTTCCTGTCTTTTCTGTTATAAATTATTACATGAACAACATATAAGATTAACATATAAGAATAACAAAGATGGGAAAAAAATTCACTTGTATCAGAACCAGACAGTTCTGTTAATAATGAGCCTCATTAAGTTACACACAAGCTTTCCTTAGCTACAAAGCACTACAATATATGTCACTGAAAATGCAAAGAAAATAATTATGACCTTATCAGTTCCTTCCAGCATGACTGTCATCTCTCATTTTCAGAAGAGATAGAAAAGAATTCATGACATTTAAAACAAATATTGAAGTAAATTTAAAATAAATAAATAAACCGTAGTATAGTGGGGAAAGTCGTGTGAGACACTGAAATGTTAATGGTTAATGATAATGATAATAATAATCCGCCATTTGTGGAGGCAACAGGGTTGTTTGTTGAGGCCAGGTTTGCACACCCTAAACAAAGGGAGAAGGCACAATCAGTTCAACTATGCTGATGCTGAGGTGAGAGACAGCTGTCATGTCTTAGAAGGTGTCATAAGCCATCAAAGACCCTTGAAGTGCACTCAGACTCATTTGTGGGGCTTTCCACCAGAGGACTACACGATTCACAGTGTTGCAACAAACAGTGTAAAACTCCACCCCTAGGGGAGGTTACCTGCACATTCCCACCTGAGCCTTAACCCATTGAATTCTATGCTTCACAGGTTTCCCCCACCCTCAATGGATCAAGACTGTGGCTGTCACTTCAGCCAATGGACACTGAAATTGCAACAATTAAGTCTCATTGCTGGATCCACTGGTGGTAATCTTTCTACTCTTTTCTTTCTCTTTCTTTCTCTTCTTTATATATTTTCTTAAGAGTTATTTTTATGCTTTTATAATGATATGTATGTGTGTGTGTATATATATATATCTTAGAAACACTGATCATTCTGTGTCAGTTCACTCTAATTCACCCCAAGGGATCTACTAACAAAAACCTGAGCTACCCTTGCCTTCAGGTACAGGTTGTAACAGGTAAAGAAAAGACAGACAAAATAGCAGTACAAATATCTACTTGCAGTCAAGGAATGTCAAGGCATTTTCAGGCAAAATCACCAGTGTTTGCACTTATCATCCTTACCTTGTCTATGAGTGTATACATATACACACACACATATTTGTACTGTTATTGTAAGCATTGATGCTTACCCTGCTAAGCTTGAAAGCTGCAGGGAAAAGCAAATCAGATTTTTCTTTACTCTTTTTAAAATTGTTTTGTCAAACCTAATTGGTTGTAGGCTTCTATTGTTCCAAAACAAACAAACAAACAAACAAACAAACAAACAAAAAACACAAAAAAGTTCTTTATGTATTTTGCTACTTACCTTTATTAAAACATAAAGAAAAAAAGATAAAAAGCCACAACCAAATTATAAAAAAAAAAAAAACAACAAAGCAAAACAAAACAAAAAAACCCCAAACAAACAAAACAAACCAACCAAACAAAACAAAATAAAAAAACAACAGCCCCCAGTCTGTTACTTTATTATAAACGTTTTTTGGTCTAGACTTAAGGATCAGTTTTCCTTTTTTATTCTGCTTGTACTCCATGCACAAAACAAAGGGCAGCATGAAGTAATAAAGTTAAAATTTTGGTTTCGCATGTGAAATGTAAAAAAAATAAAGAAATAGTTTCCTAAACTACTTATTAGAATGAAGTGAATAAAATTTCACATATGTTGAATTACAGCAGAATTCTCAAAATAAAGTACTACTTACTATTTTAAAATTTACTTTGTAGACTCCTAGATTTTATCTATTAAAGCAGCAAATAAAATGTCACAAATATTCTGATAGGAAGAAGAGTTGATGCTGTTAGACAATATGAATAACCTAATTGGTTTAAGTGTTTTTGCTGTAAACACACAGACTCATATAAACATACTTAATTTGCTTCCTTTATTAATCCTCAACTTCTTATGTGAACTTTGGATCTACAATTACGTGGATTTTAACAAGTGGAATACTGACTTCCAGTAAACCTATATGTAGCATTACAGCTAAAGCAATCCTAAGATGTGGAAAAAAATGAATCAAATTAAACTTTCTTGTTCAGAGGTGCCATATTAGTCATTCTGTCATGCAGAAGAGAACTCCACTTTGATATAGCGATAGATATAATTTATATTTGGCTATCTGGAATAATTGGCCTACATACACAAGAAAACAATAAATGCTCATGGCAGAACTATAGCTATCTGCTAAGGTATTCCCGTCTTTGTAATTATGAGTCTACATTTTCATTTCCATCCTTTACTAATCAATTCTTAAAGTATTGTATGAATGAATAAAAATAAAGTATTTAAATAAAAGTCTGCATCATTATGCCAACAATATCACTTTGAAGTCTAGCATTATGACATATAGGATGGTCAACAAAGAGAGGAAAATTGATGTATTTTAATTCTAACACTATCAATCTGTACAGGAGGACCAGAAGAACAAATCCAAGCGGGACATACAGTGCCGTAACTGTCTAGAGTTAACAACACATATAACACCTAGCAAGGGGTTTGGACAAGAAAGTGCTGAGGTTAAAGAAACTGATGTGTTTGGAAGTTTTGGGTTTTTTTGTTTTGTTTTTTTTTGTTTGGTTGGTTTTTGTTTGTTTGTGTGTCTGTGGTTTTAATTTTTTATTATTATTTGTATTTTTCTCCAGATCATAAATGGTATAAAACATATCTAATCCATCTCAAACAAAAATATTTTAAAAAAATAATATAAGTATGGCTATACATTAAAAAAAAATAAAATATCTCAGGACTAGGAGATGAGTAAATTGTGGATTTTGCAGTTTTCTTGTTTTTACACACTTAATTCCAAGAAGGTCCATTAACCAAATAGCTTCTTAGACCAATTGTGATAGGAATTTCTCACTAGTAATATGTTTCTTATTGTTAAAATAAGACAATACTGTTATTATCACATGGCACACACCCATTAAGTCTTCATGATCCATATAGTCAATAAACAAAGCCTTCATCACCAGAACAAATTGTCCTCTTTGAGTGTCCTATGTATATGTATTTTTTAAAAATTCTTGATTCTACCATTTCAAATCATGAGATTATATAAACACAGTAGAAAGAGAGAGACTACTATACTTTCATATCAATACAAGTGTGATAACTATTCCTGGGATGCTTCAGTCTCCATCAATAAGGACTTCATACATAATATTTATGTATTAGTGCTGCTCATACACAAACAGGCAAACAACTGATTATATATTCTGAGGAACAGATGAAAAACATTGACCAGTTTATCGCAGAAAGAGAGTCAGAATCTTTTCTTTCAGCACTGCTTTTTCTTTGGTACTTCTAGCACTCCCTTGTTCATTCTGTCTGGTTACATTTCCTTTCTCATTCAACCTATCTATCCTTCATTTGCTGCACCTTTAACTCTACAACCATAGTCATGTCAATTAGAGAAAGGAACTGCCTTAGTAAAGGGGATTTGGAAATGAGAATTTAGAGTTGCTAAAACTACCTATACAGTGTTCTTCTGGGTGATAGGTCTCTATCTATGGAAAGTATTTTCCAGGTTTTTTAAGATTGTCATTACTTTTTGTGTCATATGTTCATAACTAACTTAAAGATCATAGAATCATAGAATGGTTTGGGTTAGAGGGGACCTTAAAGATCATCTAGTAACCACTCCACACCATTGGTAGAAACCTCTTCAACTAGATAAGATTGCTCAGAATCCCATCCAACCTTTCCTTGAATACTTCCGGGGATGAGGCATCCACAACTTCTCTGCGCAACCTATTCCAGTGCCTCACCACTCTTTTTTTATTTTTATTTTTTCCTAAAGAAAGTAAAGAATTTCTTTCTAGTATTTAATCTAAACCTATCCTCATTCAGTCTAAAGCCATTCACTACATGCCCTTTAAACAGTTTCTTTCCATCTTTGGTACTGGAAAGATGCAATAAGGTCACTCCAGAGCCTGCTTTTCTCCAGGATGAACAACCTTCAAGTCTCTCAGCCTTGCCTCGTAAAGCAGGTGCTCCATGCCTCTAATTACCTTCGTTGCCTTCCACTGGACCCACTCCAATAGATCAATGTCATTATTGTGCTGAGGACCCCAAAGCTGAATCCAGTGCTCCAGGTGGGTTCTTAGCAGAGTGAAGTAGAGGGGAAGAATCACTTCCCACAGCCTGTTGGCCACAGCTCTGTTGATGGATACAATTGGCTTTCTGGGCTGTAAGTGAATATTGCCAAGTCATGTCCAGCCTCTCATCCACCAGCACCCCCAAGTCCTTTTCAACAGGGTTGCTCTCCATTGGTTCATTACTGTGTTGTTACATATTGTTGCAGCATCTTGTATTTGACATTGGAAAATATCATTAAGCTCCTATGGGCCCACTCCTTGAGCCTGTAGAGGTCCTTCAGCATGGCATGTTTTGCAAGAAAATGAAAGAACAAACAGAAATTGTACAACCATGTCAGTGCTGCACATAGGTGCTGTTCTGAAGTTATTTGGTATGACTGTACACTGATAAGTTGCGTGCAATGATGGCAAACTTGTTATTTGTCTTAAAATGCTTCAAGAACTTTGTGTTAGAATCCTGAGTAGGAGTTCTTGACAACTTAATTATAAATTAACCCTTCAAGTACTATAATTTCTCCACTTTTTCATGTACAACAGGCAGTACTTTCATAATGTCCTGATACCTGGAATAACTAATTTGATAACTTTTCAAATAAGAGCTGTAAAATTAATTTCCCATTGAAAAGAAAAACTGATAAAGTGGGAAATGCATATAGTATAGCAGCTACAATGCATAACACACTGTCTCACATTCATGGGTACCTGACAGAAGAAAGCAATTCTGGATATATTCCATAAAGGAGCTTGTGCTGCTGTTCATATTTCTTGTTCTCCAAGGAAATAAGATCTTACAGTACTAGAAATATGATCAAAACAACTGTATTGCAGTGTAGGCATTACAGGACAAGCTTTTTTCGTAACAATCAATAAAAAAAAAAAAAAATCCTGGATCTTCTTAATAACAAATAGAAAGAGAATATAATTTCTTGTATCCCAGAATCTGGGAAGCAGAAGAATGTCAGAACTAGCTATTATCTCTAGGTAGCTGGAATTATTTGGAATATGTGTAGTCAATTACTTCTAAATAAGTATTATCATTTCTGAAATATAAAAGTTTATAAATAACTTCATGTGTTATTGCAGTTAACATTTGTAATTTTTTTTTTTATTTTTTTTTTAATATGGAGTGAACCCCTGTATCAGAAATAATAGGGATCTTTCCACCATTTCCACTTTTTTTTTTTTTTTTTTTTCCTTGCTTTGCAGAGCAGTAATAAACTTTCTGGTTTTGAATGATCAGCATGGACTGGACTCTGAAAATTTGTGAAGTGACATCTGAAGCACCTCCTGTTCAGGATGAGACTTGCAAATCTCAGTGTATGACAGAGAAATGGGTTGTGGTGAACTCTATCTGATCTCATAGTCTAGTTTACCTGGAAACCAGGGATGGAAAGCCTTCCTGAGGATGAATCTTCTCTCCAGTGTGAACACATGGTCACTTCCTGGGATCTTAACTGCTCTCAGGAAGCAGTCTAACTGTTGCTTCAATTAACACAGTTTCAAAATAATTAAAATGAAATATATGCAAAGAGTTATTTCTCATTAAACCTGAGTAAGAAAGTAATTTCTTTATTAAATACATTACTTCATTGCAGAGAAGAAAGACTGTTATTTCTTCACCTAATCACCAGTCATTTGCTGCATCATTTATTTTGTATTTGATGGCAAATTGATAACATAATAATCATAATTTAAAAAAATGCAAAGCCTATGCACAAATGGCCACACTCAGAGTAAGGGTTCTTCTGTTCAGAATAATTTCTGTATAGTAATGTCTCGTTAGCTGCAAGGGAGTTCCTTTTACTTGACCTCAGTATACTTGTTCTCAAGGAAATTAGCACACAAAGAAAAAGAGCCTTTGGTTTCAGTTTTATGTTTTCTGTGACAAGTAGATATTTTGAAATTCAGTTAAATTTAATTTGAGAACACATGTTAGTTGCTGACAGTGACACTGATCATACATATTATAACAAATCTTAATTATGATTAGCTGTTTATTCCTTTTATGAACAGTGAAGCCCAGGAAAAAAAAAAACCAAAAAAAACTTAACTGTTGTTTAGGTATGTCCTTAAGCCCAAGCACAAGTTCTACAATCCCAGAGACTAATTAGAAATCAAGATGGTTTTAGATAAAAGTAGAAGTACAAAGTCAAAGATTAGTGTCAAACCACATAATCTTTGTTAGGATTTAACAAAGTAGAATCATGTATTCAATGATTCTCATCAGTTTCTGGCAGGTTTATAAATGAAGCTGTCAGTGAAAGAAGAATTGTATAAGATACAAATAATAGGAAAAAACAGCTCTTCTAAAGTTTGTGTACTCCACATTCAAAAACCCCTACAAAACCAAAATTATTATTTTCCTGGATCGTGTCAGATGCAATATTATTTCTTCCATGCTCATATTTCAGACTCAATTAATTATTCAACTGTGATTGCTGTAAAAACTATTTAGTCTTTAATTTTCCTTTTTAAAATATGATTGTCTAAGAAATAATATATTTGGTCTTTTTAATTTTATTACTGTTTTATATTAACAGAAATTCAAATATTTTTTTCATTTTTCATTTTCAATCCATAGATTGTGATCATGATATTTGATGTATGAAAATTTTGTAACTTTTAAGTTTACAACAAATATTTTATTTTCTTTTACTTTATATTATCACCCCATCAAAATAATAATTTTTCTAAAGCATCTAGGATATGGCAAAAAAAAATTCAGATCGTTTGCCTGTACTATCAAAATATTCTACTGTGTTACCTACAAACAGCTGATGTACTCTTTGGTGCTCATTTTTAATAGAAATTGGTTTTCTACTCCTCTCGCTTTATTCTGATAAAGTGAATAACCTATTCAATTTCAACAATGTTAGTCTACTTCAAATTTTGACCAGATGCAATATTTTGCATTGACTTTCAAAATTTGATCCTTATTGTTCTTATTTTGCTGTTTTTCAAGAGTAGCATGTGTTTTTTTGTAACCATGTTTTTCTATGGAGTTTCTTTAAAACAGATTCTGGCAAGATAGAGAAGTGAAGAAAGGTAACCAATAAAACTGTCAATATCTGTTATGTCTGATCACACATGGGGTCATCTCCCATTGGAAGATACTTAAGGCTACTGAATTCATAGAATCTTAGAATAATTTTGGTTGTAAAGGACTTTTAGAGGTCATTCAGTTATACATGCTTAAAATAGAGCCACAATTGAAGATGGAAACAGTGTCAAAGTTTGATGAAGTTTTCAGGGTTATAGCCAAGAGCCTTGAATATCTCAAAGGATAACATTTCTATTACCTTTCAAATCAACCCATTCCAACAGTTGACCTCTCTCAGTATGAAACAAAGAAGTTTCTAATTTAGATCAAGAGTAGGAAACAGACCATGCTTATAAAAGGTAAATTAACATTGAATCAGTAGAGGATGTCATGCATCACAGAATAAAACAAATCCTTTCCTGGTTAAAACATTTGTCCTTTGCCTTAATTCTTCTGAAAGACACCAGGACTTAAGTATACAAGTAATGTTTGTACAGGTACAAACATTGTTCTGCCACATATAGTTTCATAGTCCCTAACAATTAAAAGTTTAAGAATGTAGGAAACTTAGTTAGTTAAACAAATAATTTATAGTACACAGAATTTTTAGGGGGCTTTAGATTTTTTTTTTTCTTTTGGATATTGTAAATATCAGCAATAACAGGAGGAAAAAAAAAACCCAACATATTAACCAGTGGTTTTAGTAGAATGTGGGAGCTAAACTGCACACATTAAATGACATTCAAAACTTCATATTTTTTGAAAACATGAATCTACTGTTGGAAAAGTACACTGTCAAGAGAAAATTAATAAAGAAACAAAATATACTTGTGGCCTTATGAAAATAGCAATATGATTTAACAACAGTTTATTCTGATACCTGTGTCAAGGCAATCATTTGGACTACTGAAGTAGTGATTCTTCCTTTCTACTGTTAAGAGGGGGCATTAACAGTCCGTTTGCTAGTAGGATTGGATGAGAAGTCTATTTCTTGTAACTATGAAATTTTTTCAATCTTTTTTAAGAGTTTAAGGCCTATACAGTCAGAGATCTTCATCAGGGTGCCACCATGTCTAATCTATGTGTGGATCTTTTTAAATTTACCTATCCCATGTTGAATTGTTAGGCAAAGCAGAAATAAAACTGAGGAGCCATGACACCATATAACCAGTAAGTACAGCTGGACAGAGTACAAGATGAGCTGTTGAGGTTTATTAAGCAGAAAACACCACTGTTCTCAGATTGGAAGATTGGAAAGCAATTCACTTTCTTCCAATCTCACTCACTGATCCTATTAAAGCAAAACAAAAGTGCATTTTTTTTAAATATGTTTTCTTCTCTTCACTGAAGACTTTCTGCCTAAATGTCAAATTTTCAGAATAAATTTTTCATTTCAGTGTGCATATATTCACAGCAAACATTCCTCATTTACACTTCTGCTTCCTTTTACCTTGTCTCCTGAATTTTTTTGTCCATTTAGAAAACACTTGTTCACTATCATGTATATATTTAATACATACTGTCCTAGTTACAATGGCTGGGACCAGTTTATCACTGTGTGGGTGAAACCAGAACTGTGTATTCTACACATTCCATGTCATTTCTCATAAACTGTTAATAATGGATCATTTGTAGCAGCTGACCAGGGCACACCTGGCATCTCAGGCTACAAACCGCATGTTAGAGAACCCTGTGAGACAGGGGACTGTTCCTGTCTTCACACCAATGACTCAGCTGTGATAACTCACTTCTAGAGAGGCATTAGCACCTTCACGCCCAGCCTGAGGGGTCATGTCTGCTAATGGGCCATCAAAGATTCCAAAAATATCGTATGACAGAGTTAGATCATCCATTGTGAAACTTCTTAACCTGGGCATTCCCAGATAAACCTGAGTGTATATAATCTTTGGGTTTGGGGACTTCTGGTACCACTCTCTGGATCCAGAGAAGGACCAGAAACTCAACAGGAACCTCAACAAGAATGTGACTGCCACTCTTGACCAGAGTGGGAGCATCATCCTCACCAAGAGGTTTTCCTTCCCTTTTACTTTGTACTCAGGAAGTCCACATGGTGCTCAGAACAGAGGCTAATTAACACCATTCTGATTGTGCCCCAGGGTGTTGGGTTATACCTCTGGGGTTTTTTGTGGGTTAAAAACATTTTTTTTCTCTGCATCATTGTATTTATTGCAATCTTTTTAAGTAAATTGTAACTCTCACTTGTAATTTCTTGAGTCAGACCATTTCTCCCCCCCGATTTACCTTTAAACCAGAACACACACACACATATATATATACCTGATAAGTTAGAATTTGCTTCACTGATTCATCCCACAGACAAGAACAAACTCTTTGGACATATATGTCAGTATTGCCAAGAAACTACAAAAGAAATCTACTGAAATATTCTGGCTGCCTTCATCCTGAGACTGGCTGTTTGTTACTATGCAGCTAAGTATTTCACAAGTGGAATAAAACTCTAATGACTAAGAAGAATATTACTTTGGGGGTCCTGATAAAATTAAATCCATCTTCCCAGCTATTGATCTGATATCAGATGTAAAACTAGTGACGAACAATGAACATTTTTATTTTCTTCATTAAGGTAGTTCAATACCAAATTGCTCTCTGGAAAAATACAGCTCAAATATACACTTGACCTGATCCTTTTGGATTGTTTTCTTTGTTATATACATTTAAAGCAGATACCATCTAAACCTAACCATAATCATCATATTCATATACACATATACATATGAATTAGTTTACTGTGTTGATGACAACATGGCATCTGAGAGTCTGAAATTTAATGGAAGAAAAGCTGTATGATACCTTTTTACAAGTGTGTAGTTTTAGTCTGATTTGACATAAGCAATAAAATTTTAGCTAGTTGCTAGTTACAGCTTTACAAAGAAAATTTGAATGTCTAAGGAATTGACTACAGAAAATAATGTGCTGTAATCACTGCAGTTCATGAGTGTTAATGGCCCTTGATGTTGCAAGATCAATGAGTTTCTAATGAATTTCATGATTTTGAGGATAATCATTTATGAGGCTTCTGTAGCCTCAGTGTAGTGCCTATTGAAATAAATGGGAAAAAAAATACAACATTCTGTCTGAAACATGAAGAATAAAAAAATTATATATTTAGAAATTCACATAATTTGGCCCTTAAGCAGTTGGAATTAAATCATATAAGCTGGTGTTAAAAAAGCATAGCTGGAAAAAAAAAGTGAACTCATGTTAAGTATGCCTTAAAAATTATTTGTGTAAGTGAAAGTATGTTCTTTAATGCAGCAGTTTTGATATTTGAATAGGCACATTTCTGTTATAAAAGGTTCTGCATATTTAAGCACAAAGAAATAATAACATTTGAGTAGTAGGTTGCCTAACTGGATGTTTTAAATACCTGAGACAAGGTAATTTTTCATAATTTGTGTAAAAATAATATAATTACACTGAGGATTTTTTATTTAAACTTCTGATAACAGAGAAACATAATACAAAGAAAAAAAAAAAAACAAACAGATGTTAATTCTGATCTAACCTGAAAGTTCAATACCTAATGTATACCTATGGGTTATGTCCAGCTGAGTTTCAAGTATCTCCAATGATGAAAATTGATACATTTGGCCCCTCACAGAGGGAAAAAAAACCCCTCAAATACTTACTATATAATTGGAATAGTTTTGTTGCAACTATATTCCTCTCATCCTTTCACTTCGAACCTGTGAGAACAGTTGGAGTCTGTTTGATATATAGCCTTCCATTTGGTGGATGAAGACTGTAATTAGGCTTGTCTTTAGCCTTTTCTTCAGGCGGAAGAAATTCTGCTCCCACAGTTTCTTCTTGAAAGGTATGTTCCCTAATCATCCTGTGGAGTCTTTACTGATTTTAATCAAATATCTCATTGTCTTTCCTATGCTGAAATACTGGATACAGTATTTCAGATGCAGGCTTACAATTGACAAACAAATGGTAGGAATCAATTCCTCAACTCGATGTTTATGCTGTCACTAATATAACCTTCTGTTTCATTGGCCTTCATTGCCCCAGGAGCCAAGAGTCTACTTTTGTGTTGTGTCCATTTTGGTGGTGGTTTTGTCTGTTTGTTTGTTTGGTTTGGTTTTTTGTCTATCAGAATCATCAGGCCCTTTTAATGCAAAGTTCATTCCAAACCTATTGGTCCTTAACCCATACTGTCATATTGTCATTGTCTTTTGGAATTTCAGCTTTTCTGTACATTTATTCAGGAAAGGATTAACACATTCTTCCAGCCTGTCAAGGTTTCTCTAAATAGCAGTCTGTCCTTCTAGAGCACAGACTGGTTCCATGTAGAATCATCTGAACTTTATGGGAGTCACATAGGCCCACTCCTCAAGACTGTCAAGGTGCCCATGGAAGAGATCCCTTTCCTCTAGTTTATCAACTGGCACCATTCAACATAGTCTCAGCTGTAAATTTGCTGAGAGTGTACTTGATCCCACTTTCTATTTCACTGAAAATATTAAATTGTATTGGTCCTCATACAGACCCTAGAGGAACATCACTCATTACTGATTTCTGTTTGGACATTGAACAGTTGACAGAAAGTCTTGGAATGCAGCCATTCAGCCAATTCCTTATCCATCTAACACTCCATCCATCACACCCAGTTTAGTACTGAAAATGCTGTGTGGGGCCATGTCAATGGCATTACAGAAGTCCAGGTAGTTCTTGCCTTCCTGTCAACTGATGGAGTCACTCCACTTAATTTAGTGTGCTCTTGAAGTTTCAAAGGATTTCTAAGGATTATGTCTTTTAATCTAGGTCATTAGAGATGTTAAACAGTATTACCTTTATATTAGTCTCTGAAGAACATCATTTGCAATAGGTCACTAATCTAATTTCCACTGCTGATGCAAATATTTTGGACCAAGCACAATCACTACAGCTTGCTGAAGCAATGTTTCACCCATATGACACTGTTGAAGAGAGTGACAAAGGCTTTGCTAAAGTCAAGGTAAAAAACATTCACTCCTCTCCTGTCATCTATGGAAGTAGTTTTCTCATCAGAGAAAGCAACAACTTGGTCTAGCGATATTTCTGCTTGAGAAATCTGTGTTGGCTTTCCCAACCACATCTTTCAGATGCTTCAAAATAGCTTCCAGAATCTTCCTGGGGAAGAGGTATCACCATACTGGTCCTTCTTATTTTTTCAAAGATCTGTGAGTGATATTTGTCTTTTTCCAGTGATGAGTAGTCTTCTCCGATTACCGCGGTCTTTCAAATATGTGTCCTTTCAGTGTTGATATGTGAGCCAGAGATGTCAGATTCTGGTGACCTCTTTGAAGGATCTTGTTTGTCTTCACCTGTTAATGTGGCACTGTATCTATTTTGTAAGTAAATATCATCGTATGGACAAAGAGTTTTCTTTGTCCGTAGCAGTCACATTCTGTAAGTATTTTACACTGCTGGTAGAAATCCACATGATTTGTATTGATCAGCTGATAGTGGAAACTCTCAGGACCATTCTGGGCTTATACTGACTTGAGCTTTTTTCAAGTTTGCTAGTTGTAAAATGACCACAGTCTGACCTCTTGTAGGTGAAGCACTGTAAATACTATATTAGCTGAAGGTGTGACACTTTAAAATGATTATTCTATAACAGATAGTGTTTCATTATGTTCACTGAGATGAGGAAAGGTTGTCATGGCTTTTCTAAACACTGTTCAGAAACTATTGAGACAGACTATAGTAAGAAAACCCAAAGAGCTCCAGACCCAGGTTGTAATAAGAAAACCTCAACAGATCCCTCAGGAAGAAGGCATGGAGGAAGAAACTTATACTCTCAACAGTTTGCTTCCAGTGAATATCTCAAGATGCAGTAATACACCCTTACCCTTTTCCTTGAGGAAGCTTGGAACTGACAATTTTATGATTCAGAGGGATGGGTAAAACATAACTCTGGAGAAACAAGGTAGATACTAGGAAGCTTGTTTTTAATTTTTGGTTTTGCTTGTTTTGTTTGAAAGTTTTTTATCCTTCCTCCAGTTCCCCCCCCCCCTACAATTTTAATATTATAATTAATAAAGTTTTCTGTATTTGGATTGATAATGTTGATATTACTGCAACTAGACTGCTGAAAACAGTTCTGTTCTTATTAAAATGATAAAACAGTAATTGGACTAAAAATAAATTTAATCTTTTTACTGTTAATGTTTTCTCTTTTCTCCCAAAGATGAAAACTTTCCAGCCACCTCAGCTTCATAGTCTTCACTTGCACAAGCACAGCCTTTCTTGGTTCCTCCCTATTTGTTATTCGGGGTTTGAATGCTTCCTTGTGGAGAACCTCTGCAGGGAACTGTTTGATCTCCTGTTTTACATCCCCCATTCTCTGCTGTCTGCTCATCTCCCACTGGTCCTTTACTTGGTGTCTCAGTGCTTTCACCACAGGGCATCTCCTGTGAGTCCCATATAGGAAGTCACCAGTGTCTTCAGCCTCAGAGAGAGGCACTAGGCACCTCTTGTAGCCTGAGATCTAAATGGCTGTGTCCTTCCTTAGGAGCTCCGTCTGGATCAAGGACTCAGATGTGCTGGAGACTTCTCCTGTGATGAAACTTCAGAGCTATACTGTCTTAAGCAGCCCCTCTGGGCAACTTCCTACACCAGTTAGTGCTTTACTGGCTAGTTTCCTGTCTGTGAGTCCTATTGCCATGTTCCCATGGCCCCTACTTCTCTGAAGCAGCAGGTTGCAATCAAACAGGAAAGTGCTGCCCATCAAACAAGAACCTTGTCATTCCCACATCAAGGAAGCCAGCTGAAGTTGGAGGTGAGCTCACTCCCAGGCAGGAAGCAGCAATCAGAAGTAGAAGTCCACCTCTGTGAACACCAAATAACCGTGTGACCAGTGCCAGTCCCTGCGCAGTGTGTATCTTGGATTAGCAAGCGATGTGGAGGGATAACATTCATTTCCTCAGTTGAGAGTTTAAGAATCAGAAAGTTTACATTTTTAAAAATATTTAAGAGAAAGTAGGATGGATTTGAAACAATACTGTATTGCTTATGGCACATAAAATGTCTGTACAAATTCACCTTGTCCTTGTCTGTGCTTTCCTTCATGTAAACTTGATTTTTTTTTTCCCTTACGAAGAATATAATTTTTTTTATCTTTTCTTTTCTAGCTAGTAAAGCTACAGCAATGGAATGAATGACATTAAAAGCTTTGTCTCTGCATCCATGCTGCAGTTTTCATTACAAATAAAAGCAATAGAGACCCATAGAAGAAAAGAGACCAAATGAGTAAGTGTAAAACTATGACAGACTGGCAGACCTGACAGTAGAAGTAGAAGATGAGAGTCCTGTTGTTCTTAGACAGAATCCAGAAACTTTTTCTTCATGTCTAACTACACCATACAGAACTGTCAAGCGAAAATAGAAACAGCTGGCAGCAGCATACAAAACCATTTCCCAAAGCTACTACTAGTAATTTAAATACATTAACCATGGGCAATAATGGACAGTGTCTTCAATTTGAAAAGACATTTTCTGGGCATTTACAGAACTCTAAACAAAAATGTGTATAGTACTGAAAAGCTGTGAGGTACAACAATAAAAAGAAGAAATACTAATGGAGATTATTTCTGTCCTTATTTGGCCATGGATTTTATGATGTCCATTTCTTTCTGTTAGAAAAGGTAAATTCTGTGGTTACTCTTAATAAAAAATGTTTAATTTTATAAATTTGTCTACAATTTAAATTCTATTTGTAGAAACTAACTTGACACAACTAAGCTCACAGTAAATTTAAGTCAAAGGAGAGTTTAGTCAAACAAGTTTTTTGAAGATTTTTTCATGACAGGCTGTTCTCCTTCATGACATGCTTGAACACCACAGAAGACACTATGAAATTTCCAAATAACTGGTGGGTTTTAGAGCAAACTGGTAACTGAATTATGTCTATTCAAATTATCTATGTTTAACAACAGGAAGAGATACCTAATTCAGTTCTTCAATTAGTATGTTTTGCTTAAGCTACAAGAAGAATAGCTGTTTAACAGTCATAAAACTTTTTTTTTTTTTTTTTCTTTCAATTATGGATATTCTAAACAGCCTTTTAGTGTTCCTTTTGCAAGACTCATAATTGTGTATTTATTTCAGTTTCATATCTTTCATTGTTCCTATAGTTCTAATTATTTCTTTATATAGCTGTAAATTGCCCCAATTCTTTTGTCTAATTTTTTTTTTGTAGTATATATATCCTTTTTCAGAAAAAACAGGTTATTGTGTAAAGTCAAATATACATTAAGATGGAAATACCAAACACTGAAAACCTATGTAAAATTGTTATATACATAAAACCAAACATATACCTCAATGTATTTAATGAGAGTAGAAATAGGCCCAAAAATTTAAGAGGTGAAATTTCCCACAATATCTAGAAATACACCTATTTTCCATTTAAGAAAAAAAAAAAAAAAAAAAAAGGAACTCAGTAGTCATGATCATGGGGATCTATTTCACTTTTCTATATGACTTTATATTCAATGGTGGGAGAAGAAAAATGCTTTTAACTGGAGAACTGAGAAAAAGTAGGCTTCTGTAGGAAATTTGAGTCAAGATGATATTTAAAACCAGATAGCACAAGAGTAGAAAATATAATGTTTCTCTTCACAAGCTGATGAATCAGATCTAGAAATGGCCGAGCAATGCATATATTTACAACACTGCAGCCCACTGCATCAGAAACAAACAGGCAGAATTGAAAGTTAATGTGTCATTGCAGGGCTATGACATCATTGGGATTACAGAGACATATTGGGATAGCTTGCATGACTGGAAAGTTGTGATGGATGGATAGAGGTACTTTAGAAAAGACAAAATAGGAAGGTAAAGAGGCAATGTGTGATGTAAAGAGGTGGCAAATGGTTTTTGCTAGGGAGAGGTCATGAGACAGTAAAGCATTTATAGGTAAGAGTCAGAGGACAGGCAGGGTGCCAAGGTGGGCACCTGCTATGCCTAAACAAAGACAGGAAGTAGATGAAGCCTTCTTTAGACAACAGAAAGAAACCTCACAATTGCAGAACTTGGTACTCATGGGAGATTTCAGCCACCTGTACTGTTGCAGAATGAGTAGCATGACTAGTTACAAACAATAGAGAAAATTTCTGGGGTGCATTAATAACAATTTCTTGATGCAGGTGCATCATGAGCTGATCAGAGGGGATTTTCTGCTGGACCTATTGATGCTCAAAAAAGGAAAGAGTTAGCTGAATATGCAAAGGTTTACAGCTGCTTGGATTAACAAAGATTGTGGACAGAAGTGACAAAGACACATTAGAGTCATAACCATGAAATTTGGAAGAGCAGATTCTGGTTTGTTGAATGATCTGCTTGGGAGGATATTGTGGGAGAGTGCCCAGGGAGGCCAAGAGACCCAGGAGATCTGGCTAATCTTCATGGATGACCTCTTCAGAGTACAGGAATAAACAGAGAAAAGTAAGGCAGGCCAGTTTGTATGCACAGGGTATTCCTAATTGATCTCAAATTTTAAAAGGAATTATTGATAAGTGAGAAAAAAGGATGGGCTACTCAACAGCGTCAGGAATACTGAAGCTCAGGTGGGTGGAAAACTGGAAAGAATGTGAAGGTCAACAGGATAGGTTTCTGTTAAGCATCCCAGCTGCAAAAGGAATAAATGTCAGATGGAAATGAAATTAATTCAGTTTGGATTTCTTTTCTAAGGAAATTATCTCCCTAACATATATTCTTTATGTCAGAAACATATAAACTTATAATGATTAGTGGGTACTTGTATTCATAGATGTTCTGAAGGAACTGCATATATCCTTTCCAAAAAACCTACAGGTCCATCTAGCACAGATGCTCACAGGTGCTTTTTTGGATGTTTTCTCAGTCACAGTCAGATTTCTGCCATACATTTTCTAGAGAGAAAAACAGATTTTCTTCTGAATCTTGCCTTACATGCATTTTCCTCTTACTACAATGGTCTCTGATATCATTCCACTAAAAAGTTAAGAGGAAAACATTGACCTTTTGTGATATGGAATATAGAACTACTCCATCAGGCTTAGGATACAAGAAATAAGAAGCATAACACTTTCTGAATTAGGAGTGCAGTGGAAAGTTTGTATTTTGTGATCTCATAAAAATTAAAAGTTTCTTGAGTTTCAGGAAATAAATTTATAAAGAAAATAGTATGAATGACTGTTTGGCGAGAGCTCTGGTCTAAGAATCAAAACATGCATTTTGATTATTGATCATAGAAAAAAGTATGTATTTGAGCAAAGGACATTTTGATTCTGTCTTAGTTCAAAGGGGAGAACTAAGATATCTATGTTGGCCAAGAAAATAATCCCTCTCCTTTAAATTTAGAAACA
>JAWWEE010000001.1:62540280-62553564 GCA_035221455.1 Xenops minutus
GGAGTGGCTGAGGTCACTTGGTCTGTTCAGCCTGGAGAAGAGGAGACTGAGGGGAGACCTCACTGCAGTTACAACTTTCTTGTGAGGGGAAGAGAAAGAGCAAGCACTGATCTCTTCTCTGTGGTGATCAGTGACAGGATCTGAGGGAATGGCCTGAAGTTGTGTCAGGGGAGGTTGAGGTTGGATATTAGAAAAAGGTTCTTCACTCAGAAAGTGGATGGCCACTGGAACAGGGTCCCCAGGGAAGCAGTCACAGTGCCAAGCCTGGAAGAGTTCAAGAAGCATTTGGACAATGCTCTCAGGTACACTCTGATTCTCAGGGTGTCCTGTGCAAGGCCAAGAGTTAGACTTGAGTGATCCTTGTGGGTCTCTTCCAACTCAGGTATTCTGTGATCTGTGATTCTATGAAGGAAATTTCCTATATGTTTCTGAGAATAAATAAATAAATAAATAGTGGGGATTTCTTTGTTTAGGTTTTTCTTTGTTTGGTTTTTTTTGGGGGGTGAGGGGGCAGGCGGGAGTTTGTTGATTTTTTTTTTTTTTTTTTTTTAAGAAAAGAAGGAGCAGAGATGAAATATATTTCAAGCTTCAAGATGTCTTTATAAGTAAGCATAAAGTAATGCTCCAGAGGGAAAAAAAAAAAAAGTAAGTATCTTTAAATTATGCTGTCTTTCTCCCTCTTCCCATTGAATTTCAAGTGGTAAGGATGCTTTCATATTTTTTTTTTTCCTTTTTCTCTTTAACAGTTCTCAACGATGGTACATCAACTGGAGTAATAACCTGTGCTGTGACATTTAAGCCATTTACTCCTCAGATACTTGTAATGTTACAAACTAATGATTATGCCTAGCTGGGGATATAATAATGCAAGCAAAAAAAAAAAATCTCTTTATAAATTAACTCTAAGTTTATTGAAATATCTCTAATATAAAAGCTAATGATGGAAAAAAATATTTAAAATTGATGCTAAATGTAACTCATCAATATCTTTTGTGAAGCTGTAACTAGCCTCTAGCAAGATTGTATACCATCTTTTATGCATAGTTCTCCCTTTGATAGTCCTTTTTGAAATTAGGGTTTTAAAAAAAGAAACATATTATTTCTATTGACACTTTCAAGAGGGGAAAAATAAAAGACCTAAACATAAATTTACTTCATTCATAGAAAATGAATGTGAACAGTAATTCATGTATTTCAAAATTACAACATTGTCTGTAAACACATGCTAGCTTTTAGACACAGTTTTAGGATACTTAAATGAAATAGTAGGCTTTAATTTTTTCAGGGTAATTTTTGACAGTTCTAGTTGCAAAGAAATTGATTATTGGCATTTTTTCTGTGTCTGCAGTAGTTTCCTTCATTTCCTTTTCAATCATTGTATTTTTATCTATCACACCAAGGAATTGTAAAATTTAAGTGAACCTTGTATTTTAGTTCCCTGTAGAAATAGTTTGCAGATTACAAATGGTTGATGGTCATGATGATGGGTGATTAAAGTAAATGATGATTTGGAAGTCCTGAATCACATCGATATAGAGTTCCCTATAACAATTGTGTTATTTGTCAGTGTTTCCACAATGTATGTCTCTTTACACAGAAATATGGAAAAGTATGAAAATGATGATATTTTTCAGGTAGGAAAATATCTTTCCAACCTTAAACTGTTTTACAAAAAGTGTGTAAGTTTTTGTGAAAACAGAACAAAACAAACAATAAGCCCACTCAGGGGAAAAACAAACAAACCCAAAACCAAATCACTGTATAGCATTTTTCTGTATTTATTTTGAACTATGGGGAAAACTTTCAGATATACACAGAAGTGTACTTTCTATTCAGGTATTTGTGAACTTATCCTGCCAGACTACATAAGGACCACTAGACATAGACTAAACAAATGCATTGAACACTTAAGTAGATAGATATTTACCAATCATATATTAGAGGGGGAAACAAACCAAAACAACTACTTCAATCACATTTTCACAATTTAATCTTTTCGTATCTATGTTTAAAAAGTATATTTTCAAAATGCTTTGTAGAGGTACAGTATTGCTGTCAATAAATGTTCTGGCAACAGACAGAAGAAATAATTTTTGAGTAAGTACGAATTGCTAAAAGTGGAATCAAAGCAATCAAAAATAAATTTTGCTAACTGCCTTGATCATAGACTTGCCATTTCTTTTTTTATTTTTATTTCTACTTTTAAAATTGTAAAAATTCATAGAAATATTATTTTTAAATGGGATACAAGAAACAAACCTGTTTCAATTTTCCTCACTGTTGAAACAGATAAATGAAAATGACTACTGAAAATAAACTAATTCCCATTTTCAGTCAGGAATAACTGAATATATTAAGGTTTAGACTCTGAATTTAAAATTTAAATAGTTTGGTATAAATCTGCACTTGAAAAATTATATAATTTCAATAAAATCTAAATATTTGTTTTATTGGATAGAATTTCTCTTAATTCACAATGAAATAATCTATACAATTGCCAATGACATATGTGAAATGTAGAGAAAATAGTAGCTTCACTTAAACACATACGATATTATTCAAAAATAACTTGCCCTATTCAAAGAGGGGGCAAAAAACATCGCCATCAATTTTAAACTAAGAAGACACATTATAATTTGTTACAATACTATTGACATTACTAATGTGTGAAGTTCTTTAGTGATCACAAAAACTCACCAAGGTACAACCTTATCTGAAACTTAATATTTTGATCTTGATAAAAAGACAGAAGTATATTTTGCAATGTAATGTACAATCAGGAGAAAGCAAGGCTTCACTATGCTCAATTCAGTCTTGACATCCACAGCTTGAGGGTCACTGGGTATTTCATAATCAGAGTTCTAAATAGTGACTCTACTTGGCAAGTATGTTGAGACACTTCTCATGTATGTTGTTTGATATCACTCTCTTGGATCTGAATCTCCTCTGTATGCCCAGTCACTTCAACTGACTCATTTTAAAAGGCAGTGAAAATGTAGGCCAGAAAAGTAAATGGAATTTGGGTAATGCACGAAGAATTTACTCAACAAGTCTATAATTCATTGTGTTCCAGTGAAAAGCACCACTATGACAACTTCACTTTTATCTGCTCTTACTCATTCGGACAATATTGCAGGCAATAGATAAAAGCATTGTTATTAGCAGCTGTACATGCAGTTCTTGGGAGAAACACTGACATTATGTATGAAGGTTCTTGGGAAAAAAAAAACATATAAAGTTTGAAAAATAGCACTCTAAAAAAAAAAAAAAAAGACTCCTTTATTTTCTTTTTTTTTTTTTAATTAATTTTTGCTTATGTTTATTAGATATCTGAAAGGAAAATTCTGATGTAAAGTTGCAAGAGAATCCAAGTTTTCCAAACTTCAGTTCTGATATGACTCAAAGATATTACTGAGAAGCTTATTGAAAGTAAGAACGTGTCTCTGCATTTTCATTTCCCCAAAGTCAGAATAGAGGAAGTTCCTGAAACAGCATCTGGTTAAAACAATTTCCTACTCTAATTAAGGTGGTCAATATTGACACTGAGTAGGGAGTTCTTAAAAAGCCAGTAGGTCAACTTCCTTCTCTGCCATTTAAGCTTGCCATATAACATAATAATGTAAGAAACAAGATCTTTCTTTCTCTAAACACAAGCTCTCAATATTTTCAGAACAGTTTCTCTTTAAGAGTTTAAGAAATACAGTAAGAAAGAATCAATTCACAGAGTAACTGAAGGTCTGAATGTTAATAAACATGAGCTTTGTATAAAGTGAAAATTCTCTAGAAAAGGATGCATGTCCCATATGGTAAAATCAGACTGAATTAAGCAAAAGATGCACTCTAATTCTGACACTGAAATTCCAGCACTAGAAATAAAAAAATGATATCTCATGTTCATCTTCTTCTCATTTGCCTTAGACCACTTTCAAATATTAGCCCAAATAAATCCACATTTTTCTTTGTAATGATTCTGATGGGATGTCAGTACTTTGAACTGACAATATCTAACACAAATGTTATGTTTAAGTTTTATTTTCATTATTAAAGGGAAACAACATCAGCATGAAAAAGACACAAGAACAAACTTATCTCAAATTGAACAAACAGCGGTTATATTCCCTGCTTTTATGGAATTTATGTTCACCTTCAGGAACAATAGAACAATTTAATGGAGTCATATTTTTTCCTAAGGGACACCTCAACTGCAGAAGTTTTGATTTGGTGTCAACACTTGGAGATATAATGAAGACTAATGTTGACTAAATGTCAAACAGAAAACATTTAGAAAAATGAAAAGTGATCAAAAAAAAGTCTTCCATTGCTCTGTGAGATACTTCTGAGTTTTGCAGGTTCTCCTGTGGATCTTTAGTGCTGAGCAGATTGCTCATATTGTATATGCCAAGTTCTGCTCTGAAATACATACACAGATGGATGTCTTAAATACCATAGAATAACTCAAGTAATAACAGATATGGTTAGGCAGCTGAATTGAATAGCTATTAGATATATTTTCAGAGCTCAAGCACTGCGTATATGTGAGGATACCTGTATTTGGACAGTCATGTTTGCTGTATGCATTTTGGCTTTAAATCTGATCTATAGGACTTCATTAGATATATTTTTATTCTTATTGTCCTACTAGTTAATTATTACTAGTTACTCTGTAATAAATTACCAATTTCTTTCTTAGAATAAATGCTATATATTTTTTTTCTGTTTTATCTTAAGGTTTTTCAGCCAAGTTTTAAAATGGAATACAAAATACAGTACTCAAACCCCCTGAAACTTGGAGATATAAGGGAAGGTTATAGAATCAGTATAAAGTCATAAAATGGTTTGAGTTGGAAGGGACCTTAAAGATCATCTAGTTCCAAAACCCCTGGCCATGGGCAGGGATACCTTCCACTAGGACAGGTTGCTCAAAGCCACATCCAACATGACTGAAAACTGCTAATGATGTGGCATCCACAACTTCTCTGGGAAACCTCTCTGGGAAAGTCTCTCACCACCTCAGAGTAAAGAATTCATTCCTTGTGTCCAGTCTAAACCTACTCTTTCTCAGTTTAAAACTGTTAACCCTTGTTCTGATACCACAAGATTTGGTAAAATAATATATTTTTCTGCTTTTCTTACAAATCCTCTGTAAGTATTGAAAGACTGCAATCAAGTGTCTCTGGAGCCTTCTACAAACTGAACAGTCCCAGCTCTCTCAGTCTTTCCTTATAGGAAAAGTGTTCCACCCTTCTGATTATTTTTGTGTCCCTCTTCTGGACTCACTCCAGCAGGTCCATGTTCTGATACTGGAGGTCTCAGAGCTGGATGCAGTACTCTGAGGTGGATCTCATGAGAGCAGAACAGAGTGGTAGAATCACTTTCCTGCACTTGTTGGCCATGTTTCTTTTGGTGCAGCCCAGGATTTGGTTGGCTTTCTGGACTGCAAGCACATATAGCTAGATCATGTCCAATTTTCATCCACTAGTATTCCCAAACCCCTCTAACAAGGCTCAATCTATTCATCCCCTAGCCTGTATTGATTCTGGGGGTTGCCTCAGGTCAGGTGCAGCACCTTGCACTTGGCCTTGTTAAACTTCATGAGTTTCATCTAGATATTAATGACATACACAAACCAGTGGTTGCTCTCACAAAACCTTTACAGATTTGCAGATTGTCAATAAATTTAGACATCTTTTCAGTAAGGCATTTCTGGACTTTGGCCTAAGGGGAATGAACAAAAGTATAACTCTGGGCAGGAAAGGTTCAAGAACTACTACAGTTCAGTGACCACTATCCCAAAGAGAAACTGCCAAAAGGTATAAAAGTATGTTCTCACCACTATCACCTCTCCTGGTCAGTAAATTCTGGACTGTCTTTTAGATTGGGTAATCTTCTTAAATAAGACATAAATTATTTTTGGATAGATTACTTTCAAGCACCACTATTTCAAGCACTTTCTGTGAGCTCTTAGAAGTTGACTAACGAACTTAGTGACTATAGTTGTCTTTCTGTTCTCTATACCTGCAGATATTGCCATTATTATGTGTCCTTTTTTCTCTTTGCCCAATAATAAATGCCTTGTTTAGGATCAGTTAGCTCTTAGGTGTCCATTTTCTTTACTAAATTTAGCAATTTATTCTTGCCAGCCAAAACTTGAGCTCTAAACTGCTTACTTTTGTTGTATGTTTGGTCTGTGACTCATTCTATGTTTCTGTACTTCTCTAGTGGTATCATTTTATTTAAAATGTAATCTTCTGCCAGTACATACAACACTAATATTGTCCTCAGAGACAGTCTGTCCTTTTCTCATCCTTAGAGTCTTCCTGGATCTCAGGACAAATCCTCTCCAATGGCTTGACTTCAGAAGGAATAACATTTTTTTCCTTTTCTATACAGGGGAAATTATTTTTATAACTACAAGGTCAATTCTACCTCTTTGAACTTTCAGTTAATATAATACCTGAGAAATACCAGAGGAAAGATTGGCTTCATGGATGAAGATTTTTCCATCAGTTTAAACACCTGAAGAAACATGTCAGTATCAGACACCATCTGATGTGTCAGTGACGATAGATATACGTGTCGTATTTGTGTTGATTTTCTATAATCATTATGAGATATATAAAGAAATTAACTGAAAAGTTTTGTTTTTTTAATCAATTCTGACTGTAAAAATCAGATTTAAAAAACCAAACAAACAGCTATCATTACTCAAAAATTGAAATGGGGAAAAACTCAAAACCTGAAGGGTAAAGGTATAGGGTTAGAAAATTTTCATTAGTATAATTTAGATATATATGGTAAATCTATTCAGTTCAAAAGAAAAACAAGGGTCACTTCCATGATTTGACTTTTCCATACTCTAATTAGCCATCAAACATGCATGATTTTCTGCACGAAATAAATAAAATAAAATCCCCACCAGTCATAGCAGCAAGCAAACATTCCAGCTTTAACAGCTGACCTAATCACAAGTGGCTACTTTTCTCTCAGTATGTCTAACATCCACCTGAGGCTTTGCAGTAATAGTTCCCAGCTCCCTGCCATCCATTTCAGCTTTTATGTTGCTTCTGTGCTGTAGGCAAGTTTAATAAAACAAGAATTTAGGGATTTGAATTAATTATATTTTCAATAGTTAAATATTTGGTTACAGATAAGGTCCCTTTAGTATTTTTTTATTAATACTGTTCTAGTCTTTTTCATTAAAAATAATTAAAAAAATAAAAATAAAGAACCAAAACCCAACTTTCTTTTTGACTCACAAAGTCTCAAAACAATCCCACATAGATCAGAGGACTGTCTTAGCTAAGGAAAAAATGCACAGGCTTTTTGCCAATGTCACCTCAATTATAGAGTCATCAGTGTTTTCACAGCAGGACACAAAAGCTAGTGATAGGTTTGCTTTCCCTAAGGTTCGTTTTTCAACTGCAGGGTTGACATGGATACATCTAAAATGATGGGAGTAACATGCCAGTTTCCTTTTGGGAAGTGAATAAAAAATTTTCTACTACCAAGTATGACCTCAGTCATGCACTTCGAGTAGTAAAAATGATTAATCTTATGAAATAGAATAATTTTAAGTTAATATTTTACTTCTAATGTGCATTTAAAAAAATATTCCAAACTGAAAGTTCCACTTTGCCATGATATTGTTGTCAACATATATTTTCCAAATGATCCTGAAATTAACAACACTTGCAATATGCTGGGAGAGTGGGGAGGGTGAAGTCATGTAAGTCATATTTCATCTCTCTCAAGTCTTAAGAAAAAAACTGAATTCAGCTCTAATTGTCCTCTCAGTGGAATGCATACATTGTACAGGATATATCAAGTCTTCTGGAAAAGAAGAGGAAAGAATAATACCCTCTACCATAGCCAACAGTCTAAACAGAAAACACTAAACACTTTTGTGTTTCTAAGACTATCTGCAGCATTAGATTTGAAAAAATCATGGAAAATAACTCAGACCCTTCAGGTCCCCAGACTGTAAATTTAGAAGATTTCAGCATGGATATTTAATATGGAGGCAGGACTAAATTGTCTTACCTAAGCAGAGACAAGTTTATATGTAAACCTTTATGTGATACTTTAGAATTTATAAAATACTTATTATTCCCTGGCAAATATAATACCCATATGAACCCATAGCTGATCTATATCCTTTGAAACAGAAACTGAAGGCTAATCAGAATGAATAAATACTGAAATATTTCACAGAATTGGAGAATTATTTGAGTTGGAAAGAGCATTTAAAGTTCAATCCCCCTACCATGGGCAGGAACACTGTCCACTACATTAGGTTGCTCAAAGCTCTGTCCGACATGACTTTGAAGTCTTCCAATGATGGGGCATTCACAGCTTCCCTAGGAAACGTTGCAGTGGCTCACCATCCCTACTGTAAAAATTTTCCTCCTTATGGCCAATCCAAAACACTCTAAGAGCAGAAGAGAGGGGGAGAATCACCCTGGTTTTGATGCAGCTCAGGATGCATTTGGCTTCCTCAGCTCCAAGTGCACATGCCCAGTTCATGTCCAATTTTTGTTCTTCATTATTCCTAATTTCTTCTCCCCAGGGCTGCTCTCAATCCAACAATCCCCCAGTTTGTATTGGTGTTTGGAATTACCTAGACACAGGTGCATGATCATACAATTGGCCTTGTTGAACTCCATAAGGTTCACATGGACCACTCCTTAAGACTGTTAAGGTCCCCCTGGATGCCATCCCATCCCTCTAGTTTAGCAACTACACCACTCAGCTTGGTGTTAGCTGCAGACTTGCTGAGGGTGCACTCAATCCCATTTCCTATTGTCATTGATGAAAATACTAAATAGTACTGGATTCTGGACACTGAGCAATTTACGGCAGGTCTGGCTGTGGTCATCCAACCAGTTCCTTATCCATGTAACAGTCCATCCTTCAAACTCATAACTCTCTAATTCAATGCCAAGAATTTTATGTGGGACCATGTCAAAGGTCTTACTGAAGTCCAGGTGTATTACTGGTCAGTAGCTGCCATTTCAAATGGCATGAGTGTTTTCTAGGTTTTAGGTAATTAAATCAAACTGATAGCCTAAATGTTTGTTCAATAAGTCTCTATTAGTTTCCTAGTAGAGAGAAAAAAATATTTCACTGTTTTATCAAATCTTTGGCTTACCATTGTAACAAGAAAAACGTAGTGGACTTGTAATTGATTTTTCAACTTACATGCTAATAAGTCAGTAATCTGAAAACTAAAATAAAAAGGGTTTTGGCAGGATTAGTAAGCCAAAAAAAAAAAAAAAGAATAAAAATTGATTTTTTTTTCTGATGAATTTTTACATTGTAAGGATATGCTAAAGCCTCAGATTTTGTATCAGATTTCATTTTTCCCTCATTTCCACTTTCCTTTTAGAGTCATATTAGTATGCAGCTTTCTTTATAGCTCTTTATTTAATAACTACTAAAATAAATAAGTTTTGTTGTTTTTGTTTTTTTTTCCTCCTCAAAGAATTGGAACCATTAGCATTAAAAAAATTAAGAGAAGTGGAATTTCTAGTGAAACTAAAATTATTTAATTAGTTTTTTTATTTATTTTTTTGCTTAACTTTCTCGTTGGGGAAACCACAGGGATACATTCAACCATTCATCATCTATTTCATTACAATTTTTGTTTCAAAACTTTCAAGAAATTTTATTATTTTTTTTCTTTCAAATAAAAAAGCACTATAAAGCAGTAGCATAAGATAAATTACTTTATATTTGCTTTCTATCTCTGTTCATCTTCACATTGCTTCAACCTTGAGCTTTACAAACCAGAGATGAACTAAATATGACTTGGGGCAGTGGGGGAAAAAAACAAACAAACAAAAAAGGAAATGTCAGAAAATAGATAACTTGCTAAGCTATCCATTTCACTCCGTTTTCCAAATATGTTCAATGTCACATTGCTTGACCCGTGAAAAGTCTGAAATATAATAACCACATATGCTTTATAGAGAGGAAAAGAACCAAGAATGATCTGTAAGCAAGCAAAACTTAAATTTGGAAAATACTCCTTATAACTTCAGAAATCCAACCTCATATAAGATAAAGAAATAACAACTGACCTCTATGCAGGCAAGCAACACATCGGACTTTTAGAACTACATGCTAAATACCTAACCTATTTAAATATATGAAATCATTGTGATAGAGAGGGCAAATAGTCCAAATACTGAAATACACAGACAGCAGCAAAAAATGAGCACAGCTACTGAAGCGGATGATCTGTACCTTTTAAAAAATTATTAAGGAATTATATATTCACAAACTGAATAAAACAGGTTGCCTATCCCTTCGATCTAATCTAAGCAAACTACACTGGCTTTTCAGCCTTAACTGTGATTAAGCATATTTATCGTCTTTCCAACAAAGACTACAGGAAAATTTTACATGCTGTTTTTCATCTTCCCTCAAAGATCTATTCAGTGAGGAGGAAAAATTAAATAAGTAGTTTCTCAGGGATACAAAACAACTACAGATGTTTATACAGAGGGCAAAATTGTTTTATGGCTCCAGCCTCTAGTAATATACCAGTTCAGGTTAATATGGGATACCTATGTAGCAGCTCTTCTTTTAGTCTTCAGTCTGGATTTTGTTCTTCCAGCACAGGATTCTTCACATCTGGAGAGGAGATCAGGTGCAATCTTTGATGTTTCAAATGCACTGGAATTGTTTATTCTAATCATTTATGCAATTAGAAAGTTGTAGGATTGTCTGGGGACTCTGATGTGTTTGCATGTTGTAATGAACTAAACGTTACTCAGCATGAAACTACCCCTCCTCCTGTAATTCTGTAATTTCAGAAGTGGAGAAAATGCAAATAAATAAATAAAAAATTGAAGCATGGAATCAGCTTGTTAAGAAACACGGTTATGAATACTTTTTCTAAATATTCTCTTATTGTTCATCCGTTTTTTTTTGCATGGCTTTTATAGTAATGACACTGTGTCATATTTCCCCTTCCTTCCCCCTCTATTTTTTTTGTTGGTTTTGAACTGTATCTACATGATTAATGGCATCTCTACTTGTAGGGCTAAACAAAAATATAAAAGAACCCTTAAAAAAATGACAAAATGAGGCAGGAATTAGTAAATAGTACAATCTCATTCAAGGCAGTAAATGTAAATTCCTGTAAATTCCATGAAGGTGATGATATTTTTCATAAAATATGGTAGTACATGATAACTCAAAAAAAGTTGCTTGTACTACCCTAATACTGACAATTTTACCCACAATTACAATTACAGTTAAAAAATGCACATACAAATATGTACACATATAGAAGGGTGAAATTAAGCCCAGGGTTTGTCCCATGCCAGACGCTGCTGGTTTCAGCTATCTCCAACTGACCCACTGCAGGGCACAGCTGGGCCCTGCAGTCAAAGGGATGACACTTCAGGTAAAGTGTATTTAAGAATGGGGATAACACTGCACAAACAATGGGGAACAAGGAAAAAAGCAAGAGAAAAGAAATAGCTCTGAAGACAACAAGGTCAGATATGAACAATGGGAAGGAGCTGCTTCAGGTAACAGAGAGTCCCCTGCAGCCTGTGAAGATCATTATGAAACAGACTGTCCCCCGGCAGATCATGGAAATCCATAGGTGAGCAGAGATCCACCTGCAGCCCGTGGAGGAATCCCACACTGTAGTAAGTGGATGTGCCATGAAGGAAACTGTGAGCTCATGGAGAACCTACAATGGAACAGGCTCTTGTCAGGAGCTGTGGCTCAAACAAAGGAGTCCAAGCAGGAGAAGATTTTTGAAAAATAACTATGACCTGATGACTTGGTATATTATGTGGGTTAATTTACTCTTTTCTAGTAAGTTAGAACTTTGTAGATTGTATAGTCAATTTATGTATTTCTCCCTTATTTCATCTTAAAGCCATGGAACAAGAAAATCAGGAAGCATACATGAATGACAAATAGATCACTGACACTCGTGTTTATTCCTACTACTTTTCACATAGGACAACAAAATGCTATGAAATATTAGTGCATAAAACACTCATCCATAATATCTCTATATTTCTTAAAGAAACAGTTTCTAGTTTAGACCAAAAAAAGAATAAATGAGAAAAAGGTGAAAAAAATATTTTAAAGATTGAAGGAAATGAGTGTGAAATAATCAAGAAGATAAAGAGAATTTGCATACATTAAATTGAAAAAAAAAATAAAATAAAAAATAAAGGAGTAATAAAGTTGAATAATGCAGGAATATTTTATCCTGGTTTGGTCTTAATGCTTGTTCCACCAAAACCTGCATTAAAATACAAAACAAAAAGTCTGTGAATCAAATACACTCAGAATAATGGAGAATAATACAGCTTCCTGCACGAGCTGAGATAATGGCATTCTCATCTTGCCCTATGGAATCTGAATGTCATGAATTCCTGGTTTGAAATGTAATTTAATAAAGGTCACTTACCAAGGTAGAAAACAGGGGAGATAAGGAAAAACCCTGCATAGCACATCTGCTTAGAATGAACTGATCTGACACAGTTATTAATTATCACAGATGCCTTAGGGTTGGAATAAAGCTGTCAAGTCAGGAGCAAAATGCTTTCCCAAAGTCACAGTCTCAAAAAAATTGCAAAAGACCTAGAAATATTCAATCAATTCTGTCAAATATGTTTTCAGAACCTGTGGCAATATTAAGGTAAAAGACTAAAATGTTTTAGCAAAGTCTTATTCAAATGGAAAAAAGATTTCGATCAGAGATAAAATGTGTTTGATTCAGATGGAATGGCTTTATATTAGATTTATGGAGGCAATGAACTGAAATATTGGCTAACATTTTAGTGCACATTAAAAAAAATCAATTAATATAGAACTTGGGACTTCAGTAGCTTTAGCACACACAATGATTCAGCTAAGCTATACCTATAGTATTTGCTCACATATATCACTCAAGTTTATGTCATGTGGGAATACCAAAAGTTCCTGCCCTTTCATTTTGGTTTGGTTTGCTGTTAAATTCAGAAAGCATGTAACCATATCAAAGAGCACAGTAAAGGCAGAAGATGAAGATACCTATTTTGAGGTTCAGTCATGACATTTAAAATGACATTTAAAAAAAAAATAAATTCTAATGTCATTTTGCAAAACCAACTTATTACCAAGAGAAATATCTTCCTTCCTTCCCTCCTTCCCTCCTTCCCTCCTTCCCTCCTTCCCTCCTTCCCTCCTTCCGTCCTTCCCTCCTTCCCTCCTTCCCTCCTTCCCTCCTTCCTTCCTTCCTTCCTTCCTTCCTTCCTTCCTTCCTTCCTT
>JAWWEE010000001.1:62555320-62627073 GCA_035221455.1 Xenops minutus
CCTTCTTTTTCTTTATTGTTTGGCTCCAGATTCTATTTTTATTTTCACTATTATAACATTTATAAAGTAGTGATCCTTAAGGGCTAGGTAACTTGAATTCCTGTTAGATTAGGGTTTGGTTATTGAGGGTTTTTTTGCATTTCTATCATAATTTGTCATACTTGGGTTGATACTGTTACAGTTAGTCACCAGCAGATTTTGAGACAGGATGTCTCTGAAACACTTGCCACAATTTATGCTCATTAGAAATGGAAGCACATTCCATTGCATTGTAAGCAGAATTGGAACACTGTTTATGCTTGCTCTTCTTTAGTGCATTCAAAAAAACTCTGCCTAGAGTCTGGAAAACACATTTTCTCCAAAAGTCCTTTGGTGATCACAGATTCAGAATTCTGGGCTAAGGTCACCTATGCTTTGACAAAGAACAGTCATGTACAGACAAAAGCATGTAGGCATAACTTCAGCATTTGAACAAAATGGGAGCAGTTCTTGTACTCTTAAACAATATTACCTACATTCCACCTTCTAAACTGCAAACTTTAACTCCTTCCATACTATGTACATTAAACCATCATTGAAAAGCAGAAGTCCATGGAGACTTACGTTCTTTTGATCCAACAAACTTCAGGCATAAAATGAAACACCACTGAAGTGACTCCAGCTGCAGTAGTGGTGCTTTCAAAGCTTTTTCCAATCCTCCTGGGGCAAACTGCCAATTCTTTTCTCCTTTTTCATAAGCTTTTGGAAATTCATGCAAGCATACAGTGTTTTATATTTACTACAAGGTAACATTTAGGCAGTTGAAACCCTTTGAACAGCAAGTTCCATTGTATTTATCACAATTAATTAAAGGGAAAGAATAGAGGGGAAATGTGTAACCTTCATCAGGTTCAAACAAAGTAGGGTGATATTTTAAAGATTTTCTTACTGTTCTGAAAACCAGATCATAGATAGTTCAGAGAGAATTAAGGCTCTTAATAACAAGTGAGAGATTTTGAAGCTATATTTCAGCTACCTGTCAAACCCCAGTTCCCCTCCCCAACCTTTTTCCTTATAATGCTTAACACTTATATAGCACTTTTCATCTTCAAAGTACCTCACAACACATTAACTAATTAATCCTTTGAGCATCCCTAAGAGATTAGTAGAAAATGATGTGATCTCTGGCAGCCATGCAAGAGCCTTGAGCAAGGCAATGAATCCTGCATCCAATAAGGATTATAGTCAAGGTCTCCTGGAGTCGACAGCAGCACCCTGAATGTATATTCTGTTGAAAACTTAGACAAAGTGTAACACTACTTAAAGAGTAAAAAGCAACATTAAAAAAGATAGGTGGAATTGAAGAACAGCATTCAAATACACAATCTGCAAAAAAATTATTACTTCTTATGCACTACTTATTCATCGTATAAAATATATATACTCATATAGTGGTAACTATTCTGCTTGAGAAATAACAGTCCTAGCTCCTGTCTAAGCCCTGCCGTTTACATTTATAGTTGTAAATTAAACAGGACAAGAGTACATGATTGAGCTCTGACATATGCTTCTGTGTAATGCTAAAATCTTTGTTCATTGCTTGCTGTCACTTTTTCCTAAGGCCAACTTGCACTCTCTGAAAAAGAAAATGCAGCTTTGTTAACCACAATTCAACTTGAATGTAATCATTTTATTCTGGGAGGTAAGAGAGCATAATTTTGTAGGAATAGGCATTTCTATACCACCAAGACTAGAGAATGAACGCTGATCCAATTTAGTTATTAAGATAGATGTAATCATAAGCCTCAAAAGCATAACACTGCCATAATAATGGTAAGGATCCTGAATGCCTGATCTAATGCTTAGAATATTCTCAGGGCAGTTCAAGAGGATTGCTTCGTAAGAGGCTGTTCTAGCTGGAGGAGTGCCAATTCACCTTGTAATAGCCTGACCACTTGCTTTTATAGTCATGCTTATCCCTACGAGGTCTTTTCTTATTTTGCAGCAACATCAAGAGAAGGAAAGGACATAAGTGATTTCTCAGAATAATCAATAAACTGGTGGTCACAGAGCACTTGTAAAGTACATGACTTTCAAACAAATCTCGTTTTACAATCCCTGGTTTTGTCATGAGTGTTCTGCATTAAAATTACCATCCTTTTCTTTCTTGGAATAATTTTAGAAATAGTGAGTGTTGCACATGTCTTGCAGAGCACATTTGCAGAATTCTGTTTGGCAGGGGTTGATTCTCAATAGTGAACTTTGAACAAAAAGAAATTTTTCTTGAAGTTGTGGGTTTGTGTGTTTGGTGGTTTGTTGGTTTTTTTTGTTTTGGTTTGGTTTTTGTTTGTTTGGTTTGGTTTGGTTTGGTTTTGTTTTTATTTTGGTTTTTTTTGTGGTTGTAGTTCACAGAGAATGGCAGGAACTTTGATTTCCCTTTGTGCTCAGTATTTCTTGTTGGCTATCTCTAGAAGTCTCTCATAGAGTTAGTTCACCACTCTGAAATTCCTAGCTCCTCCCATATACTGCCCAGGGAGCTTTAGCTGCCTACTTTCAGGCTTTGAGTTCGGTGGTTAGGGACAAGCATCTAAAATGTAAATATGTGCCTCCTGATGACTCCTGCTTGGCCTTCACACAACTGTCTGTGCACGCAGTTCCTACTAATGCTAATGTTCATTGTGCTTCAGTTTGTTCAAGACTAGAAACTGCTAAGCAGGCTGCTGTCTCAGACTGCTAAAGGCTTTGAATGCCTGTTGAAGTAACAGAAATTCAGAATGCATTATACTCTACTCTGAGATTTCACGTTTAGACATGTACTTTTCTCACATTCTTCTTTTTCTGTCAAGGTATGTTTATTTATTGGATATAAAATATAATTCACTCAATGGTTTTACATTATTTCCTTAATTTCTAACCAAAAGAATACATACCATCTGATCACACCACTCCATAACATTTTTTTTTTCTTTTTAAGGTGATAGTGATCAGACACTTGAACAAGTTGTCTGGAGAGGTTGTGGAATCTCCATCTTTAGGGATATTCAAAACCCAACACAACACCATTCTGAGCAACCTGCTCTCTTTGATCTACTTTCAGCAGGACTACAATATTTCCAGAGATGCCTCTCAGCTTCAGCTATTCTGTGTTCTACTTATAATTTAGAATTCAACCTGGGCAATTTCTAAAGGAAAGAAGAGCAGCATATTCTATGTCTGCAGCATATTTATCACAGAGCTTGGTTCTAAGGTTTGGGGTTATAGTATTTCTGCTTTCAAATAAGTTAAGTTCTATTGACTGCAAATGTTGGTCTTTAATGAATGTAACGAAAATTTATACAAGTAGCACACACATAGAAAACTAAATTGTTAACAGAAAACTTGGATCCCCAAATCTGGAGTTGAGTTTCACATAATATGTTAAGTTAACCTTATTTTCTGGAACTAGAATGAGTACTCTTACTGTATGAAACCATAAACACCACTTTTATGGCCAACAGGTTTTATTTTATTTATTTTTACTGTGCATCTAGATTAATGAAGCATACTCTGTACCCTACTAATCTGTAGGAGTAAGGAATCAAACTTCACAGTAAAAATTAAGAACACTGACCTTAATCAAGAGTGAAACTTGTACAAATAAATGTAAGCTAATTTTAAAATTCAGTTTCTATGAGTTTTCAATGCTAGTCTACTATATTTAGCAGGAAGATAAGGTGAAAGCTTAATGGTTCCACATGTTAACAAAGATTTTAAGTGAAGATTTCTCAAATGCAAAAAAAAAAAAAAAAAAAATTCTCCCAGCTCTACAATAGACTGCTTGAATTAAACAAAATTACAAGGGAAAATTTTGTTAAAATATGTGATTTTATATATAGTACAGTGCTTCCAAATGACGACCAGGTTATATTATCTTCCTAATTGACCATAATGCTTCACGTTTTTAAATAAAGTTTTAACTTCCACACACTCCCTCTTATTTTTCTTCTAGGAAAGAAAGGTAGTCAGATACATCAGGTCTGTTTATTTGATTTTTAAAAGGTATTTCATGATATTATGCTATCAATTACTAGAAAAAAAAATCAGTTTTGTTTAAAATAAATATATTATTTTAAGTTTTTGCTTGTTTATTTTTGTTTGTTTAATGAAGCAATTTTCCAGATCAGTCTCCAAAAGTATTATATCAAAATTGAACTAAAGTCAGTAATATAACTAAAATTAAACTGTAGTGAAAATTTTAGCAATAGCACTTTGTCTTTTGTTAAAAATAGATTTAGGGCAACATAAAATTTGAAAGAGGTTCATATGTGAGTTTTGAAATTTATTTTTTTTTTCATTTCTTTTCATGTCGCCTGGTGTTTTGAGACTTTTTTTTTTGTTATATCAATTTAATACATACATGTTCTTCAGTTTAAAAACTGAGTTAGAATCCAAGCTATTTAGTTCCTGAATAATAACATTAGAGTAGTATGAGAGCTTCTAGATACTTCTAAAATTCCCTTCATCCTGTGGAAAAAAATCTAATGCTTTTGGTTGTGACATGAAGGATTATATTTCTGATGTTTATGGTAAATTAATTCACTGGGGAAAGGTGAGTGACAGTGTACTGCCAGCGGTCATGGCTTCCTACTCAGGCCTGTCATTTAACATCTTGTTTTTATTTCTTACTAAAGAAGAAACTTTTTCCTAGTTTGTGATTATGTTCCCTCCAGGGAAGCATACTCAGCTTTTCTGTCTGTTTAATAAAGAAAATACCAAAATGAACATTAACTATTCTCAATTCTCTCCTAGCAAATAAATAAAAATAATTTCTAAAGAGTCACTTATTCCTAGTCTGCATTTTTTTTACTATAGTACTCATCTGTCTCATGTTAATTGTGTGCACTTATCTGCACATACACATAGGTATATATATGTCATATATATGACATATATATGTCACAGGCTTCTGGGGCTATCATAATGGATTGGAAATGAGAAGAATTAACAAGAGCAATAAGGACCATTTGGGGAAGTTGAATTTATTTCCATCCATAAGGCCAGACATGAAACATTTGAGGATGCTGAAAGAACTCATGATTTGTGAAATATTCTGTTGACTGGAGAAGGTGTCTGACATCTACAAAAGGCTATAAAATACACTTCTCTTCACAAAGAACAAGAAAAAGGAATCACAAAACTGTAGATCAGTCAGCCTTGGGTCAGTGTCAGAAAAGACAATGAGTATTTTCTATTTAGAATCCATCTGCAGACGCTTGGAGGAAATCGACATGGGAAGATCAATCCAGTCTTAAGGATAGTCCTGGTTCAGCCAGGAGGTAACACTAGATTATATCCTCCAGACAAAATTTCTATGACTATATACCTTCAGGTTTACTTCTCTTCCTTAGCTAAAGCAGACTAAGATAACTCATCTTAAAATACAGAACACAAGATGATTACTGATTTGTGTTAGAAGTCTAGATTTCAACATATATTTCAAAATAAATGTATTGATAAATAAATTCTCAGAACTTCTACCAAAATCAGCAAAATCCTGCTCCTGAAAAAAATTACATATCTCTATCTATCTATATCTATATCTATATCTATATCTATATCTATATATGTCTATGTCTGATGTGATATAGATATGATACATACATATGCAACATATATAGATATGATACATATATATGTATGTATCTATAGATGGAGATAGAAATATATCTTTTCTAGGTAAATGTATTGAAAAAGACTATTTGCTAGCTTTCCATTTATTTGATTTTTTTTTCCTGAAAGTCTTCTTTCATTGTCTCCTCTAATGTTTTTTGTTTTGTGTTGCATTTGAAAAATCTGTTATACCAAAGAACTCATAGTGTATTATTGGTCTTACTTTGCTGTGTCTGTATAAGTATACAGCATTAAGATTTTACTCAGATGATTAGAGGAGCAGAGTTTCAGCTGTGTTTTAGAAAGTACTTCAGAGCTCGGCTATTCAGTATGCATGATATTTTTATACTTTAAATAGAATGCTTGACTTGAGCTTTTCAAGTGCTGTAGATTTAACGTTACTTAACTAATGTCTTTGCCAGGGCATAATGTCTCTTATTGTATAGCAAGACCACTTTTTAAAATGCATTTTATTTTACTTCACTGCAGTAACAGAAACAATAAACACAATCTTTTGACATTTTAAAGACCACTAGTCCAGGGCAGTGTGATTTGAAGATGATCTCAGATGTCTAGGGATGTGAATGTTAATCCCACATAGTTATTCAGGCAGTCTGTAGAATGCCCAACTGTTCTCAGCAGTCATTAGTGTAGATATCTCCTATGTAGTGTGCTAGCTTCTGTGAATTCTATGAAAGAGATGAGAAATTAGATTTATTCCTCTTCAGGCACTTCAAATCCGTACTATTGCCTAATTAAATGTATTTTTTTAATTAAAAAAAATGTTATATCATTTTCTGTGTAAAAAGCTGAGAAATGGTCTTGACAAAGAATTTAAATCTTGTGTGTTTAAACTTCTAAAATTGATTCAATTTTGAAATAATTCATAAAACCAGTGTTTATGAAAACATCCTACGGGATTTACACTCAGTAGGTAAAAACTAGTCATCTGAGGTACTTATTATGAATTACACCAACTGGAACATTTCTCTGCATTTTCAAATGGGTGTACAAACAAACTAAACACACCTACGGGAAAAGTAAGCTGTAATATCCCTGTACTCAAACACACTCTGAGCAGAGCTTCCCAACCAAAGCACTGAATGTAAGACTCATGCAGCTGATCGCTACCTTCCCTTTCCTACATACCCATCTCAAGCAGGCTAGCAGAGGGATTTTTTTCTGTTCTCTAAATTTTTGTACCAGAGAATCTGTCAGAGAGTTTGTATCTAAAATAGACAAAAACAGAAATTGAGGAGTTAGAATACTCTACTTTGGTAAGGGTGTCCTGATCAGACAGGACACTCCCCCCCATAATTTTGTTCTATGTGACTCCATTGAATGTGACTCCATTCAATCCCACTCTCTGATGACTGACATCATGTGCTTGCCATCACTGTGTCAGCATGTCACTCAGGAAACAGACACCTGAAAAGCTTCATTAAGACATATAAAAAAATTAGCATCTAGATTTAAAAAACAAAAAACAAACAAACAAAAAAACAAACCAAAAACAAACAAACAAACAAACAAAACCACCAACACCAAAAAAAACCCACTTATATTTTTACCTCTGTCTTAAATGCTTACTTCTGAAGTCCAACTCTGCTTTCAATAGTTTTCCATACATAATGCCCAGGGTTGAGTGTACCGAACATTTTCAAAATCTAAGTGTAGTTAAAGAAAAATGTTTTCAAATGTAAGCCTGAGGGTCTTGTTCAAGGATATAAAATAACTAGTACACTGGAGATTATAAATTCATATATCAGAAGCTTGGACACAACTCAATACAGTTATCTATAATGATAATTTGTTAACTGTGACAATCAGCAAATTTCACAAATATGCAAACAAAATTGTTTTGACAGCAGAGAAGACATCTAAGAAAGGCAACCGTAACAAACATTCAGCTGCAATCATCTTCCTACAAACTGCATTGAGGTTACAGTCTAGGCATTTCTTCTGCTATTTTATCTTTAAAATAGAAAAATGCATTGCAAAATAAAAGATCAGAAGCTGATCCTGGTGAAAGAACAGCCATTGGGATAATGACATTTATTATGGCTCTGGCTTAAGGATCTGTACCTCAAACTGTCTACTAATACATAGTTCTTTTTCAGGTTTGTTTTGGTTTTGTGGTGGTTTTGGAATCTATTTATTTATTTATTTATTTACTTACTTACTTACATTTTTTTAAAATCATACCGGGAAGAAAATGTAGCTGCAGAAATGAAACTTAATAGTGCAAATTTTGCTCTCTGTCCATGGTCACCTTCAGACAGGAGTTCTAAGTAAATTTCAAAGCCTTTGTCAATACAGAGAAAGGGACCAGTAAGCAGTAGAAACTGTTTATTTCCTTGTTTTCTGCTAGTCACATCTTCCTTACAAACTACAGAATTTTAAATCAATTGCCAAGTAAAAATAATTTATGATGACTATTCATACATTCACAAATGAAAGTCTTCTTTCAGAGGAAACCTGACTGTTTTGTATGTTCCTTGGACAAATAACATAACATGTAGCCCACTTCTACCACCCTTACTTGACCATGACTTAAACCAGATTAATGACAAATCCCACCCAGCTTCAAAGAGATAGGAACAGCAACCCCAAAGATATAGTCTCTCAAGCTAGATGGCTCATCCAAAATCCCATCCTATTATTAAAACTTTGACAGTATTGCTACTCAGTTATGCAATTTTTCACTTCAGTAATATTACTTTCCCTTATTGAACTTTTCTAAAGCTGCAAAGCAGCAATACTACATCTCCTTTTACACTGTATTTGTTATCTATGTCCATTACTTTAATTAACTAATCTTCATTTTCAAATTCATTATTACTAATTTTTGGTACTTCATTATACTGTCTAACTTCTCTTAGTAGCTACCAGTGTAACTGAGTACATGAAGCTATCCAAAATGTTTTCTTACCAATATCAAAAGAAATATGCATCATGCCTTTAATGGCCATATATTTCAATTGGTCCTGTAATTCAGAAGTAAAATGCTACACATTTTTGATTTTGAAGATTTTTAAATATCTTGTCAGATGTATTATTGTAAGTTTAGTCAGGATTTTTAGAGGTAAGTAGTTAACATTTAAGAAGATGCACAGTACAAAACACACCAAAAATTACATCCCAGTTTGAATGAAAAATTTTGTCTAGAACTATAAAAAAAATAACATTTTTTATCATTATTCTATTAGAATTTTCATTTTGCTTAATAAACTGTTTCACAATTTGACTCACTTTAATAATAAATTATACCATTAAAAACCTAGAGACACAAAAAGAAGATCCTTATGACTAAGATTAGCCTGTTAAAAAAAAAAAAAAAAGATATTATTATCCTAATAAAACCCACAGACATTTGTTTGTGTATTCTTATCTATTTTGTAGCCAGACATTGCAACAGATATTTCACTGTGGTTGAAATGTTATTTTTTATTAAGGAATAGAATCCTAAAATTATAAGCTTCAAGATTCATAGAATAAAAAATCAATGAATAAATTATCATATAAAGAAATACTTTAGGATAATTAATTTTACATATTTCATAATATTTACCTAGGGTCAAAAGACACTGGAAAGGATTAGAGAACTAGAAAGACAGAGACAGATTTTCTCTATCAACCTACTGCTAGATGTGACCAGTTGTGTTTGCAAACAATAAAATATATTTCTGAAGGAAAAAAAATAGTTCTTCAAGTTCATTCTGCAGTTCTTATAGCATCAAAAATAGCCAATAATCTAGATGTTAGAAAGCTCCCTTGATATCTTTAGCGCTTGGAAGGAATTCCCAATGCTGCTTGATTATCTCAGGGACTTATATCCATTCTTTCCATACTGCAAATCAATGCCTTGGGGTAGGTGTCTTTTAAAGCTGTTCCAGTTTGCTAAAGCAATTAAAATTTAGTAAAGTAAAAAATATCATCAGGTTTTAATAACATACATTATTGAGAAACCTTGATAAAAGATATGACTAGACTCACCTTTGGTGAAGCCACAGCATACTTTTTCATGCACTTGTGATATAGTTTGTTTTCCTCAAGTCTGTTTCCCTTCAGGCTGGAAACCATTTCAGCCGAGAAACTCTAATCAGTGTTTGACTCAGTTGCCTTTTCTGTCTAGTGTCATTAGAGGCAAGCACACAAGTCTAGCAGGCACAGCACAGGAGCTACAGAAAGGCTGTATGGAGACACAGCTGATTGTCAGTTAAACTCTTTAATTGTTTTAAACAGTTCCAGGTAAGCAGCACAGTTACGGCAATTGAATTGAACCCTTCTTTCATAAGCAGTTGTCTGCATTAGACACTTCCAAATTAAGCATCTACAGTTTTGAGAAGAAACTTAGACTTTGGGTTCAGGCTGCACAAAAAATGTTGTCTTATGTTGAATGGACTGCAAAACAGTTTAGCCAAAGGGAGATTCACATGATATATATTCTTATTCATAGCTTTCATTTTGTTTTGGTTTTTAATTATTTTTATTTTCTAAAGTATGAAACAGGAATTATATAATAGAAGGCAGACTTTAACAATCAAAAATAAACTATGTAACCTTAGAAAAAAATGAAGTATCCGAGTTCCTTTCAAGCAGTCAGAGGTATTCGCCTTCTGTTTTAAAAGATGCAAAAAGCCTTTATTCACCAAGTGTATTGAGCTAACAGAAGTTTTAAATTGAGAATAGAAACATACAAAATGTTTAGCAATATCTTCCTTTGTAATTTTCCTGGAGATTTTTTGGTTAGATTTTTTTTTTCTGTAATCCAGTATATCAAACAATTTTCCAATGAAGTTTAAGTTCAGTGTTATAATAAATACATTACTGGTTGCTGTTGCTTGTGCAGTGCAAACAAGATCCTATTATTGCAGCAAACATATTTTCTGCATGTAATTGATATAACTTCACAATGTAATGGGTAATTTCAGTGAACAAAAGTATTCATTCTATACCTTCAAAACACAGTGAAGAAGAATGTTGTCTGTTTTTTGCTGAGGTTATATTCCAGACTCAACACAGTAAAGAAAGGTGCTTTTGTTCAATCATTATACCATATTTCTGAAAGAGTTGGGTTGAGAATCCCATTTTAACATAAGTTACTTAAGAAATTCACAATGTTTGCACCTCCCTGGAGTAGTTTCAGTGTCTGGTGGAGTAAAACTATGTGGCAATTGCAGAAACTCCCCTCATCCATTATGTAAAGGTGTATCAAAGACACTGATGTCATCCATGCTTGCAAATGTACCTGTCATCAGTTGGTGTAACAGGCAGTTGAGATGTGATGGCTGTGGCACTTTATTAGAGTAATCCATCAGTTTCACTGTGTTAGTAGGCCCTTCTTTCTTCTAGCCTAGAACTAAGGAAATTAAAAGAAAAAAGATAGTACATTTTGTTGTCATAAACAACTAAAAAAAAGATAACATTCCTTTATTTTGCAGTCAGTGGAAAAAAAAAAAAAGAAAAAGAAAAAGATTCTTAACTACATTTAAAGTAAGTTTTAATCTGTTTCTTTGCAATTTGCAGCATTATCTTTTCCTGGAAGATATTGGTCCTGGACTTTGAAAAATCATCAGGGTCTATCATCCTGTTAGTACTAGCAATGCTTGATGAGGCTGTGTGAGAATTATTACATTCTTAAGGCTCAAATAGTTTCATGGAATTAAGAGAGTGGTAATGGGATTAATGGGAACCTTCTACTCATGACGGAATTTTGCTTTGCATTATTTAAATTTGGATTTACTCCTACATAATTATATATTTCAATGTCAAGATGAATCAATGCATTGAACAGATAAATGTCAGCTTATAACTGGTAAATATGTTTCATAGCAAAATAGAGACAGGCTCTTAATTTTAAATTACACTGAGTATTCCACAAGAACCATCATCCACAATAGAATCCTTCACAATACTCTATCAATACTCTATTACTGTGCACATATAATAGACAAAAAAATGTCCCCCAAAAAACTCTCCATCCATAATATACCCTCCATAAGGAATATAATTTTGAATTAATAAAACTATAAGAATGCATGGGAGTGTCACATAATCAGCTATAAATTTAAAATGGGGAGAATGACAGGTCCATATGTGGTTTTGTTGTTTGGTACAGTAAAAAGAACAGAAACAAAAAATAATGAAAAGAATGAGAACAAAATTAAAATATAGCATCAGATAGCATTGAACTATTGGGATTTTTTTTTCCCCAACATTGGACAACTATAAGGAAGACCTATGTTTTAGGATGTGTAAATAAACAGTGAATGTTTATTGAAGGAGTTACTTGAATTCATTATGAAACTGGAGTTAATGATGTAACCTTTATAGATAGAGATTGTATCTTTTCCAGAACATCCTTTCCGTCAGAAAGTGTTCTTTTTCTACTATCTCATATTACTTTTCACTTTTAAGTTCTGTTGGCATAAGTATATGCCTTATTTTCTGAATTTATGGTCATTGTCCCCTTGTTACACAGTAGCAGTAGTAATGCAATTTGTCTTCTGCAGCTATTCTTACTTCTTGAGATGCTGTCTCCACAGATTTTCCCAACCTCTTGATTATTAAAGAAATGGATTTACGCTGAACTGACTGACTCTCAGCTCCAGTTGAGAGAAGTTAGTGGAATGAGAGAGTTCTAGCTTTTCTCTCTATTGCTCACAGTCTGTTTCAAAAACTGTAAAAAATAATGTTTTAGATATTCTTTTTCTCTATTGTCCAGCTTTTTCTAAAATTAAATAAAGAGAAAGATAAAAAAGAAACAATAAAGGCTGAAGAGAACATGAAAAGGACATTGTTCTCTTTGTGAGGTTCTGTCCTTGAACTACAAAAAATTCTGTCTGGACTTTTTAGCTCCATATTTCTGATACTATTTTCAGGTTTGAGATACTGAATTTTATTTGTTAAATTTTGATTACATTTTTACTGTGTGACTGGCAGCAACTAAAGTACAAACAAGTTTTACTTTTTTGTGTTAAGAGTCTTTAGATATTTATTAATGGGTCTTTCTTGAATAGAAACTTTGTCTTCAACATTTACAGTATGAGTTAGTCACTTAAATAACATTATATAACAAAATCATTACTGACTTTCTTGTCTCCCTCTCCCTGCCCTATTTTCAAATTTCACTAAAATGGGAATTTCTATGCAAGATCCAGGTTATACAGAATAATACAGACCTGTTACAATGATGACTACTAAGAGAAAAAAAAAATATAAATAAAAAAACATGAAACCCCCTTTCATTAGAATTGTGGCCATTTCCAAGACAAACACAAGGCAGTACTTGTAGTACTGATGAAGACAGTCTTCCTTGTAATCTTCTGTAACTTGTAGGGAGGGGGAAAAAAAAAAAAAAAAAAAAGAGATAAGAGGATTCTTTTTTTTCCTGGACAAAATATTTAGTGCCATTTCAAACTCAGTGGGGTATCTAAGTCATCTGCCCAGATCTGGGATGTGTGTGTATTTACATAAGTAGTTGTTGGATCAATGCTAGCTGCATAGTAAGTTAGTATTTCAGTTAATAGTCTGGCCTCTGATAGCAACCAGTTTTCCAATATGATACAGGTTAAGTGTCCTTCCTTTGCTAATCCATTAATGTGTCTATTAGTACACATTTTTGTAATGATTTATGAAATATTTTTGACCACTTTTAGATTTTTAATTAACAAAAATGCTCAGTGTTTGTTTGCACTGCACTGAGAGTCAGTATATCTGCTTCATACTCTATGCTTTGCAAGACAGAAAGAAAAACTTGTTTTATTATGTGCATATATGATTATTATCAATAAAATACATACTTTATTACATTTTACACAAAAAAGATATAAGCCTTGAAATCTGTCTTTGGAATATGTTTTGAAATTATAAAAGTCACCTCTAGCATAGTTTCACACTTGAAATGCAACCACAGTGAGCCTTACTTAATAAGATGTTTCTACTACAGCACACAGTCAGCGTAACAGGTGGTAATTTGAAGTAACTTTGATAAGGTTAGGTCATAGTTTGAGTGAGTTAATCTGAGTTCAATGATAAATGAACATGCTGTGTTAACTGGTAGGAGCATGGGAGAATCAGAGCTAATAGACATTATTTTAACAAATTGCCATTTTAAATCACCTTCCTGAGGGTCTTTAAGCAGGATTTCATCAATTACATGCTTACAGCTCACATTAGTGATACACATTAAAAAATTTCCCACATGAATAATTTAGAAAAAAATTGACTATCAAACCCCTGTGAGCTACTTCTTGTCTATTTAAGCGAAGTTTTGCTTAAATGATGCATGGCATGCAATATTTCAAAAATGTTCCTTCTGAGATTGTGAAGACAAGATACAGAGGAAAAAAACGTCCTTGCAATCATTCTATATTCTCTTGTGTACCATTTAGATTTTCTGACGTGTGGCATCTTTGCTGGTTCTGTTAGTCATTTCTCGGGATTGACACATTGTAAAAAACTTACTTTCCAGGAACATTTCCTTTCTTTGACATATTCTGATAAGTGAATGGAGGCATAACGTGTCTAGTAAATCAACATTGTAAGAATGAGAAGTGATAAGAATTTTTTGTCAAACAATTTTCAATAATTAAAAGGTGATTACAAAAAAGCCACTCACTTGTTTTTCCTTTAATAGCACCAAATTTCAAAAGCTACATAGAAGAGAGTGTGGAGTAAATTTGATACCATGTGAAGATATCTTTCACCATTTTTCTTCAGAAACAAAATCAGTTTGTTTCACAATTTTACTTGGGGAAAAAAAAATAAGTACTGATTTTGATTGGGATATAGAGTTAATTTTCTTCAGAATAACTAACATAGTGCTGTTTTGGATTTCTGCTGAAAACACTGTTAATAACATAGGGGTGTTTTCATTACTGCTCAGCAGTGCTTACACAGAGTCAAGGCCTTTTCTGCCTCTCACACCACACCACCAGCAAGAAGGCTGAGGATGCACAAGGAGCTGGGAGAGGACAGAGCTGGGGCAGGTGACTCTCAACTGACCAAAGGGGTATTCCATATCATATGACATCATGCTCAGTATATAAAGCTGAGGAGAAGAAGGAGGCAAGGGATTCATTTGTTCATTTGGCATTTGTCTTTCCAAGTCACCTTTACGTGTGATGGAACCCTGCTCTGCTGGAAATGGCTGAACACCTGCCTTCCCATGGGAAGTAGCATGTAATTTCCTTGTTCTGCTTTGCTTGCGTGTGGAGGTTTAGCTCTACTTATTAAACTGCCTTTGTCTTAACCCATGAGTTTTCTCACTTTTCCAATTCTATCCCCAGTCCTACTGTGGGTAGGGGGATAAGTGAGCAAACTGCTTTGTAGTGATACGTTGCCAGGTGGGGTTAAACCATAACAAAAGACCAAGAAAAAATAACGAAGAAAAAAGGTGGAAGATTTTACCAACTTCTTAGTACAGATCACATTGAGGAAAGCTGAATTAACCTTTGCAGTGTCTGATTCAGGAACGAAAACTGGGCTTGTTTTAGTCAACAGTTTCTGGTCATTATGTCCTGATGTGGATCCCTTTCTGGAACAGTAACCTACTAGAGCTTGTTTCAGGAGTATCTTCCAAAAAGAAACTGAGTTTATAATGCTGCATTTTTGGCACTTACAGCTCAGTAGAAAGATGTAAATGGGGACCATTTGTTTTAGACAGTGTAGGGAGCAATGAAATATAAATATTCCAGGCTAAGAAGAACACTTAAACTGTATCTTTTCATGTTGAAAGATCAGAGAATCACAGAATCATGGAATAAGCTGACTTGGAAGGGACCCATAACGATCACTGAGTCTAACCTTTAGCCCTGCACAAGAACATCCCCAAGACTCGCACCATGTGCTTAAGAGTATCATCTAAGTGATTCTTGAACTCTGACAGGTTTGGTGCTGTGATCACTTCCCTGGGGAGCCTGTTCCAGTGCCCAATCACCCTCTGGGTGAAGAACTTCTTTCTAACATCAAACCTCAATCTCCCCTGATCATTCCCTTGAGTCCTGTCACTGGTCACCACAGGGAAGAGATCAGTGCCTGCCCCTCCTCTTCCTCTCAAAAGGAGGTTGTAACTACAACTAGGTCTTCCCTCAGTCTCTTCTTCTCCAGGCTAAACAAACCCAGTGACCTCAACCACTCCTCATACGTTTTCCCCTCAAGGCCCTTCATCATCTTTGTTGCCCTCCTTTGGACAATCTCTAAGAGCTTAATATCTTTCTTATATTGCAGTGACCAAAACTGCATACAATATTCAATGTGAAACTGCACCAGTGCAGAACGGGGTAGGAGTAGGACAATCACTTCCCTCAACCAGCAGGCAATGCTGTGCCTGGTGCCCCCCAGGACACGGTTGGCCCTCCTGGCTGGAAGGCACTGCTGGCTCATATTCAACTTGCCATCAACCAGTACCCCCAGGTCCCTTTGCATGGCTCTGCTTTCCAGCATCTCATACTCCAGTCCGTCTGTACATCCGGGGTTGCCCCATCCCAGGTGCAGAATCTGGTGCTTCCCCTTGTTGAACTTCATATGGTTGGTGATTGCCCAGTCCTCACATTTGCTGAGGTCTCTCTATAGGAACTCTCTGCCTTCCATGGAGTAAACAGATCCTCCCAGCTTTTTCTTGTCTGCAAACGTGCATAGTATCTCTTTCAGTCCTGTGTCCAAGAGATTTATGAATATGTTGAAGAACATAGGGCCTAAGATGGAGCTGGGCAGAACTCCACTATATTATCTAGCTAGCTAGCTAGTTATTACTTTACAGTTCAGCACCTGGACATAGTGGCATCTAGCATTTCAAGCTCTCCATAGCTTCCATGGTGATAGCCAAAACAGAAAAGGCTATCTTACTTACTTACTTACTCTCAGTTTAATTTCTCATCAACTCATAAGAGCTAGTAGCTCAGGGAAAGAAGCATATTATTGCTGCAAGGGAAGAATCATTTACAGAATGTTATTTTGCAGTGATTAATATTGAAGGTGGGATAGGGGCTCTCTCTGTTTCACTACAGATAAAGGGAGCCTCTCACAAGAGTAATTCAGAATTCACTGAGTTACTAGATTCCTACAACTAGGGTCCAGATTAATTTCTCCTAAAGTGTTATGAAGAAGTGTACTTGATTGGGAAAGGACAATCTTGGACCTAGAGAAAAACTGAGTGAGAAGAAACCTAGATCTAGTTGACTAGTTATGCAATTTGTTATGCTATTTCATTTGGAATGGGAAGTCCTAAGTTTCTGATATCTACATTTTTGATAGTTCAAATCTTCTCATGTATTGAAGTTATTTATATGCAAACCCCTCTACTTTACTAAAATTCTAAATATTTTATGTATTTTCCACAGTAGAACCACTGGGCATTACTTTGTTATTACTTGGTAATAACCTGGATGGCTTGGAATTTTAGACACGTAAATAACAGACCTTGAGTGAACATCAGTGATTCTTCGGTTTCTGCCTTGGAAATGAAAGTTGGACACTTATACCTGATTCTGGGTTAAGTCTTGATCAACATTCACACAAATGTGGGTTTTTTTGAGATTTACTATTATTTAACTAGGAAATGCCACTGAATATTTTATTCATATTTTCAGTATTAAACAGTATTTTTTTCCTTATTTGACAAAAATAAAAGTTTTAACTAAGCTGGCCTATGAGTAATGTTTTATGCAATAATATATATTTGAATAGTTGAAAGTAAAATGAGTTGTGGCAATGATGTCTGCTATGCTTTTCTTTTACTTATATAAAATAATGAGATTAAAAATTTAAAATATTTTTTCTGTTAAAAAAAGTGAATGAAATTTCCATTTCATATAAAAATCGCAGAAACATGTTTTCTATTGTCAAACAAAAACACATTGTTTGCCATGAAGTGGAAACCATTTAAATTTTCATCAGCACTTCTGAGGCTTGTCTATTGGGGTTGGAGAGTATCTTATTTTTCTTATTGCTTTTTAAGTCTTTTTACACAGATTTCACTTGCAATGATTGCTGAAATACAACCAGCAGACAAAGGGGAAAGTATTAAAGGAAAAAGAAAATATTGCTTCAGACAAAAAAGTTTTTGGCAGTATATGTCAAAATACAGATTCATTGCAGTGTTCATCTGCATTTTCCTGTAGAAGTCCTTGACTAATCAATTGCCTAGAGCTGCTGCTGCAGGAAAGGTACTCTACACTGTTGAAATTCAGAATCAGAAGTACTCTGAAAAATGAGTGTTTTCATGTGGCATTTGATGATCAGAACTATGTATTTCTGTCTCTTCTGGACCCTTAATAGCATCCTGCATATGGACTTACAACAATGAAAAGTCAATATCTACCATCCATAAAAATATTTAATTAGTCATGTTTCTTGTTGCATGAAGATGCTAAATCATTACTAAATATTTATATGTTAAGAAAATGCTTTAAAAGGACCTCAAGTTAGCCATATCATTACAGTAACACCTGCTGTCAGTTGGCTGGGGTTTTTTTGTTTGTTTGTTTGGTTTTGGTTTTGTTTTTGGTTTTGTTATTTTTTTTTTTTTTTTAAAAGTAAGAATCATAAAATCATATTATCTCCTGAGCTGGAAGGGAACCACAAGCATCATTAAGTCCAACTCTCAGTTTAACTCAGGTGAACCTAAAAGCTAAACCATATATCCAAGACCATTATCCAAACACTTGAACTCTGACAAGCCTGGGACAATAACCACTTCCCCAGGGAACTTGTTCCAGTGCATGAACAACCTTTTGGTGAAAAATATTTTTCCTAATATCCAGTATGGACTTCTCCTGATGCAACATTAAGAATTAAACTCCCACACTATCACTGGACACCAAAGAGAAGAGATCGATACCTTCCCTCCATTTCCCATCATCAGGATGTAATGACAGTAATGAAGTCATCCTTCAGTCTCCTACTTCTGTGCTGAACAAACCTAGCACTCCCTGTCTTCCCCCAAAAAAGTAGTTTTTGAAACACTCTAGGCTAGGAAAATAATCTTTCAAAATAAGTAAATTAAAGAATAAATACAACTGAAATTATACTGATTTTCTGTAAGCAGAGCTTCTTTGCCTCAGTAGGTGAATCTCTTCCTCAAGGATTACCTTCAATCATCCAGTTTAGTAGCTTGCAAAACTGCAACAATATATATGCTTTTTGGATGTCTCTAGGGAAAAAACCTCTTACTTTTTTTCTCATTCTTTAGAGTGTTGGCTATATACTCTCCATTCCTAATCTCCTTACCTTGCTACTCTTTGTGAAGGCTCTGTTGTCTGCCTCTCTCTCTTTTGCTCATCTCCTCTCACACAGGCTACAGTCACCTTCTTGAACATCACAAGTCAGAAACCAAAATGCCTTACATTTGGTATATAATCAATATTACCTTTTAAAAACCACTTAAACCTTGTATTTTCAATCCTTTGGTAACAATATTAAATATTAAATTTTATACCTAATATACATCTCCATTTAATTTTTTAACTTGGTCTGACAGCAATGACAGTAAGGAAAGTGCAGCTCGATGAAGTATTTGCTCCATCAGGCCATCTCCAGCTTTTCTCATCTCAGATTCTAATTGAGAGTGCAGTTTCTGGTGTGATGCTGGTGTTTTCCCTTCTCTGCCTACAATTCCCTTACATAGCCTGGGTATGATAGTGGAACTAACAATTACTTAACTACATTCAAGGTGTGTTTCATGGAAATGTGACACATTCCAGAGTACAGAATTGTGATATATCTTTTCAAGGATGCCTCAATATAATGAATCCTACAGCATATGATCAAATTATATCATGTTCCATTCATTATACAGGAATAGAATACAGCCAGCTTTGTGTCTGAGGTACAACAAAAATTCAGAAGGACATAAAATATCAAAGTGCAGAAGTGTTTAATTGGTTTAAACTTTCTATCAACTTCATTCATCAAATTCTTAAATTATTATGACAAATATTTAAATGAATAGTTTTAGGGAGTAGTCAGCAATGATGGAATAGCTAACTGACTCACAATTCAATAGATTTAAATGCATTATGAACCAGTGAATTTTGAAGAAAAACCAAGATCCACCTCAATTAAAAATTATGTGAAGAATTACCTTAAGTGAGTCTTTGAAGAAAAGATTACAGTGACTAAAGTTCACTAGATTTTAAATGCTCTGGATTTCAATGGGTCTACCAGAAAGGTAATATCACCTGAACTACAAGAGGGGCCTAGTTCTGACCAGAGATGGAATTCTGGAAGAGTAACATGATGAAACAATACAGAGTTCTAGGTGATATATAAATAATCTATAATAAACTCAAAATTCTTATTTCATCATGTTTTATTTTAAGCACTTAGCTTAGTTACTACTTAAGCTTAGTTACTATTCTTAATTGAATATGCCTTTAGCTAGGTTATTTGATAAAAGGGTGTCTTCACATACAAAACAAAAAGGAGAGCAACAATGGCAGGTGGGGCAACATGAATATTACCGTCATGGAACTTCTATGAGACCCACCACAGGAATAGCCCAGGCCAGTATGTGATCAACCCATAAAAGCCACATCTCCCCACACACAAGAGCACCCTGTACTTGTCCTTCTTGAACTTCATGAGGTTCTCATGGGACAGGGTGAGGTGAGAGAGATGGAGTCTTGTGCTTCTGAATTTTGTAACTCCCTAACACTTTCTATTTATACAAGACTGGACTCCTGAACTACTCCTAACTTAGATACCTCCATTCATCATCTGAAATGATATTTCATGAATTTTAGCCTAAAACTCCTATGGCAAGATAAAATGTGTAAAATGAAAGTCCATTTTCTTTCATCTGATGTTAAGAGAAGACATTTAAAACAACCAGGATTGTATATTCCCTATCACTGAGAAATAAATTCTTGGATCTGTTTTAGTATTTTTATATATATTTCATTAATAGCATCAGTTATTCATACTTCAGTCCTTAAATGCTTCTTTTTTAGTCATTGAACCAAGAAAGCAATACTTAGTCTCTTTTTTTGAATGTTATGAGGTACAAATAATTTTCTATAGCATCCACTTTGCTAGTACAAGAAATTATATTAGTGAAAACTACAACTATGAAATTAAATTATAAAATTTTAATTTAATTGTCCTTGCTTTTGTATGTCTAAGTTGAATATGCAGTATTCCTGGAGTTTAGTATTTTATGTATTACTAAAATGTTCAGATCAGATTGTCTAAGAGTTGTTCGACATATAGAATCACAGAATCATAGAATGGTTTGAATTGGAAGGAACCTTTAAAGGTCATATAGTATGTGGTTTTAGCAGATAACTGATGCTTTAGAAGAAGCAGGTATTTACACCTTGATTGCAAGGTGTCACCTTTCTGCTTTAGTGCATTGCAGAGCTTTAAATCTTTTAGATCACATCATCTTGTATAATGTCAACTCACATTGGCTTTTCTGCATGACACAATATAACATGATGGGTGGTGACACAGAAAATGTAATGCAGTATGACACATCAGAAATGTAAAGGGTGCTGCAATTGGATAGTTGGTGTCAATTTAGATAGGAGACTTCAAATCCAAAATGAATCTGGCAGACACTAATGGAGTGAATGTTAGAGTAGCTACTGAATGTGTGAAAATGTAAATTCTGTAGTTCATGTTGTATTGAAGAGAAGAGACGGAGAGTCTGAGATACTAGGAAGAATGAGTATTTGTAGTTGACTGGAGTATGCAGGTTTAAAGTCCATAAAAAAATTTATATATTGCAAGATTTTCTCTTTCCTGGTTTTTAATATTTTCTGTAACCATTACTTAATTCCTTTTGTAAACTAGGCTCTACCAAAACAAAATCATTAAAAAGGACATGTCAGTATTGTGTTACATTATACCAAATTTAATTGGCCTCAGATAGCGAAATGCAACAGGTATAAATGGAAAACTAGCACCCAGTTATCCCAGAAAATGCTTTTAAATACTGAACTCATTACAACTTAATTTTTTAAACATTCCAATAGACTTTTGACCAGATAAATCTGCTCCAGAAGTTATGAGAATTTTTTCATAAGGCACTCTGTGCTTTTCCGACTGTGATCTTATTTTACAGTAACAATGCAGTGTAATACTACTATATTAGATTAGATAATATTTAGAATTAAAGCCATATAAATAAGAGAAAGAGAGCAGACAGAGGACTAAAAAATATTTGTTCTGTAAGTCTCAGATGACTGTGAAGTGAAACAAGGGGTTTCTGAAGTTTTGGTTCACTTTGTTGCTCAGGGAAGTTGTGTATACGCTATCCCTGGAAACATTCATGGGCAGGTTGGATGGTGCTCTGAGCAACCTGGTCTAGTTGAAGGAGTCTCTGGCAATAGGAGGGTCGTTAGAACCAGATGATCTTTAAGCTCACTTCCAATCCAAATCATTCTATGATTCCGCTCTTGTCAGATCATTTATACATTTGAGACTTATAGTTTTGTTCTCTAGGAAGTTTTTTCTCTTTTTTTTCCTGTTTTTGCTTTGTTTCTTTTTATGTTGTAACAGGTTTTATGCCATGTGTTAGCTATTCCTATTATTTAGATCTTGTAGAGGGGACAGACTCATTAATTTTCCTTGAACATTAAGAGTATTTTAATTTATTATAGAGCTTATAGAGTTTTTTCATCATTTCTGCTCCAAAAGAGAAGAAAATTTATAAATCTCTATAGACATTCATTTTCTTCACCGAAAGAAACAATAAATCATCTATTATTGGACTGTATAAAAAGACTAAGTGGGAAATGCTGTGCTTTTAAAAATCTTCGGAGTATGGAAAAGGCTGGCATGTAGGACAGGAATTCTTTAGGGCCATGCTTAGTATTTGAAATGAAATAAACAAATGTAGCCTCAGAAAGTCTCTTATGCAGGACATCAATTCATGGGATATCACGATGTCTATTTTTCTGATCAGAAAATGGAAAAAAAATGAAAAAAGAAAAATAACTAACCCACTGTGCAGCAGAACAGAGCTGAAAACCAGGGTGCAACAGACGGGGGTGATGCTCTGCAGCTGATAAGACACAGAGAAGTTTAATTCCTTTTTTATAGTATGCATTTTAGCCCTTCAGCAAAAGATCTTTTTAGTGATAATGGCTACTCTCCTCTAAGAATTCTTTCTTTGCCGAGAGTCACAAATTTTTTTTGCAGTTTTTTTCCCAGTAGTGCAGTAGGATATCTTTAACAGTTAGAAGGAAAAAAAACAATAAAAAATCTTTCTTAAGTTCTTTTGCCAATATTTTTATGTCAAACACAAGTGCATCAGTGTTTCTGAGGAAGAAGAAAATCAACTTTACTGCCAGTTTCACCAGCAGTGATTTATCCCCCTGTAAAGTTTTTTGCAGTTCCCCTTGTTTTCCACAGAGTTAGAGTAACATGTAATTTTTGAAAACTCATGTGCAATGTTTCCTGGTGAATGCTATTTGCCATCATCCTTTTGACAGAGTCAATACAATGATGTGTTATAGATGAGATCAAATGAAACATGAAAAATAAATTGTAGGGCAAAGCCTCACTCAGCAACAGACTGTCTGGAGATGGTGATGGTCAATCAACAGTTAAACATTGCTCACACAGAGAAAGGTATTAACAAGCCCATGGTTCCCTGCAGGTCCCTCTTCTGGCATGCCATCAGCTCCTTGCCTAAGGCTCTATACTGAATATTTTTGCATCATTGTTGCTTTAAAGGCCCACTGCACTCTTTTGCAAAATAGTGACTCAGCAATCACATCCTCTCTATCTGTAGAATCAAGATTGAAGAGAGGCAGTGATTGTGTGATTTCAGGTCCCGATAAGGTAGCATTTTATCCTAAAGACAATGATTATCTTAGACATGACCTACAGTAATCTATTCAATTGCTTCTGAAGTGGCAAGTAACTGGCTATCCCTTTTGGTAGGTAGGGTAAGAAGACAATTCAGTACTTTTTAAGTTGTTTCTACATACTGATTGTTAAACTTGTCCATTTATTAACTTCACTTAAATCTCCATTCTGTAAGAGTTTCTTCATATATAGCATAAATTTACTTTTTCAGTTCTACAAAGGTTCTTTGCAACCATTTATGCACAAAATTAAACATGATGTTCTGCAGACTGTGGCCACACAATCATATTTTTGATGGACTTTTCTTCTTCCTTTGGATATTATCTAATTTTGTGGTTTCTGGCTGTGAATCTTAGTCTTGACATGTCTTTTACGTCCAGTTAAAATGTCCATTCATCTCTTTCAAACATAATATCTGAGTATGGAAACTGCTTTAGCAGAGTAAAACAAAAGACATTGTCAGTGTTCCTAGACAATTTACAAATTCAGATACCTTTTGTTACAGATAGGACTGATTTAAACACATCAGGCTCTTAATAAAATGGAAATAAAAGTTATTTTCAGAAACAAGGAAATATTACCATCCACAGCTTGTTTTGCGTTTTTTTTTTTGTAGTTCATATTATATTGTGCCTATTCTCCAATATCCGTAAAACACTATAAACAGTGTGGTCAGTCTCAGTATGTGACCTGGCACTCCAGAAGCCTTAGCATTGATGATTTTTCATATCTACCTAGACTTGGCTGTTTTTTCTTCCTAATTTGGTCACTCCTTTGAGTCATGAATAAAGACTCATGCTATTCTTGTTGTTTCTTTACATATAATATGATTTCTCTGGGTTTTTTTAGCTAACCTTAAGTAGGTACTGTTACACAAAGAAATACACGTGCTGTGTACAATTTTGTTTGTCTAAATTGTTGCCAAGTCATCGCCCTAGGATATCTAGTGACAGGAAAACTGCTACAGGTAAGGCTGCACTTCTGTAGCAGTGAATTTACTTTTCATTTCCCAGGGCTTTTCAAGAGGTGCTCAGTGACAAAAGACACAGGTTACAAACTGAACCAAACTGAATATCAGGAAATGTTTTTTTTAGTGTGAGATTGACAGGATAGGCACAGTTTGCTCGGGGATGTTGTGGAATCTTCCCCATTGGAAATATTCAAAAGTTGCTTGGATATGGTTCTGGACAATCAGCTCTAGGTGACCCTGCCTGAGCAGGACTTTTAGACAAGATTTCCAGAGGTCCCTTTCAACCTCAATCATTCTGTAATTCTGTCATATCCAGTGATGTGAAATAACCCTAAGAAGTTATTATTGAAAAACTGAACTGTGCTCTAGTTGTCAGTGGTGTCTAGGGAGGTATTATTCTATCTTGAAGTAAAACTCTAGCATTTGGTCAAACATTTCCTTCAGTCTTAGAGTTTATAGGCCTACATGGGATTTAGCCCCTCTAGACTCCTTTTACAGTGGAAAGAAACAGGCAATTTTTTTAATGAAGATTAATTTGTCCTTTGATAGATGTATAGTTTTAGTGTATAATTTACCTTAGCCTAAAATGCCAGTCTCTCCTGTAAAGCAACCCTATCAAGAGTCACTTGAGAGTAGGTGTCTATTGACCAAATCACGGTGGTTCAGATAATGTGCCCCTAAGTTATAGTAACTGTGCAAATACAATTTTAGTGATCTGTGGTTGAAAATATTCCTAGTGCATACTGGTGAATGACAATGTGCTTCATGAAGAAAAAGAAAAAATGTTCATTTTCATGCTTGAATATATCCAAGATGCAAAATAAGATTTGTTACTCAAAGTAGCAGTCATGACACATTTATATATCAAAGATTCTTTGCAATGGCTTGATAGAAAGGATTCATTCAATCCAGAGATAGCTGCAGTTCTTGTCTTAAGGAAAACAAAGGTAGATGTTACAGTTTCCACCAGTTAGTACACATTTTGGGGACATTGCAGATGATTACTCTCTGACAGTGTTTTTCCAAGTCTTTATAAGATAATAATCTCTGCACCATTATAGCCTTACACAGCTGACAATTGCTTAATATATCAGGACGATATGCATAAGATGTATAGAATCATGGAATCATAGAATGATTTGGGTTGGAAGGAACTTTAAAGGTCATCTAGTCTAACCCCACTTCCATGGACAAGGACATCTTCAATTAGATCAGGTTTTTCAGAGCTCTGTCAGTGTTTCCAGGGATGGGGCACCTACTACCTCTCTGAGAAACCTGTTTCAGTGTTTCAACACCCTCACCCTTCTTGTTTATATCTAGTTGAAATCTATCTTCTTCTAGTTTAAAATCATTAACCCTTGTTCTATCGCGATGGGCCCTGCTAAAAAATCTGTCCTTATCTTTCCTATAATCCTCCTTCATGTCTTTCTGAAGCCTTTTCATCTCCAGACTGACCAACTCCAACTCTCTTGGCCTGTCTTCACATGAGAGATCTTTCAGCCCTTTCATCTTTTTTGTAGCTCTCCTCTGGAACTGCTTCAACAGATCCTTGTCTTGTACTGAGAACCCAAAGCTTGATGCAATACTCTTACTGGGGTCTCATCAGAGTGGCACAGAAGGGCAGAGTTCCCTCCCTTGACCTGCTGGCCACACTTCTTTTGATGCAGCCCAGGATGCAATTGGCTTTTTGGGATGCAAGCATACATTACTTGTTTTGTTTTAGTCTTCCAGAACAGAAAATTTTGTACTTTGAAGGATCCTAACCTGATTTTTATATATTTTTATGTACTACATATTTATACACCATTTTCTCGTCTGAATAAAGTTGACTTTGTTCTTAGACTTGTTTCATTTTTCTAGTTTCCTTTTGCCACTCTCATGCCATTGTTCTGGCTCAGACATTTGTTACTGAACATAAGTGGAGCAATTTAGGTAAAATATGACCTTACCCTACTGCATGGGTACCTAAATGTAAAGAACAAGCAAAATCCTACATTTCAGATTCTTGTCTAATTGCTATGATAAATATGGGACAGACTGCCATTTGTGTCCTTAAAATAATTAATTGTGAATGACTCTGAAATTGTTGTGATATTTTAGATTCCTAAAAAAGAATAAACTAATCAAGCAGTTTTTTTTGCTTGTGACTTGTTATATTTTAGAATCTGAAACTGTGACAGTGCCAGCAGGCATTAAAGTACACAAAGCAAAACATAGGAAAATTCAGTTGCCACACTTTCTTTTCCAGATCAATGTCTATTATGAAATGCTTTTTATTTCACAGACAAAATGCTTCTTTAAAAAACCCAAACAAAACACAATAAAACATAAAACTATGTGTGTAGAACACAATAAAACCAGAAATAATCCTCAGGGTATACCTGAAAAAAATCAGTGCAGGGACAAATACTATCACATACTCCCATATTGCGGGGCATTTAAGTGGACGGTCTTTGGAAAAGTTATCATTCTACTCAAACTCAGAAAGCATTATTCTATACAGTTTGTGTACTGTCAGTGCCCTACATGAACACCATGAAAGGTAGTGGTTTCTTCCAGTTCTCTTTTGAACTGATTTTTATAAGGTCTCTTCTCCTAACTGTTAATTCCTTTCAATTTGTAGCAGGCTAAATTAAATACTCACAAAGAGAAATATAGGATTTTTTTTTTTTTCTTTTTGGTCAACTGTTACAACTGATTCTATTGAAAAAAAGCTAAACTTACAGTGCATATGTTATATCATTTCTTGTCTAATAAGGTAATCCAGAGAGTAGAGCAATAGCACTGCTTATACTTTAGTTCACCTTATTCCAACATGGTCTAGAGAGAGAATATGATCCATGGATTCATACCATCATTGTTTGTTGCAGTGCAGCAGAAAATCATTTTCTTAAAAGGTCATTGTCACTGTACATTCTCTATTATTTTTGTTATCAATTGCTTTCAATAATATTGACAATCTGTGCTACAGAAAATGAGGCCAGTCCTGCTGAGAAAGACCTTCCGGTATAAGGGACATGCTTAGTTCAACTGTAAGCATTGACATTTTGTATAAAAACAACTGATTGGACAAATAATTTTAATGCCCAGGGAGTCAAAGGAAGGTCAAAGAAAGCTGTGACCAGATAATGATTACTTTATTTGTCAAGAGACATGCAAGATGGTTGTAAGGTGATAGAGACAGTTGCTATATCACAGAGGATTTCCAAGTAATTACAATATTTGGATTAAAAAAAAAAAAAAAAAAAAAAAAAAAAAAAAACCAAAACCCCACAAAAACCAAACCAACCAACCAAACAAACAAAAAAAAAAAAAACAAAACAAAAAAAAAAAAACACCAAAAACACAAAAAACCAAAACCCCACAAAAACCAAACCAAACAACCAAAAAAAAAAAAAAAAATCAAAACAAAACAAAACAAAAGCAGGAAGTAACTGGTTTTGTTTTTTGTTTTGTTTTTGTTTTTTTTTTCAGTCTAAAACTGTGAAACGTATTTGGAAGGGAAGAAGATGACAAAGTAGGCAGTTTGTTGAACAAAACAGTACACAGACATTCATTGAGACTGTGCAGTCCCAATTTGTAACCTCAAGAACAATAACAATGTTAAGTAAAAGGATAAGGTAAGATATAAGTTATTACTTGAGATCAGAAAAAAATAGCTCATGTAGTGATATGAAGACTATGCAAGTTAAGAGTTATTAGAGATACACAAATTACAGAAAGGAACTTTTTTGAATGAAATTTTAATCCCACCTCCATTCTGTCTTTTCATCTTCATAGTGTCTTTCGGGCTTGTTAATAATATGAAAAAGTACCATGTGTTGGAAACAATCTAATCTTTCCTTAAGATGAAAGAAAATTATCTTGAACATAACATTAAAAATTCATGAGTTATTGCCTTTATAAATTCTTTGCTACTGCAACAGAAATGGCTTTCTCTAAGGTGCAAAGAGCTTGGACCAGAGACTGATTGCCCCGACTTAGTGGTTAAAGCTTTTGGCTCTTTAGCTTCTCCCATCCAGCATTTATCTCTTCAGAGGACTTTTTTCATTTCAGACTCTAATCTACCCATTCTTCATCCATGCTCAAACATCACTCAAATACCCTATTACCTGTGATAGTACTATGTATCTCTGCCTCTGAAAGCCAGCTGAATGGAGATTTAGGTTATTGGCATACTTTTGGCATTGTGGTCCACAATACTAACCCAATTTTTCCTAGTAAATCTATAGCCTAAACTTTTCTACTCCAAATGCCCATGAAACAGAATTGAAAAAATATGACAAATCAGCTTATTTGCCTGAACTATTTCTCCTAGCAGCTCACATATATAAGATTTAACAATAGTTACTTTACATAATGAATCGTTTCAGGAAAAAAAATAAAATAGGTTGGATTATATTAATCCTGTAGCAAATACAGTAAAATGACTACATTTTTTTAAAAATGATTCTTCTATATCAAGGTAGTATTGTTTTCAGCCTAGCTTCCCTTGCAACCAAAGTAATAAGAAGGCAAATGAAATCACATTTACCACATTAAATCTATTTATTTAGACATCTTCACATGAATCTACATACCGAATTAGCCATCGAAGAATAAATCTCCATCTCTTGTATGTGAAGGCTGGGACATAACCATCTGAACTACTACATCTTTCACCTCCAAACTTTCAGTGGATTTCTCCAAGGTCATGGACCTTGTACAGCATGGCAAGAGCCAGCTGTCACTCAGCACAGTTGACAAAAACCAAACAAATAAACAAAATCACAAACAAACAATGCCCCCCAAAAAAATCTGTTTGCATTTTTTTTACAATGATTCTCAGTTCAGATAATTATGACAACTGAATCCCAGGGTGACAAAAGCTAATTATTTTGTTCCTTAAGAAAATATGTCATAGGACTGGACATTGCTGTATTTTGAATGAGGAGTGCATAGCTGTAATGTGACCAAGACCATGTGTGCCACTTGAAAAAAGAAAGGTAATTATGGGTCAGGAAGGACAATTAATCTCTTAGGTCTTTCCTCCACCATTAAACCTTTGAAGAATCCTAGGAGAGATGTTTCCTTCAGTATATTTTGCTAATATCAATCATACTGGAAAATAAGTTTCTTGCTTGATTTAGCTGCATATATTTAACATATGCTACCATTTGCATGAAAAATTCAGCAACCTTATGCAATAAAGGAAAGGTCACAGAAGGCCCTTTCAATTTCATTATAATTTTCAGCAAATTAAGTTTTCTTTGATTCATACATTGTCAGGAATATAGAAACCTCAAAACAGAAAGTAGTTTTAAAATATTATTTTGGAAATCATGTGTATGTAATGGTATGCAAATGAATGGGCTTGTTGATTTATCTACATTTCCTCAGTCTGCTTTTGAGATCCATGCCTTCCAATCTAAAATCCAAAGCTCATGAGATAATTTGAGAACAGTAACAAATTGCCTAGATAGGCAAAGACTATTCTGAATATTCTGTATTTAATTCCCATAAAATTATCCCTGCACAACCTACATATAAGAGAAAATAAATATTTTTTCCTTCCTCTGGAATTTTATTTGGACATCATCTCAGGTTTCGAGTCACTGGAGATGTCATATGTCCTAATTTGTAAAAGGTAACAAATTCATGTCTGGTTCTCCTGCTCTCAGGGGAATTATATGTTGAGAATGTAATTTAATTCTTACTTTAAAACCTTAGAAAAAGCAAAAATTTGGATATACTAAAAATGTCTGAACTTCATAACTTTTTTTCTATTTTAGTGAAGATAACATTGTTGATGTATCACGTTTGAAATGAAAAAAAAATCTAAATAATGACTTAGAAAATCTTTTTTTCCTATAAGAATATGATTTTATTCCCAGCAGTTGAAATATAATTGTCACATAAAGCTGGGATTGCTGTTGCATTTGGGAGTGATATTTACTGTATTTTTATTATCTCTGTAATTTTCAAAATGTTAATGTATGCATACATGGGAAGATGAAGTTTTTTAAGTTAATTCTCTTTCCAGTTATTTTCCAGTGAAATTTCCAATTTACTTTTTTGTTGGATTTTACTGGGATAGTTAACTATTTTATTGATAGATGTGACCTTGTTCCTTAGCACAGAGGGAGATATATATTTATTCACAAAACAAGCTTTTATATCCTAAACTAGACAATAAAAGTCTTGTTGCATTCTGACAATATACACTGCTACATTTCATCTTAGAGATGTGCCATTATCTTGGTAATATCATGCATATACCAAAGAAAAGAAATAGTTTTATAAAGTAGGAAAAAAAACCACAAAAAAACAAACAAACAAAAAGGATAATGTGAAAGAATTTCATACCCCACATTGTTAAATAAATGTGTGATAAATTGCCTAGAAGACTGAGATTATCACTAAGTACAAATACCAATTTAATAGCTGGTGGTACAGGATAAGGCTAATTTTGCTATCTTCAAATTTAACTTTTATTTTTTTTTTTTTTAAATCTCTTAAGCAGCCACAAAACTTGTGTTGTCCCTAATGCCTTCTTTTGAAATTTCTTTTTATAGTGATAATTAGTGAAGAAATTCTGACTCTGTTGGGGTTTTTAATTACATTTGTATGATGGAACTCTGAGAATGTTTAGACTTTATGCAAAGACAGCTACTCAATATAATTTTAAAATAAATTAGTAGTATTGGAAATGAAGAAGATTCTATGATTCATTACTGTTTAAACACATTACTGAGCTGTAATTAGTACATGCATTGGGCACAGCTATAGATTACTTAAATTTTATGTCATAGCATAATTGTTACACAAAAATAGCTCTAATTAGGTCATTAAGAACTCAGGTACACAGACTCACAGAGTCATTTAGGTTGAAAAAGACCTCTAAGATCATCAATCTTTTGATTCTTTGATCAATCACCACAATGGCAACTAGGCCATGACACTAAGTGCCATGTCCAGTCATTTCTTGAACACCTCCAGTGGTGGTGACTCCACCACCTCCCTGGGAAGTCCGTTCCAATGATTAACAACTCTTTCTGGTATACAACCTGAACCTCCACTGGCACAGCTTGAAGCTCTGTCCTCTTTTATGATGAACTGAATGTTATTAATGTTTTAAACATTATCAAAATCATAGGAAGACTTTTGTCAAACTGCAAGGACACAACTGCCTGAGACCACCAAGATGCTCCCCTTCTCATTGCCTCCTGACTGGAATTTGGAGTGTGACTGGGACCTTGAGATAGGACTATTGTCTAATCATCCCTGATCTAAGGAGAGGTACAAGATTCAAAGAAGAATGTCTCTGCATTAAGAACCAGCCCTAGCTGAGCTCAGTGGGTGGTGCGGGAGAAGGGGTTTGGGTGTGTGATGGCAAAATCTCTCTACACCAAACCAAAGGAGTAACCCTTCGTGCTCCCCAGAAATACCATACACACACTGGACATTCATGTGAGAGACAGCTGAGAAGGGGTCATAAACCATCAAAGACCCACAAAGTTCCCCCTGACTCATTCCTGAGACCTTCTACCACTAGAGGACTGCAACTGATCAGGAGGAGGTAACAAATTCAGAGCCTGTCACAAGAGACTGCAGTCTGGGAATGTGCCTGGCATTTCCTGAGTGCATATTAATCCATGGAATTCTATGTTTTGTGGGACCACCACCACGAAGAAGACCAGAAGAACCAGACAGATGGAACGCCACCACATTACACAGAATGGTGATATATTTTCTATTTTAATCTTTCTCACATTTTCTTTCTTTGTCCCCTCCTTTTCTTTCTATCTTTCTTTCTCTGCCTCACATTTACCATTAAATAAAACCAATACTATTGACTTTGGCATATGGTCTTGTTTGTACCTTAATTTGGGCTAAATTATTTCTAATAATTTTAATAACTGGATCATAACACTTGTACAGTTGTTTGTTTCCAGAGAAGAGAGGCTGATGCCTACCTGGCCACAACCTCCTCTCAGGTAGTTGTGGAGATCAATAAGGTCTCCCCTGAGCCTCCTTTTCTCCAGCCTAAATAACCCCAGCTCCCTTAGGCACTCCCCATATGACTTACTCTCTAGACACTTCACCAGCTTCGTTGCCATTTCTCTGGACACTCTCCATAATCACACGTTAATTTCAGTCTTCAAGAGATTTCACCCACACAAAGCCTTGTAAAGGTATTGGTTCATTTATATTTTGAGTTCACATCTGGAGAATAACTACACATTTTTCTCTAAGAAATTTTGTTTAATTTGGTGAGAAAATAGGTGTTTTGGCAAAAAGGTTTTACAGAAAAAACACACAAATCCAAAAAGTATTAGAACAGATTACCAGGACTAACAATCATTGCTATAGAATAGAAAACCTTTGTTACATCCAGCAAACACAAAGTCCATGCTACGCAGGTGAGATACCTACAAATGAAGTGAAACGCAGAAAATAGCCGTTTAGGTTACCCACAAGAGGAAGAAAATAATAAAAGAAGAGATATTAAGGGAAGAAAGAATAAAGAGAGGAAAAGAGAGGAGAGAAAAACACAGTCACCACTTAGCAGGTCACATGTTGACAGTTTCAGGACAGCAGGCCAGGACAAAAGAACACCCAGTGTTGCCCCTTTATCTGGCTCTGATTTCTGTGCCCAACCCTCCCCAGCCTCTCTGGGGTCCCAGGCCAGGGTGAGAGGCCATGTTCTCATTGTCCCTGCCAATCCCAACCTGGCTCTGGGCCACCAGGAGCTGTGGGGTGTTATGGTTTTTCCAGGCTGTTTGTGACTGGCAGCTGCTCCGGGGCTTCCCTGCGTGGGCTCCAGGAGCTGCCATGAGGGATATGATGCCACCCCACCTCTGTGAGGTTTGACCTATCCCTTGCCCCTCCACACACACACGGACACACACACACACACAGAGGCAGACCCACAGGGTGGTTCTAACCCAATAATAACGGATCTGGTGTGTAACAGAGGTCCTGCAATTTAGAGCCGATGACAGATACACCCTTGCAAGAAGATTGGGACAAACCCAGCCTTATCACTGTAGGAGAGTTAACATCTCCCACAAAAGGTGTTACTTCCATCAAGAGGACTTCTGAACTAAACATATAATAATCTAGTTTGTGCTGCTTTCAGGTCCTTTTGTGTGAAATATTTTTTACTCAAGATGAGTTGCTATAGTGCTTCACACAGAAAAAATAAATTATTTGTTGAAGGTAACACAAATGACAGTGCAAAATTCATACTTTTTAATCCTGAAAGACAGCACTTCCTTTCTCAAATATTTTTTTGAATCTACATATCAAAAAGTGTTTTTGAAAGATAAGAAACATTCCAGGAAAAAGAAGTAACTTCTCTGAGATTGTGAAAATAACATGTCAGATATTTTGATGTTAACTGACAGTTAAAAACCTGTATAATCAGAAGTAGAGAGAGATTGTCAACTCATTCCCATGAACGAATCTATTTTACATCCATTTTGATTTTGATTTATTCATCCTGAATTTAGTAATATATAATGCAGATTTAATATTCATCTGTCTATTGAATTCTATTGGACAGGAAATGAGAGGTTTTCATATTATTAATTTTCATCACAAACAGCATGACACCTATAGCTGAGGTCACAGGGACTATTTTAGAAATTTGTTTCCCCATAAAACAAATTGTACCTTGCAATTTTCTGCTTTGTTTGAATATAAAGAAAAGTTTGAGTTATGCATTAATGAATCAATATGTTTATTTTAGGATTAAAGAATCTTAGCAGGAATGTCTGAACCTTCTAAAAGAGTATGTCTTAGATACTCAGGAGTGTACTTCCAACTAGGAGTTTATCTTTGCAGACAGCACTGAGACTATGATTTCTCCAGTTACAGAGAAGGGGGAAAAACATGGGGAAGAAAAGGAGAGTAAGAAAAAAAGGAAAAAGAAAAAAAAGCTACAAAGTGAACTTTCTTATGGCTCCCTTGAAGTTTTAAAATATCACAGAGAATATAAAGGCTATTGATGGTTTCAACTAGGATGTTATATTATGTTCAGAAATATCAACATATTTTTCCAAGTCATTAAGATAATATAACAAAAGTTCATTCAGTTTCATCATAAATACTTATTACAGAAAATAATTGCTAGATACAATAATGTTATAAAATTACAAACATATTAAGAGCTTTTAATGGATAGTAATATGAAACACTGTGCTAAAGCAATGTGTATGTTTTCTTAAAGGAGTATATGTGCCTGCTATACTCAATATATGACTTTATGTTATGAAGTGTACTATAGAGTGCCATATAATTTGATAAATATAAAGAATTATGTACCCAAAACTGCACATGCAGTATAAGTAATTTCCCTGAGGAGACTGATGACATAATGATAAACCTCAAGAACTCACTCAAATGATTTGTTAATGTCACAAGTAGTCCCAAATGGAATTACAGTTTCTTATGTACATACAAGTGTATGCAATTTTTATAAAATAAAGGAAATAATTCTTTCTGATGAACACTACTAGTTTAAAATTAAATGCAAGCAATATTTTCTCCTTGCTATTCCCTCAAACTGCTCTCCTTTCTTCTCTTCTCCAGTCTACTTTTGTCACTTTCTCATTCTTCTGCTTCTTTTCCCATTGTTCTCTATCCATACTTCACAATCCTCTTCAGAAAATAACAATAAGTTACACTTATTGCTATGAATTTCCCTAGGAGAGGACATGAATCAATAGTAGATTAATCTTATTCAGAATGTTTAATGCACTACTAATAAAACTATTGAATACTCACAAAAGAGAGACATTTCTTTGCAGAAGGAAACATATTTAATAATATTTTCTGGGGAGCTACCTGAGATAATTCTCACCCAAGAGAAAAAAAAAATGAGTAAATCTCTATGGCATTGCTTTCTTTTCCCTCAATTATTTCTTATATAAGGCCTTAAAAAAGAGAGCATATTTCCCTTCTTCTCTCTACCTCCCAGTACCTGTAGTTAATGTGTTTCCTTCACTAACACAAACCAGCCACTACTTTGGAATTTTAAGGGAATAATCTCAGAATTCACTTTAAACAAGTTATTTTCACTTCTCACAACCCATAATACCAAGAAACACCACACCTGAAATGAGTATTCAAGATTTATTTGCTCTAAATTAGGGAATAAATACACTGCACTGTGTTTGAAATTAAATGCTGTTTGTTACTGAATTTTCTTTTACTGCCTGCAATATTTTTTGAGTTAAATCTCAACCATCTGTTCAAATCAGAGCGAAATTTAGAATATCACCTGTGGCATGCATAGTTTATAGTAATCTTCTAAAAGAGTAAAATTGAAACATTAAAAAATCCTTATGCATGAAATCTAAACTCTTACTGTACTAAATATGTATAATGGATAAGTTCTCCTTACAGTTCTTTTCCCTTAAATCTTACAAAACTTACTGAATCTCAGATAAAATGTCCCAGGTTTTTTCAAAGAAAAAACCCCAGAATTTAAGTTTTGCATGTTTGCTGAGGACCATACACAGTTCTTCAGGTTTCATTCAGGGTATTAGAGATGATAGAAAAAGAGTCACCTGAAAAGATGAGTTAGATGGAGTTTCTGACTTCTGAAATTATATTAAAATATCTAGGATTCTTCAGTTTGGAAGGCAGATCACTGAGAGAAGGCAGGACTGAAATTTACAGAATCATGAAAGCAGAGGTTGAGTATAAAGCTATTAATCACCAAATCTTGCAGTGTTAGAACTCTGAAGACATTTGGTGAAAGGAGAATAAATTTAGAACACATGGAATTAATTTCCTCTGTTATACAGCAGGTAGTAGCAAACTTCTGGAACTTTCTTTGTCACATGATTTTTTGGTGCTAGACGCTGTCATTAAGTTTAGAAAGGCATTAAACAAACTCATGGTCAACAGGTTCCTAAACAAAAAGACAGAGATTTGCCCTCCAATATTCATACTACAACAGTTGTGAATGCTCAGAGAAAGAACAGGGGAAAGAACAAAAGAAAGTTACCAAGTTCTAGTGCTCTACCCAAGCAGTGTCACCTTGGGTACTCAAATATCAGTCGCTCCAAACATCAGAGAAGAAAGGTTTGGGTTGTTTGTTTCTTTGGCTGATTCAGGTGTGGATGAGCAGTAACGAAAGAAGAGATTAAGAGAAGAAAGAGCAGAAACGCGAGAGAGAAGAAGGACAGAGTAAAGAAAGGTATTAGAATAAGAGAAAAGTAGTTACTGCAAGAGCCCTTCCCACAATGATGGCCGCAGAAGAGAACCAAGAAGCAAAGCCCCTGTTCTGTTGCATTTATGTGGTGTGGCTACTGTGGCCACCCCCTCCTGGGCGGGACATCCAGCTCACTGACCACTCAGCCCTCCAGGGCAGAGTGATGGGTGGTGCAGCCAATCAAGCTCCAGGGGTGTGGTGTGGGCGGGACACCAGGCAGCCCTTTTGAGTGACGAGCCATGGCAGTGCCCTGCTGGCAGGGGGATGTGGGCCTGGTTCAGTGCACTGCCACCTGTCCCTCCCCAGCACACACGAGGTGCTCGGCTCTGACCCAATAATAAAATAATCCAGTGAGTTCTGAATCCAGTCTCTCTCACACACCAACTTCAAAAGCAACTGAAAATGTGATATGACTTTACAACTCTTTTTTTAAGAAAACCTAAGAAGGAAAAAGAAAGAAGTCATGGCCTCTGTGGAAGATATTTTGTTTGTTCCTTTACCCATCTGGAAATGCTACATATCTTTACTTACTTGTAAGACAGTTCATCTTGGACCAAAAAAAAAAAAGAAAAAATGAAAAAAAAAAGTCTTCTGAAATCTTCTGAAATCTCTGAACTGTTGGGTTTTTTTGACAAAACAATTTAAGATACATCTTTGGAATGAAAAATTAGAGTTGCAATTATTATTATTGAAAAAAGTCTTAAGGTATGGAAAATGGGATATAGTGGGAAGTGCTAACCAAACAGCTGTTCATGCAACACAAGACCCTTTAAAAGATTTCAACATTATCAAACCTTTATTAAAAAAAAAAAAAAACAAAAACAAAAACAAAAAACAAACACGAATAAGATTGTCTTTTTCTCGCACTGAATTAAAAAAAGAAAGGAATCTTGAATGAATACCATAAAGACAAAATAATATATATGTATGAATACCTGAAGGATTTAAAAATAAAGTAATATGAGTAAAAGTTTAAGAAAGAATTACAACTCACACTGAAAATGTTGCCGTCATCTAAGACTGAAACTGATGATCTAAACTGAATCCTCTTAAATGGATTCCAAGAAGTCCATCTTAGTCTACGTCACAACATTGAAGACTAGTTTAACAAATGGAATAGACAGCAAGTGCACTAATTGATTACTTATTTAGACAATAAAAATCTTAATTGTTCTGGAAACAGACTATACTTACTTTTCTAGTTATTGAAGCTATAAAGAATTCATGCTTTATACAGCCTACATCACTAACTAAAATATAAGTGCAAAAATGTAGCAAATTTTAATAATTTTTACTTGTAAACTCACACAAATTTGTACTACACTTTGAAAACAAAGGATTTATTTGAGAAATGAACTGCATATGAAGCATTTTTATGCCTTTAATATTAGACATTAGTTAATTTTCAGAAAATTAACTACAAAGAGAAAATACTTTTCTTGAACTGTTTTTCAACTAAATTTTAAAAATAATGCAGTCCTAAATTTAAAACTGTTTTCAGTAACTATGCAAAACCAAGGATCAAAGGATGAATAATTTTTATTATTAAAAAAGTAAAGATTTTCCCCTCCAATCTATTATTTATTTTTGAGAAAATTATTGCAAACTGTATGCTTGCTATATTTATAATATTGTCATGTGTGAGGCCTGTTTTTTTAAGAAGACCAAGAACTGGATTGAAATAAAATGTTGAGCACAGAAAAATAAATCTAATGAGATCATATTTTATCAAATAATCTATGCTATGTTGACTAGTAGAATTCATAAATTGTTGTCAAATGAAGTCTTTCTTAACAGTTAAGTAAGCTTTTTTAATTTTTTTTTTCAAATCATGATAAAACATAACAAGAAAACATGCATATATTAATTTCTACTTTCTTTTCTTTCTGGTTTGTACTAACGTAATTTACCTGAATAATAATTCAAGAAAAAAAAGGTTTACAAGAAAACAAATTCCCATGAATTGATTTATTAACAAACAGAATCACTTTTATCTATGTATTTATTTATTATATTCTTCCAAATTATGATGTTGGAAACTCCATCAACTATTTACATTTTTATGAGAAAATAGTATCTTTTTAACTTTGAAACCAATGTAGTTCTTTCAAATAATAGCCCAATGCAGTCTCAAAAAACTTATGTTTTTTCTAATGTTTTCCTATTCTAGACTTAGAAATTCTTACTAAAGCAAAGAAGAGAAGCACAGTGTAGCTACATGCATTTTATTTTTGTTTCTTCTCATTCAGTTGTTTAGAATTCAAAAAGACATTTTCCATCTTCTTGTTTTATTCATGCAGCTAATACACATGGATCTAATTTCATGGAGGTAAATGGGAGGGACTTACTCAATATCACATAAACATCAGTTCCAACAAAATTGGCTAAATGCAAATATTTCTCATTCTGTGATTTGCAGGCACAAAGTATTGAGCCACCAGTAGACAAAACACATACAAAAAATGATTTTTTGAAAGAAAAGGTGTTCTTCAATGTCACCTTTTACAAACTGAAATTAAAAAAAAAAATATATATATAAATGAAAGTATATTCTCATACTTTTATTTTTTTTGTCATGCTAGATTACTTCAAACTAAGAGTGGGTAGAAATAAGAATAATTTAAATTGCTCTGGAGGCAAGAGTACTTTCTTTTTTTTTTTTTTTTTCTCCCTGTAAAATCCACCAGAGGATATCTTCTTCAAAATTCAATTCATCTTCTTGAGTGTTATTGTTTGGTTTGGGAGCTCTACATTATTGGATTGCATGATATATGTTTGGAGCTATATATTACCCTATCTCCCCAGTGTATTCACATCTGAAGAGTCTGTGTATGAACTATTCTACCTAAAGGAAAATGTAACATTTACCTCAACTGGTCTTTTAAGTGAATGTCAGAGTAAAGGACTCTGACTCAGGGATGCACAGAGCTCAGAACACCTTTTTTTATTTTTTTATTTTTTTTTTTTTATATATAATCTCTTAGCTGTTTTGACAGAGCTAGACGAGACCATCTTGAAGAAAAAAATGAGATCTCCACATGATGAAGGTTTTTTTTTTTTTTTTTTTTAAGTCAGCACTTGAATAGCATCCTCATAAAGGAAGAAGAAGGTCAGATATAAAGAACTTAGTTTAATCAAGCTATACATTTTGTTGATTTAACTCTTTTGAGAAAGATGTAAAATTATATTGTATAGACATGTAATTATTTTGCCTAAATTTTTTCATGATAAATCTACTGCAGCTCAATCCACTGATGGCCAGATTTTAATTCCTATTATATTTATTCTTTATATATAAATTTATATGGACAATTTTTAAAAAACACACAGAAGACTAAGCACTAATATATAGACCCCTCTGAGAAGCTACTACCATTCTATTGACCAGATATGCATGGAATATGATGAGGGTCAAGCTCATATACTGCTAATCTGAGGATGCAGACTGTTTAAATTCAATGTTTGCAATTTGTTCACATTTACCTTGTCTGGTCACCTTATAAGGTTTTGTGTTCCCTATACAAGTTTGGTAACTTCTGTTCATCACTCTTGAATGATTCAGTGGGAAATAGGGCAGTATGTTATAGCAGTGTGTGTTGTCAGTTTTGTGGTTGTTCCTTTTTTTTTTTTTTTTTCTTTTTAAATTAAAAGGAACATGTTTATTTAGATGAAGTGAGAAATTCTATTGTAATTAAAATAGCATGAATGTTAATATTGTCATCAAATTAGCTAACATCAAAGAAAGAGTTAATTAGTTCTTTATTTCTTTTTGCTATTATAATCTACTGAAAATTTTGTTACATATTTTGTTTATACTGAGTTTCTTGGAAATTCAGCCAGATTTCAACCAAATATTTTCTATGGTATTATTCTTCTTACATAAATATGTAACATGCATGCAATTAATATATATTTTTTTAACTCTTAAGTAATTTCCAAAATTCTTTTCATTTGTAGATATGTGTTTATATATTACAGTCAACAGAAGATTAATCCATTCTATGTATTAAGTTGTGTGAACTTAGAAACTCCTGACCTACTCAGCACAGATAGGAAAGGTGAAAGAAATCACTATGCCTGAAGCACTTTGAGAAGTGAATCAATCTTCTCAAATCCCCAAGTAGACTAGCACAGTCACTATGTCTAACCAGAAAATTGATCTTATGTGAAGATGAAATGAGTGTCTGATTGACAGGAAAGGGTTTATACAGCTTCGTAAATGTCCTCAAGAAAGAAAGGCTAATGTGCAGATTTTTTTCAAGGCTGCCTTTCCCAAAAGCTAGCAGCAGGGGAAGAGAAATCCACAGAAGCACCAATATGCTCCGATTCTAAACATAGATGACTCAATGCCAGATAATATTTCAATATGAAAAAGCACTAGCTATTATCTAGTATGTATTGTAATTTGAAAAACCTGCTATAAGTTCTTGTCTGCTGATGACTTTTGTAAAAATCATCACAGACTAAGTTCATAAGGTTTAATATTGGGAAAAATAAATATTAGTATCACAGACTGTGTGGTTAAATATAATCCAGTTTCATAACAATTTTCCCCCTTATCAAATTTTGTATATAAAAATTAATATGTAAATATCAGTTGTGATTGGCAAACTTTTAAAGAAAATGCAGGAACTTTATAAATAAATATACTTTTATTAAGACTGTCTATTTTCCATGTAGTTCTTCAATTTTTATTGGGTCAAGAATATAATGTTGGAGTTATTTTTGTAACTGTGTTTTCTCAGTGTTTAGGCCTGGAGACCATCATCAGAATGAACTATTTCAGACTCTAGACTGTGAAGTATTCTCAGGTAAATGAATGTGCCTGTCTCTCTCTGATGTTCTGTGCAAAGTGTATCTTTCACTTTCCCATGACTAAAGCAAACCCTGATCTAGTACAGAACAATTTAGTACCCTATTTGGAATGAAAAGCAATGTGTCCAGGAAAACCGGCATACTTTCTAGAACCAATTAGGATGTTAAAACTGCATCTTCCTTCAGTAGCGACATGTTTTATGCATGTAAAGCCGCATTAATCCCATGATATTTGAATAATTAGTATATTGAGAAATTTTTTTCATTGCAGCAGAAATAATAACAGAGCCCATAACAAGGAATACTATCTAGATTTTCCTCTTGCTAACTTAAGAATTTAAAACTTAAAAAAATCACATATGGATGCTATTTTGTTAGATGGGTATTACAACATGGAGAGTGAGAGAAATTAAATGTGTTCTTGAAGTTGTTTAATGAGTCAGGACAGAATTTAAGCACACGTTGTACTAGGCTGGAGTAACTTTTCTCCCTAACGGACTGGAAGATGGCCAGATGTTCCACTGAAAATGTCTGACTTGCATTTTTAAATGTCTAAATTAATTAGTAAAAGCACTATCTTATACAAGACCTAAAATTATGGCTAGATAGAAATAACTAAGACTTCAGAAAGGCAATATCTTCTTCAGGACCTTGTAAACAAACTACCTTCCTGAGGCCTTTAAAAAAGTAGAATAACCTTTATGTACAAATTTGCTTCAAAATGCTACAACAGGCAGCAGCTTTAAACTTAATTTTCAGCCTTGAAGACTCCACTAGCACCCATTCTGCCTCTCATATCATGTTATGTCCCATACAGATTGTGCTTTCACTTATTTCTTATAATACAATGTATTCTACACAATTTTCTTCCAAGTGTTTGCTTCGTCAGGATAACTAGGGTTCTTCACTACTGTCTAGTATCTCTCAATGTCATGGTAAGGAACACAGCTTTCTGCACTTTTGTTTTGGTTTGGTTTTAATTCATTAAAAATCAAGTCCAGAAGCTCATCTGATTTACTGTTAAAAATGGAAATTTGTGGATTTCTGTCCTTAAAATAAGAATTTATAACTGCTCTGTTTATATATGGCTCTAAAATTCTACATTCTGAAATAATTAAATCACTTTACCAAGTTAAAATACTATTTAGATATTTTTTTGAATTAATTGTAAACATAGGACTACTGAGAGTCTTGGGCTTTTTTTTCTTTGATTCGTTGGTTGAGTTTTGGGGTTTTTTTTTTAACTTTTTATTCCCTTTTTTTCCTCTCTGTGTTTTGATTGTTTGGAATTCTCAGCACATTTGAGCGCAATATTCTAGACACATTTGAGCTCAGTGGCTATTTCTGAAACTCTTACAGACAAATCCAGATTTGAATGCAACTCTCTGGGCACAAGATGCATAATTTAGCAATCATATTTTGTATTTGCTGCAGCATGACCTTGACATCTGTATGCATAAAATTTGTTATATTTTGCACAGAGTAATATCCAGCAGTAGATACTTATGAATTAATTTAACACTGAAGTATATGTAACTAATTTTTTTTTTAACTCATGCATATTAATGATGATTCACTGTAAGTCTTTTTATTATGGTCAAGAATTAAAATTATGGATATTTGTCTGACATATATGAGTTTTTTTCTCTCAATAGAATTTGTTTCTGTTTATTGTCACTTAGTAGCTTATGTGGGTATATTTTCACTAATGTTTTCTTTCACATAGAGCTAGTATGTGCAGTTTAAACATTTATGTGTGGACTGGTTTTCTTTTATATTCTTCCTTTCACCTGAAGAAATCCCTGCAAGATGCAAACTACTTTAAGATGACAAAGTGCAACTTGTAGTAGATCTTACCTAAATTAAACTTAAACCCAAGATTCACAAAAAGTAAGTGAGGACAGAACATAGACCAAAGTCTTAATCTACAAAGGAGAAGTATAACTCACTTGACATGCAGTATCCTACTTGGATGTCAACAGATGGTTTCAAACTGTAGCAAAGGTTGAATTTCTTTGACATTTGAAGCACAGTGGTCTTTAACATCTGCTGTCTCCTGATGTGTGCTTGACAGCTCATTTCAGCAGGGGATACACAACATCATATTGGCATTTTTTTCCAGCTTATACAGCTGGGAATAACCTGGCCCACAAAGGATCATACCTTTTAAAGCACTTGGATACACCATCATATTTCATTTTTTTTTTCCACCCGTTTCAGCAACTTTTAAAATTTAAAATTAGAGGTCTACTCTGCCTTAGGGAAAAAAAAAATTGCTTATGCAATAATATGTTCTTTTCCATAGCGCAAAAATAATTGAACTAAATACTGATTTTTCTTGTGTAAATGTCAATCATTTAATATAAATTTACTTTAGCAGTAACATTGATGGAAGTAAACAATTCTGACAGAAAATATTGTGAATATATCATTTATTGAACCATGCATTTGATTCTATCCCATTGTTGCAGTTCTTACCTTTTTTTTTTTTTTTTCTCTTGTTTTCATAAAAGTGAGAATCCAAGTAAAAGGGTTTTACAAAAGAGTGATTAAGGAATCACTGTCAAAGGTACTGGCAAAATAAAATTAAAAAAAAAAAACAACAGTTTTTAATAAGAATAGGTGAAAGTGCAATTTTAACAGAGTTTGATGGCAAGATTCACTCTACTACTTACTACATAGGCAAAACATATATAGAAAAATTGGATGACAATCAGTTTGGAATTATTTACACAGAGACTGCAGATACAAAAAGTAAGGGTGCAAAGGATATTGATGCTAAAGCATAAGGGTTCAGAAGGGTTTAGCAGTACTTAATCATGAATAATTTAACGTTTATAAAAAGATTCAAGAGGTTTTGATACAATTATAATAATGAATTAATCATAGATTTACAATAGCAACATTCATACCATCATCTATTCACAGGCATGCATATATGCAAAGAGATATATATCTATATCTCTGTGTTTAAAGGTACTTATAAAAAAAATTCCCTCAGGTTCAGTAAAATACATCAGATCTCTTAGTGTTTCTCAATAGGCAAGGGTTGAGAGCATGCGCACGGGGAGGGTGTCAGCCTAGGCCTCATTGTCAATGACAGTTCTATGAGTATCTCAAACCCGAGGGTTTGCAAGCTCTGTGAGGCATCCCACTCAGAGGGAGGTCCTAGTACAGCCTGCTGTGGGCCAGGAGGGCTCCAAGGGCCTCACTTAGGACTGTTGTTTATAGGATTGCAAGAGGATTGCCTTTTTTCCTTCCTTACTTTCCATCCTTGCTATAACCCAAGTTGGCAACTGCTGGACTTTTTCCCCCCAAGAAGTCTGGTAACAGTAGCCCAACATTTCACTTGGGCTATGTCTCAGGTAAATGATTTTACAAGGCTAAAAATAGTAACTTATTCTTTGTTGCCCACGTTGGTTGAGCAATTGATGTTATGGTCTGAATTGTTCCCACCTCTACCATGAAAGAGCTCCTGGTAAGGTCAAAGATGCTTTACCACCCAAATGGTCTAGTAAAAGGTGTTTCACTACTCAGCGTGTTCAGTCCAGACTTAGCAGGAGCTCCTGAGATTGTAAAGCAGGTCTGAGGAGGGGGCATGGGAAGAGGATCCACCACCACAAAGGGGATACATAAAAGCTTTTGATATCTTACAAACATAGCAAATATTTGTTAAAATGTGTATTTTAGCTGTGAACATTTTTATTTTTCTTTAGGCATATCTAATGACAAATACAATGTCTTAAAACAACTTTAGTAAGATGGACTTTGCTCCTTACTTCCTTTTTCCTGCCAAAACAAAGACCCTCATTCTTCAAGGAGAGTTGAATCATTTAGTTGAAATAAATGACAGAACAATACTACGTATTCATTAATTTCTGCAAGACACATATCCCAGCTGTGAGATCTCAAATGTATGTGTGAAATGATGACAGACCTCTCCCATGTAGGGTATTATTTTGTGGTTGCCTTTTACTGATCGAAGACTGCTTTGCCATTTCCTGCCATCTCCACTTACTGCTACAAGCAAAAACTCCATGTGGTGGATGGGAAAAAAATGTTTGTTTTTTTTTACCAGTCATTCGAAAATAAAAATAAAAAACAAACAAAAAACCACAAACAAACAAACAAACAAACAAACGAAAAGCAGATGCCACTTTTCACTACTACCTTGATCTTCAGCATCATCAAATTTCTTTTGTTAGTTTCCCTGTTCTGAAGAGTAACTTGTTTTCACTTTGTCTAAATTTACTGATATTTATGTCTGCTATTGCTTGCAGTTTTCAATGATCCTTCCCTAAAGTAATAATCAATTTTTTTACAGAAGAAGCTGTACAAACACAGCTGACATAGGAACCCTAACAGGTGAAGGGAAATTTCTGGATTTTTTATATAAAAAGTTCTTACAAAACCGTCAAGTCTTTAAAAATAATTTCAGTCTCTTTTTTCAACCCTAGAATTAACATGTAAGGTATTAAACTTACTTCAAGGCAAATTCACTGAAGAATTTTCATAAGAAGTTGGCCATGGCAGAAGACATGTCCCCTGTAGGTCTTTTGTTATACCTCTCACTCTTGTATCATTTGTCTTAGTCACTTCAGGTCATTTAGGATGACACTAAACATCAGTGTGAAAGTAACTCAATTAAGCTAAAAGAACAACCAACGCAGGCTAAAAGTTGCTGAATCTTCCTGACAACTCATTAAATTCAATGGGCACCTATTAAATCCAAGGGATAGCTAGCAACACAAGGTGCATGAGAAACCTTCCACCCTTAATAATTATGTGATTTTTGAGAACACAGTGTCAACTCCTGTATTGAAATATACTGTGCTCTGAAATGTATGACCTTACAACTCTCTGAATTTTGATGCTGGTAAAGGTCCCTGGGTCTGCTTGATTTGTCAGTAGAGACACACCTCAAAGAGCCTGTATGTTCAATCTGTCCATGGAATTTTGTGTTACTGCATTTGTACAGAATACCTCTTCATCACATATGCAATACATGAAAGCTGTTTGGTTTCTATTGCCTGCTGATGGTGGACACTCAATCTCTACCAAAAACTGGGGCTTTGGCACTGCAGGCCCACGCATTAGTACAAAACTGCTACTCATGCTTACTGACATGCATGATCATTTTGTTAATGCATGACATTTTTTAAAAAATACGGATCTCTGTAAACAGTCTTTGTCATAAGACATAATAGAAACATTTATTTTTGTCTGTATGGGATACAAAAAAATGTCATTCAAACAATATCATCTTTGATCCATGACTTTCTCCTGTCTGGCACTGAACACACTGAAGAGTTATCTAGTTCCTATGCAGATACCTTAGCAAAATTAAAATATCAGCTCTTACGTTCCTTCAGAAAGATTTTTACAAATACAGTAAAATAAACCCCCTTGTTTAGTCATATGAGGCTTACTTATCTATCACATAAAATCTTCAGGCATGGAATAAATCAGTTGTGCTGTCTTTGAGTTCATTGTATCCACATCAGAACCACTACCCTCAGGCTTTCAATCCTGGCTTATGCAGTTCTTTACATGGATGAATAAGGTTCACAAACTGATGCATGGTTCATTCCTCAATTTCCAAACAATTCCTTTTTATGGGCTATATTTTTATGGTGGTCAGGGATTTAAAATGTTAATATTACAGAACTGTAAGTAAAATTTTGAGTCCATTTTATTAATTCCTTATACTTTCAAGGCAACAGTCCAGCATATTGTAGCAAAATTTGCTTTAGATGATAAGAGCCCTGGAAATAGGAAACAGCTTCCCTCTTAATAATATATTTAAATATTAATGAAACAGGATTATTTATTTTGTATAAAGTATTTGAACATTTTTATAAAGAGCTAAAAAACAACAAATCATTAACTTCAAGATTAACTTAAAGCATGTAAAAAAATTTATAACCTTTATATCAAAGAACTTAGACCATTAAATGGCAAATAAAACCACTCTAATTTGGAAAGTGACAACTCTTGCTCATGTACTGTTTTGTTTCTGCTGAAGACTCCATAAGTGAAATATTGATATGTGGATCTGCTGTTTGTGCTGTTTATGCCTCTTCCATGTTAAGTCACCTTACGAGATTGAGTGTGTTCAGGGAATACGTTTCCTCTGCAAAATTCCCACAAACTTTTTATCTCCCTTTAATAAAGAACTTTTTCACTGTACACTTCCTTCTAGGAGTATATGGGGTTGAATAGTCTCACCAATGTATTCATTTCCACACCACTCTTGGAGTGCTAGAATGCTCCTTTATTTTAACAGGAATGTGATCAATTCATAGTAAATGTCATTACATCAAAATAGTGTGTTGTCTGACTCATGTAATACATTGAAGAGACTGGAACCTTTAATATTTCCAAATGTTAACAAAAAAATGCCATCACTATAGGCACCAGGGATATAATACAATAAATCACATCACACATCTGGTAGATACATTCAGAGTTGCTTGAAATTGCCAAATTATTTTGATCACAGACATAATAGCTGTCTCCAGTGACAGGACATTAGACAATTTAAGTTTGTATGTCCTGCCATTATCACTTAGCAACTAATGCTTGAATTGAGAACTGGAATGATACTACTTCTCTATCAACATACAATTACTTCATATATGAAGAGAAAAACTACCATCATACCTTTTTTTCCCCTTTAAAATAAAGGGGGGAAATTAAAGTCTGCAGATAAGCCTATACTATATTAGCTTATCACACTTAAAAATGCCCTCTATTTTTGATAAGTAAATGACCGAGAAAAGATCTGAGCACAAAGACAAACACAGAAATAGCAAAATAAAAATAAAAAAATAAAAATATATATAAAAAAATAATCTGCCTGAAGGTTAGTTGCTCAGAAAGAGCTTACCTACATATAGCATGTAGAATCATAGCATGTAGGAAGACTTACACTGGTCTATTGGCCTATACAACCCAAGATTCGATAAAGTCTAACTATCTGACACTATAGTTGATATACTGTTGTCTCACATGCCTAAATGGACCGTCTGTTAGCTGTAGGTTGCTCATGAAGTTAGTTATGAGGGAAGAAACAAAATGTCTGCAATAATTAATGCCAAGCTCTGTACAACACAAACTTTTAAATCAAATGCTACAATCTGAACAACACTGAAGTGCCCTTACTACAGTAAAGAAACATCAGAGACAGAGCAGACCAAACCAAAAATATCTCTGACAGATCATGGATAATGACACATTTTGCATATAATAAATTGTCCTTTTCCAATTTTATTATTTATAATGCCAAGGGATAAACCAGACAAGACAAAATAAAACATCAGGATCCAAAAAGGTAACACTGTCTGGAACTCCTGTTTGAAAGATACACCACTGCCAACCTCTATCACTGACCTATATTCTTGTTTCTTATTCATGTTTCATGCCCTGAACAGTTGCCACTGAAACTAAGCTGAAAAAATTATGACAATACAGCCAGTAGATGTAGTCATACCCCTGAGCGCTTCTATGAAATTTTGAACTGCTCTTTAGACATAGTTTGACTGGAGTGGAAGAGAAGAGAGTTTTGTAAACAAATTACATTAGTACTGCCAAAATGGAGCACACAGTCTAATCTGTCGATGAGGTGTTTGGCCAGCCACTGGTCTTCTGACTGCCTCCTTTTGAAAAAGGGTAGTGGTTAAAACCACAGCAGAAAGCTAGCACATCAGTATTATCTTAAAATTCTTAAAATATCTAACTAGAACAACTACAAATCACAATTAGTAAAAAAACCCACAAACCCTAACTATAACTAAATAATGGATATTTTTAATATCTAAAATATGGTTTTGAAATATTTTCCTATAGCCTATCTTAAGTAGCTTAAATCTAATCTATTGTCTCCATGATTTTTACATAAAAATGTCTTTCTAAATTTTCTTTTTCTCTCTGATTCCATGACAGAACTGAATTGAAAAGCAAAACAAAACAAAACAACAAAAAAACCCTAAAAAATACCATCCCCCCAAAAAAACCCCAACAAACAACAACAACAACAAAAACCAAGCCAACAGAAAACCCCCCCAAAAAAACACAAAAAGACTGAGTGTATGAAATGAAGTTTTGGTGTCTCAAGTTTGTCCAAACAGAGCACAACAAAAATCACCTTATTTGCATCTATAATTTGCCTGGAGAATGAATTCCACTTCATCTTTAAAGCACACTTTTGAAAAAACTGCAAAGTTAATTAATTTGCAAAAGTTTAAGTTTGTCTGTTGAAAGTCATTCTACTTCAATCTCTGTTATCTTTTACTTCCTGGGAATTCTGAAAGAGTGGTATAAGCTGGACAAGTGAAAATGACAGGCATATAACATGATTTAATATTTACTGGCAGATGCACCTGCACTTGGAAATCTAAAATGGGAATGCATTTGGTAAGGTTTGTGGTTGCAAGAGAAGGCTACTAAACAATTTATTTTTTTTTTCTCTCAAATGTAATTCCAGGCTATTTCTACTTTTTTTAATATTCTAAAAAGCCTTTATGAAAAATACAAACATTTCCACAAAACGGTGTGTTTCAGAAGTCTGCAGTGATGGCACAAGCACTACCTCCTTCAGTCCTCTACTTCCTTTGCTGAAATGATCTTGGAGGTAAAAGGAAATTTTGAAGAAATTGCTCCACAACAGCCTTGATCATGCAAAAAACCCCCAAACTTCCAAGTGAGGATAGTTCAGCGATCTGATACTTCTGGTCAAAATCATTGCATTTAGTTGCATCTCATGAAAAATTCTTCCAAACGTCTCCAGCAAAGCATGACCTCTAGCCACCTCAGCAGGACTTCATTTCAGCAATGAAAAAATATAGTACAGGACTTCTTTTACATCACTCAGATATTTCTTAAACTAATGAGAGATGCTGGATATAAAAATATGCACAATAAGGAGGATGTATTCCCTTCAGTTTATTTTACTATTCCACTGATGTGCCTTTCAGCATAGATGCTGGTTTCATAGTTCACCTTTCACATCTATTTCATGTAGTTTTCACCTCAGCTTAGAGGATTTTCATTCAAGTGTTAACCTGATATGACCCTTTTGAACTTGCGTGATTTCACTATCAGAGCATAAGACAAAAAAACTTTTGGAAACTGTAATAAAGAATTCAGTTTCATTTATGCACTATAGATTTTTTTGTTTAATTTCCATTTCCTTTACTGTTCCTTGCTTGAATGTCACATAATGATAAAAATGCAGTTGTAAGTCAAAAACAGACCATAAAAATGCAGTCATAAGTCAAAACCAGACTGTAAACTCCTAGAGCATTAGAAGATTATATATTATGAAAACTTTATGCTGTTTATTTCAGTAGAGAAAGACTAAAGAAAGTGGGACTGTATTCATACATATTGTATGTTCCATCTGTTCGTTATTTGGTATTGTTTAATTGATGAATGTAAGGGGTTAACTCAAGCAGAAGCTGACAGCATATACTGGGAGACAATGAGTTGACAGCAGCTGTTCCAGCAAATACCTGAGAAGATGGAGTAAACTAAATGCTTTGAAGTCTATCCCTGCCCTCCTGCTGAGCTGTCAAACTGGTTTGATCAAGCCCCAGTCACAGGTGCAAACAGAAAGATTTTCATTAACTTTATAAAGGGACACACTTTCTAAAGCTGGTCTCAAACCTTAGCTGAAACTTCCACACCTGAGATCTTCAGATAATTTTGGCCCATCTAAGTGTTCAGGTAAGACAGATATGCAATAAATCTTTTATTGCATTGGAACTTCATTTTTAGTTGTTAGTTGCATTTTAATTTCAAACGTGTTTTATTTGATGAAGGCTGTTTCAAATCACTATATTAACCAATTCATTACAGCTCTGAGAAAGCTCATAGGCTTTTAATTCATTTAGATTTTTCACTAATCACATAAAAAATAGAAGTACAGCTACAGATAAAAACACTGTACTGCAGCTCTGGACTCAGGTAGAGATCAAAAATATAACTAGATCTGATATCTTAACAAGGATGACCTACATGTGAATAATAATGAGACAGGTAATTATGTCGGTGCTTAGATGAATGTTGTTCTAGCTAGTGTGTAACTTGAGAAGAGACATACTTGCATATCAATTGCACATTCTACGAAAGAAAATTTCAAGCTCTAGGAAGCCCCTATTATTAAAACTTTTCACCATATAAAAACATGGTTAACATGTGATGTGTAGTTTTATTTTAGAAAATAAAAATCTCTGCTGCTGAAGAGTTCTTAAAATATACCTGTCGTTCTCAGATAGCTGCTTGCTTAATAATTTTTGAGGTTTAATAGTGTAACACTGAGCTTGCAAATACATCGTTTGGTGTGTTTTATTTCCCTCATTCAACCTTGAGCAAGTTATAAGGGCAGATTCTATTTGGTGACAGTGGGATTCATCTAATCAAAATCAGACATCTAAAGTAGAAATGTTTGTCTGAAATAATCATTCCAGACTCCCTTTATATTTAATAGTGAGGAGAGAAAAATCACTTGTAGGGTGTGATGTATACTTGTAAGGTATATTTTATTTTATTCTAACATAGGCATGTAAAGTAGGAGAGAATAATTCCATGTTATTGCCCAAAACAGCTTCCAGTTGCTGTGGAGTTTAATGGAGTTTAGAACGAAATTAGCATGTTGATGTCAGAAGAGCTGCAGAGTGCTAAAATCAGTGCAAAAGCCTTAAAAAGCATTTTAAGGTCCTGAGAGGCTCTGTTTGTGAAGGGAAATTATAAAGCCACTGTGCACCAGCCTAGTGCACACAGGTCAATGGACAGGGCTGCTGTAAAGGTTTGTCCATGATAGAGGCATACACCCACCCACCCACACAAACACACACCGGGTTCACAAGCACCCCAGATCTCTCAAATATCATCATGGGCTCTCAGACTACTTCAAAGCAATGCCTGGATTCTGCACACCCTTACCTAATCAGACTTTGAGTCTTCCCAGAAACAGGCTTTTCTCCTACTTGTCTGCTAATCTAATGTGAAATTTGTTACTGAATGACACATATTTGTACACATACACATACATGGGGTTAAAACCACTCACAGATGATATGTTACACAGAATAATATTTAAGAAAAAGGATTTAATGAGAAGATAGGACAGATTATAGTTATCAGGTGCAGGGATCAGTCTCTAAGCACACTTGTGCCTGCTTGCTTTTGATCAACTGCTTATATCCTTCCTCCTCCGTTTTCCCATACTTTGATCTACCCTGATGTATCCTTTACCCGGCTCTGAGTCTCTCTGTAATAGGTTTTGCATAGTTCCACAAGCCCCTTGTGGCAGCCCGTGATAAGTGCAGCAAAGTCCCAGAGGGACCCCACCAGCATTCCATGATAATCATGCTGGTCTTGTTTCCCCTTTCTTATCAGTTACGGAAGTTCAGGTCAACTCCCTTCAAGGCTATGCCTGAGTGTTTTCTTAATGGCCCATCGATCAGCCAGAGAAGAGTTGTGGTCTCTGTTATTGTCTCTGTTATCACCTGCTCCTTAGGTTTGTGTATCAGTGTGTTTAATTTATCACTTTCTTTGTTATTTCTTTTATACTGAATAGTCCTTAACCAGGTAACTTAATGAACCAGATGCTCTCACATTCTACATTCCCTTATGCCGCATAGATTGATTTTCTAGTGCCAGTTGATGCTTATTCTAGTTCTTATCTTTGTTAGACATTCATTGGAACATGTTTTGGCTCCTATTTGAGGCACAAGTCCATGGACTTTTGTGGACTTTTTTGTTTGTTGTTTTTCAAATGGAAAACAGAGATGGACAAGAAGTAAACTCTGCTGTAAACTTCTGCATGCTTATCTCTTTCAGCCGTCATAATCTGGTTTTGGTTCATGGTCACATGTAATTTAGAATTGACTGGAAGGGTCACATGATCAACAGGCAATAAATAGGTCGGAAAAGGCAGTCTGGTGCTGACAGGCATCCCAAAGAGGTCACTGTAAGAGGCATCACTAACAAGAAAGCAAGCTGCAACGGGGAATGAAAAGAATTAAGTGTTTTTAAAAGGAAATTATCTTTTGCTATTTCTATTGAAGTGATTTCACACAATTCTTGGATTTTGCATTCATTTTTTTTTAAGTAATCCTAGACACATAATCTCTAGGAATTCGTTTCTTTTTTTTTCTTAACTCTAATTTTTTTTCAGTTGAGCATTGCATTTGCATCATCCCACATCATCCGTGGTTTTGGTGTTTTCTTTGAGTTTATGACAAAAGAATGAGTTTTCTAGAAGGTAACTGGAAGGAATTTGTGTACTGTAATTTCCAAAGCACAGCTCTTATCTCATTTGCAGTAGTCGGTCTGGACATTAATCCTTAGTTCTGGCTGTGTTTTCTGGTTCTCTTCATTCAGCTTACTAGTAACCCCATAGTTTTCAGGTAAATTTTGATTCATTTCTGAAGGCCTACTTAATGAAAATTTTGCCTTTGAACTAAAACAATGTAAACATTGGACTGAATGGTAATACAGTCACAGAAAAATGTAGGTTGAAAGGAAGATGATGATGCCACAAAAAGGAGAGGAATAGTGAAGGGAAAGATTTTATGAAAGCTAGGGAAATTTCTGGAGACCTGGTTCTTACTATTGATGGCAAAGTAAATTAGAATGATGAGACAAAATTCTTCACACCCTTACAGTAATCGTTATTCAAACTTCTGCTTTGATGACAATAGCAGAAACAACCAATCTAGGTTTCCTTAAATCTGTCATACTTTTTTTTTTTTTTTTTTTTCTTTTGCAGGAAGCATAAAAGGAGCTCCTCCTGCCTCAAGCAACTTCTGTTTTAGTAACATGTAACACTAACTTCTGTCCTCTCCTTCCATTTACATTTCTACAACATCCATCTCCACAATACATTCCTGTACCCACAGACTATACGCTCAGCTCAGAATTAAGTACTTGAAAAATGAAGTGTCTCTCCTCATTGTACTACCATATAATTTATCTCAGCAATTCTATCCATAATCTAAAAATTTACAGTACATATTCCAGTTAATCTTAAAAATATTTTGGAAATTTGGGATTGGAGGAGAAAGCCTTGATTGTTGAGTAACTGGTACAAAATTCTTTAATAATTAGCTGATTTTCTAAGATTAAAATTATGAAAAATTATGACAAGAAAACTATTGGAAAGTCTTTCAGAATCCATGCTTATATATGTAAAAAAACATTTAAATGACAGATCCAACTTATTCATAGTTAATTTATGATAATTCCTTCTAGATAAATTTTATCTTTAAATGTCTTTATTCACTCACTACCTCTTTTTTCTCGTTTTTTTTCTTCATTACTTTAATATATGAACACAATATACTTTTTAATTTTATTTTATTCTTTGTTTTGTTAGGTCAGCACAGGCTTTTTTTGACATGTTCTTGATTCTATTTCTTGAAATATCTCTTTTTTCATTATTCTCAAAGGCTCCTCAACCCCGGTCACCTGCATAGCCTATGGTATCAATGGCATTAATACTTTCTTATCTGTATCAGGAATATGCTGATATAGGAACACATTTCTATTTTAAAATATTTATTTGAATAGCTGCATCATATTTATGGCTCATAAACTTTCATAAACATATGTATTGATATGCAAAACTAATTTCTTCTGTTCTTGTCACAACTGATGAATCCATATTTTATGTGTTCTTGACTTTCTCTACATTTACTTTGACCCCATGAACATCTAATATATAACAACTAGCAGCTCTACAGCCTTTATCTTGCTTGCTTCACTTCTATACAATTGCAAATCCAACAAGATATGAAGACTAGGGATGGAAGACAAGGTTTCATACATATCTTGGTTAAAGGCGGTATTGTATTTTATTCCCCTTTCCAACATTGCTTTGAAGGAACTGTTTCTTTAAGAATGAGCCCTCCCCTTTTGCCGGCTTTGGGGAGAGGGACGGGGAAGAAGATGAGGAAGGGACTTCATCTTGGACCATGTTTCTGCTGCTATCAAGGCTCGCAGGGCGCCGTTTCCACAGGAGCCGGGCAGAAGTAACTTGAAGAGGACCTGAGGCACACTGGGATAAAAGCAGCCTGGGGCTGCCCATCCTCCACCATAGCCAGAGAGAAAACAAAAGTGAAAGTAACACTCCATGGCCATGCAGTGGGTCTTGCTGTCCCTATGGTGCTCTGCTAGCTTAGGAGCCAGGCGAGCTGGAAGCATGCTGCACAGGCTGCTGTTACTCGTGCTGCCTGCTCGGGGAGCTGCTCCAGCAGAGCTTGCTGGTGACATTGCCTGCGAGTCCCAGCTGCCATAAGCCCAGGGTCACTGATTCTGGAGCCGCTCTGCCAGCGGCTCCACCCTCAGCTCCCAGACCAGTCACCACTTTGCTGCTGATACCGCAGCCAGAGGCAGAATTTTGGGCAGAATAACTAACTTCGGATGAAATAGTTTTCCAGGTTTTTACTTTGCCACCATTTCCCGATGGTTTTTGTTTTGTTTTAGCTTTTTGGGCTTTGTGCCTAGCTGTGGAGGGAATTGAACTGTGGGAATTTTGTTTGCCACAATATTCCTTCTTTTTTATTCCCTCAAGTGGAAGGAAGGAAGGCAAACACATGTTTATTGTTTTGGTCTGTATACAAAAGGGTGCAGGCAGACTAGAGGCGATCTCTGTTGTTAGGCTGAACCGTTCTGTTTGTGGTGGTGTTTTTGCTGCTAAATTTCATGTCAGTTAATTGTTATTTCTTCATTTATATCTCTTCGCATTTTTCCTTCTCTGTATTCGTGAAAAAAAGAAAAAAAGGACTTGGCGTGTGGAAAATGAACCCACAACCAGATAGTTGTAGAGAAGGTACGTTTGTTCAGCTAGCTGGGTACATGGGGGATTAGTCCAGCAAGACATGCACACCTGTCTGTGCTTACAGGCTTGTTTAAATACAGTTACAACATGCAGATTCGTTATTTCCTTATACATATGCATTATTTTCCTAGAAAAGGCAGGTTTATTCTAATCAGTTCCGAGAAGTAATTTTCATTTTTTCCACCCTGCGCTCCTCTCATCTGAATTTGCGCATTGGTTTCCTGTTTTCTTGGGTAGGGGTCTTCGGGGGTCTTGAGGATGAATATCGTGGGTCTTCCTCACTGTGTCCTATTCAACTTGCCTCAAAAAGTAACTTAAAGCAATTTTGTTGACAACTTGAACCAGTCTAATAACAAATTTCTATAATTATCTTATTCTTTTGACATATTTCCTGATTTATCTTAGTTCAATATGGTGTCCATTCTATTTTGGAAACCTCAAGGCCAGGTACTGAAAGCACTCCCTGTTTCTCATAGCATATTCCCTGTTTTTCTATCTTTGTAGCCATTTATGGCCTCAGCTATGCAGTCTTTTCAGTGTTAGTTCCCTTAGTATTGGTAACTGATTTCTATTTAGTGTTAGTACCTTATCAATACCCCATATCAGACTTAATGAAAGAGAAAGGAGTTAATTTACTGGAGTTCTTGCCCCAGTATTTTCCTTTAAACCAAGGAAATACATTTTTCTTGGTTTAAAAAGGCCAAAGACTCATGTGGATTCCCTGAATTTGTTCACCTACAGGAGTCAGGCTTTCCCAACTACATGTCACTTTTTATGCCAAAAGTGTGAAAACCTTGTGGGGAAAAAAAAAAAAAGAAAGAAATATTTTTCAAAAGTCAAGTTGACTTTGTTCTGTAGCAATTAGTGAATCACATATCACATTGAAGGCTCAAAGAGTTGCTTTGTATACCATATGAGTTTTGCCGACATGACATGGTACGTTCAGTCTTTGAATCAGGGCACACTTAAGTAGAATAATTCAATCTAACCTTGATGTTTCATATTCTAAATTCCTTTAATTACTAAAAACACTCTTGGAGAACATAACACTGTCACCACCCTTCAGAGAACATAAACTGACAATTTTGCATATAAAATATTGTGCATGACTTCAGTTGCAAACCAAATAAATTAGATTTTTTTCATTACTTGAGTTTAACAACTTTTGTTACAGAATCAGAACAAATTTAGTAAGAGTGATCTTCTAATGCTTGGTCAGGATACTAGAGTGTTTATTTTTTCTTTTTTTTGTTCTGCAGTATGTATCTGCAGAAAAAAAAATATTCATCTCTTGTTCTTTATATTTCAATGCAATTGATTTGTATCTGTGTGAAACTGAAATATGGTCACTTTAGAACCAAAAAAGTGAGTAAAATTAAATTGGATGACAAGATTTGGACAGACAGGAAGTTATGAAAAAGTCAGTAAAGAATATGAAAAAAATAAAATATTTAATGCAGAAAAATATGAGTGACAGAAAAATTCAATAATTTAAATGAAATTGAAGATGTTTTAAAGTCTAATTCAATGCATATTTTACAGATCTGAAAGTGAAAATGTAATGAAGCAAAAATGTTACTTGTGAATTCAGACATTTTGCTGTTAAAGGTCATAAAATTAACATTGGTAGAGCTAGAAATTATATTCTGAATCTTTTGATGAAGTATTATACCAAGATAGTATTGTTCATCAGTACTAAGTAACATACAAGGAAGTTGGCATACAGATAAACTATGATTGCTGAAATAGTAGCATCATCCACTATATATTATTGAGAGATTCCTTCATTATCTTTTTGTAAATTTAAGTAAGAGATAGTCAACCAATAAAATTATAACGGATGTTAACTAATTTTCAAAGTACTTTTTAATAAGCAAGAATAGAATCACTTAGAAAGCTGGATACCTTTTTTTCTTGTCTCATATACTCAACTAAGACAGCGTTTAGCACTCAAATTTTAAAACTAAGTTATATTAATGAAAAGCTTAACAAAAAAATCTATATATACTCATTTTCAAAAAAAATAGTGTTTTGACTTAGCATTATTCACTCTAAAGTTTAAAATAGGTATTTTTAAAAAATCTTTATTATTCTTAATCTTTAAAAGGAATTGGATAAACAGTAATTTGGAAATAGTTAAACCACTCTGTAAGGACAAATATTGAAAAAAAAAAAAAAAAAAAAAAAGGAAATGCTTGTTGGTGGGAGGCCCATAGATATTAATTTGAACAAAGTTAAACAGTGTCTGATATAGCAGTTCCAACATGATTTCCATGGTTCTGGATATCTTTTCAAATAACAAAATACTTTTTTCTGCAGAATTTTCACTTCAATATCAAATATAATTAATAATATTTATAGTCCACAAAATAACATATAGGTAGTAACTCATTTTGTAAGCAAAAGTGTCTAATATATGGTCAGGAACTAATTAGGAATACAGTATTTCTTCCACTAGAAGCTCTTCGTTGTAGTGATTCAGCTTCCTTTTTAATCTGTGAGCTAAATTAAGAAGCCTTTAAAATATTTCATACTGGGGTGCCATTACGTAGTTTATGTTAATGTAAAAATAAAAATGATTTGCAAGGAAATGGTTTCAAAAGTTTAATAACCTATATTTAAAAGGACAGTAATTTTTATTGCTTGCACCAATTTCAGAGTTAAGGCACCAACTGCAATTACTTATATGATGCATAGCAGTGATATTTCAAATACGGTCACCCAGGTCTCTAAAGCATTAAAAAATATTTTGTTAGTATATTTAGTATCAGGAGTTTTATAATCCTACTACTCTAAGCTAAAAGGATAAAACATATCCCCTACTGATATTTCCTACAAATAGGAAATGACCATGTGGTGAATACTTCCCTTAGGAAGCTGTGCTGACACAAAAGAGCCCAAACTTACGTGCTTCGGGTGCTGGAACAGAGATTCCCCTGCAGCCTCTGGTGCAGACCATGGTGAGGCAGACTGTCCCACTGCAGCACTTGCAGGTCCATGGGGGAGCAGAGATGCACCTGCAGCCCCTGGAAGGACCTGTGGGGAGAAGAGCCCATGATGGGGCAGGTTTGATGACAGGACTTGTGACCACACTGGGAACCCCTGCTGGATCATTCTGTTCCTGAAGGACTGCACCTTAGATGCTGGAGCAGTCAAGTGGAGAACTGCAGCCCGTGGGAAGGACTCACGCTGAAGAAAGTCATATAGGACTACCTTGTGTGGGAGAGACCCCACACTGGAGCAAGGGAAGAGTGTGAGGAGTTCTCCCCTGAGAAGATAGGAGTGGCAGAGACAACATGTGATACGCTGTCTGCAGCCCCCATTACCTCTTCCCCTGTGCTGCTGGAGGAGAAGACATAAAGAAAATCTGGAGTTAAGTTGAACACAGGAAGGGGTGGGGGGGAAGGTGCTTTGAAGATCTTTTTTCATTTCTCATTATCCAGCTTTTATTTGACTGGTAATAAATGAAATTATTTTTTCCCCAAGACTGTTTTGTCTGTGACGGTATTTGTTGAGTGTTTTCTCCCTGTCCTTCTCTCAACCCATGAGCCTTTTGCTTTATTTTCTGTCTCCTGTCCAAGTTGAGGAGGGGGACAATAGAGCAGTTTGGTGGGCGCCTGGGATCCAGGCAGGATCAACCCACTGCAGACTTCATGGAACTGCTCATATTTAGCTTGAAAGCTGTAAAGGCATCTCTTCAGTTTGTGCTGAAGGTTTCTTCAGTAAACTGGCTGACTATTTAAAAAAAATTTGCAGAAATAACATTAAAAGCTGACTTTGTTGCCTTCATGTCATATAAACTGCCTGTGCTGCATTTTATGACAACGTCTGCATCCATAACCTTAAAAAAAGAGTTTTAGAAATGGAATGAATCATACTTTTTTCTCTACCAAAAAGCACTATGCATTGCATCGTTACCTCTTATGATAACCTTTCCTGACTTTCAGCTCCTGAACAATTTTAGCACAAGGCCAACTGAGTTTCCAGTCATCATTGTTTAACTTCACAAGCACAATACAGATACTATAATTCCCAACTAAGCATCAGGAGCTCTTCAGTGTCTCCATTTAAATTTAGCAACAAAAAGTATGTACTAAGTTGAAGTGTATATAAGGACCTCTGCCTCAGTGTTTCTACCTTGTAAATGGCTATTTCTTGCCTAATGGAATTCATCATTATTTGAAAAACAAGTCTTCCCATAGAAATATGCATATTATTAATTTCTTCCCTAGTTCCCAACTTTTTTCTGCTGAAGTCCTTGTTTTCTGCTTAGAATTCTCATAAAAAGAACCCAAAATAAGGAATCAAATATAAAAATCTCCAAAAGAACAACTCCAAACAAACAAACAAAAAAAGAAAAAATTAAAAACCCTATAACCCAACTAACAAACCCCACCCCCCAAAAAAACCCAAAAACATACAAACAAACAAAAAATAGCCCAAAAAACCAAACTTCGAAATATCTAGCCATTTGGGCCTTAGGATACCTTTCTGGGAAGCAGAATATGACAGTTCAGGAGCTCCTAACAACAGATTTGAATTCAGAGGTATACAATAGGCTATAACATTTTCAAAATATACATGCTTTTTTGTGTAGGTAAAAAAAGATTATGTCTTTGAAATTACTGTAAATAATAAAAATCTTATTGCTTGTGTCTTTCAGTAGTCTCATCTTGGCATGTTCTTCTCTTAAAGGGTTTGTAGCTTTCAGAGTGGCTTTCAAAGTAAATATATGATTGATATCTTTGTCAAAAAAAGCAGCTTGTTTCCATGTTCCAGTTATATAGGTCAGCATCTATGGTCCCTGGGTGCCTGGGACCATAAGGGCTCTCTCAGCAGTCCCAGGGAACAGATTGGCTGTATAAACAGCACCAAACCAGTGCATGTAGAAAAAGAGAAACCCTGCTGCTTCATTATTTTTTCTACAGCTGTATGGGCTGTCTTGTGACTCGCTTATAGTTTTGTAGGGAGTAATCATATTGAGAACACCTGGGGTGACATGTAATTACAGCATGATTGTGTGGAAAAATGTGGGTCTATTCAAATTTCTCAGGGGCTACAGGCAGCTGGTTCCTTTTAATTCTTACAACAGCATGTGTTCTGTAACAGCTGGAGATGCGTTTTTCTATTCAGCCTCATTTGATGGATTGATCATGAGGCAGGTGATCAGCAATTTTTAAACTGTAATCCAAACTCTGCCACTAACTTGCTGTTAGCCTTGGGCAAACCACCTAGGGTCAGATCCAGATGAAATATTTAAACACCCAAAGACTGACCTAGGTAGAATATGGATAATTTCATCCTGAACTTCTGTTTGAAATCCATGTTAATGCTGACATTTTCAGAAGCATTCCAGTACAGAAATTACAGGGGATTTCTGTTTTAATTCCATCTTAATGTTCAAGAGATAGCTATTCATAGTTTATGTGCAATCTTCATTCCTTGTATTTAAGTATGACAAAAAAAAAATATAAAAATTGCTGGACTTACTGAGATATTAATCCCTTTGAACTCTTGAATTCTTATATTCCAAGAGTAAAAAAAAAATAAAAATAAATTCTTGAACAATATAATGATACTATTGGTGACTTTTGAAATATGATGACAGGAGAAAGCTCTTTTGAACCATTTTTATCCATAATTGACTATCTCTTCTGCCTGGGGAAATGAAGTTGCATATCTTCCTTTCCTTTCTCTTCCCTCCCATGTTTGATAAAGAAAATTATGCCCTATCCATCAGATTATAGCCTTACTGAAAATATTTCTAGATTTTCCAATCCATGGAGCAAGAACAATTCAATATGATTAAAACTTAATAGTTTTTCTTTTTAATGAGAACACCAGACACTCTTCTTTGACATCAAAAATTGCATATTTATCTTATTCAGTGACTACTTAATATCAAAAGCTGAATATAGTCATCAAAACCTAGCATCTCTTCTTCCCAGTACATGCTTGAATCACTTCAACTACTAAATCACATTATCTTAAGTCTAATAAAGTATTGATTTTTTCCCCCTAATTTTTATGCCGTGAACAGATTTTATAGAAAGGGAAACTATGAACTTCCCGTTCTTCCTCCATTATGGAAAATGAGAGGTTGAATCTTTATTGGATAAAGAAGATGATGACTGGATATTTTTCACCATTTATTGTAAAGGAAGTCTGAGAACTGAGCAACACAGTACATAGCTGCAGGTTTGTAACTTTAGCAGTACAAAACAGAGACCTATTTCACAAGAATAAATTTGTATATTCCATTCTTTATTTTCTAGAGAGCAAAGTAATTTAGGGAGAGGTCCAAACATCTCATATAAGCATTCAAAGTTCATTAAGTTCACACTTCGGTACACAGTGCAACAAAATAGTTCAGAAAATAGTTCAGAAAATGAAAAATGAACAAAAGAAAAAAAAATAACATAAGACCAATTAGCAGCTGTCCCCCAAAGGCCTAAATGCTTGAGACTATGGGCATGCTATATATTTTTTATAATGCTATCCTGTATAGGTATGGCCATTGCGGCAGGGTCAAATATGTTGATGCCTATTTTATTCCCAAATGAGTTAGGATTTAAAAAAAATTAGGTATCAGTATGTTCATATTCTACTGAGATAATAATCCAGTATATGTGTTCACCCAACAGGGTAGAGTATACTTAAATCACACAAAAGAAACAAATCAAATGTAAGGTACAACAACCTTGCACACATTCTGCATAAAATTCAGCTGCAGAAAGTCAGGTGATACTGTGCCCAAAATGTCCTATTTGCTTTAGTGAGTGTTCAGGAGACAGAGGTCTTGGATTAAATGGTTATTTTAATAGAAAGGATTTCAAATACAAGTGAGGGGAGTGAAGGTGGGAGTGAGAACTGACTGCTCCTTCTATTGAAGTAGTACCTCAAAAGCTTAAAGGCAGATGAATCTTCTCTAAAGACCAGAGACACAAGATCTGTGGAAAAGGGAGGCCTTCATCCTTGCCACTGCACTGTTACTTTACATTCCAAGGGAACTTTTTACTATTGCTGAGTGGTATTTGCCACATTACCAACTTTATCTGGTTTTTATCCAGACCTTCTTTTTTCCCCCTCCATCAAAGATTTAAACACTTCAACTTTACATGGAGAAGTCACAAAGCAAATGTTCTATCTTGAATCCCATGAGTGTTGCTTTACTCACAAAAGCACTCAGATCCTTCGCCTAAGACAATACTTGATGCCAAACAAAAGTTATGGGGCTTTGTCTTTTGTTTACACTTCTGAGAGACAACATCCTATCTTAGAATTTAACTATGTGTTATAAACTAAAGATGACCACCTTTGCACACAAAGTCTGCACTGAGAAAAGTTTTGAAACATTCAGCTCGTGATGTCTAACATTACTCTAGTGTTGTGTTTTGATATTACCTTAAGCTAACCAGTATATCTATAAATCCAGGATTTTTGTTACCATTATGTTGGCAATGATATTACTGGCATAATGCAATTAAAATAACTGTCTTCTTTGATAATTTGCAGTTCTATATAATTGTTTTGCATTAGTTTTTGGAAGTTTGATTAAAAAAAAAAACACTATCAAATCTATAATTTGTTATTTTAGTGTCATTTTATGGCTCCATGGAACTCCTTAATCACGTCAGTACCATTTACTCCTGGAGCAGGGTAAACCTTTATAATTGACACATCAACAAGGTTTGTTTGAAGATGTAGTCATCAGTATGCTTATGAAGTTCTGTATAAACACACATATGCTTGGATGTAATAAACACAATTGCATTCCAAAAGGCAGAAAAACTACTACCTATGTATATAAGACTACTTATCTACTAATAACTCTATCACATCATGGCCTCAGTATGCTCTATAGTGTTGGCTTTTTGGTCTTTACATCTTTTCACTTCTTTGATGACCATACAAAGCTTCCCTTCATATACTCTTGAGCATCCAGGTTGATGTGATTATGTGTGCAAAGACTGAAAATTCATTCACAACCATGGCCTTTTTTTGGAGCAGTCCTCTAAAGGAAATGGTTTTGAGGCAGTCTTCTAAAAGAAAGGAATAAAATGAAACTATCCCCCCCCCATCGCTTCTTCAAATGAAGATATGTCTTGATTTAATTCTGTATTTCTAGTTAAAGGATTCATGTCTTCCAAATAACTTGAAGAAAAACAGTTTTCTCTTAGATGTTCAGAATTTGATCCCACAATATTTTCTGTTGGACATTTGAAAAGCTAGCCCAAGTTTCATCATCAGGTTATTCCCTATAACATTTGTCTCCTTACACTGAAAATAAAGAAATCCAAAATGTAGCATTAACCTTGTGCATTAAGGAGTTTTATTTAAATCAATATTAAATTAAAATAGAATATCATTGCAAAATTTGTTGATCAAGTCTAGTTTAGGGATGAGTTCTATATCAGTTAGGATGTCTCTATAATATTTAGCAAAATTAAGGATGACATTTATGCAAAGAGAATAATTGCATTTTTTTCGTGGTCTAATAACACTGTTTGGAACATGAAATTAACCTTGCAGACACAAGGTACCTCTACAGTGTCTGTCAAACTTTTAAAATATTATTCCCTTAAGAAATTAAAAAAAAAAAAAATAAGTAAATAAAAGTGTTTCAATGTCATTTAACAAGAGCAGTTTTCTTCTATTAGGAGTTATGTGTAGACATAAAGAAGCTCATATTAGTCATCTCTTTAGAGAAAATTATGATCCCTTCTAATATAGTGTAAATTTTATTTTGAAGTTAAATGAGGTATTTTTTGTATTACAACTGTCTTGAGTTCTTCTTTTCAATCACTTTTTTCCTATTTTTCAGATAGATAGATACTGCCATTCAACTATATAAAAATCTATAGAAACATTTGGCAAAAATGAGAGATCAACTAAGCAGATTAAATAGTGAAACTTTCTATATGGAAAAAGCTATTGAATTTACTGAGAAAACTGAATAACAAAGTAAGAATTTTGTTCCTCTGAATTTCTGAAGTGCTAGCAGTTCTGCCTTTTCTAGTTAACAACACAGAGGAGCAGGAATCAAAGTTCTTGTTTTTTAAACTATTGTATTTTAACATAATGAATTCATACACTTTATAACTCTCTCTCAAAATCATGAGCAGTCTTGAACAATATTTCCATAATTTTACTTTGATGAATATTTATCACATTGTTACTTACAAATAAAAAAAAAAAAAAAACAAACCATGATAGGGGGATCAGAATAGTTGACAACCCATAGTAGATTTGGATAATGGGGTGTATTTGAGAACCAACAAGATTAGAGCTTTCACCCCACTAATTTGCCTTTCACACTCATTGACTAGACCACAGTATTGTGTTTGCTATATCTCAGCTTCCCTTCCCTGCAGGAAGACTGCTCTGCATAGATATGTACAATGCTACGGGTCACACTGCCCAAGGTTCTCAAGAATCCCCTGACACTCATGTCCATACAGCTCTCTGGAATCTAATTTCTGAGATCTTTCTTCTGAGTTTACTTAGGTTTTTGGCCTCAAACATCAGGTTTTTCTATTATAAATAATCAATGTAGAGGAGCATTATATGTGATCACTTCTCTAATTGGTGGTTCAGAACATGCCATTATTGTTTAATCCAAGTATACCATCATCAGAGCCCAACTGTACTCATTTCAGCTAGCAAATATGAGGTTTCTGCTTTAGAATTCAGAAATTCAGTTTTGGGCATTCACTTACCCACACATATAATTATGTGTCACATATTAACATTCACAATCTGAATTATTTCTTTGCCTACAGTAGGGTAGAAGGAAGACTTCGGTCATGTTTTTTTAGTATTGAATAAAAGCATAAAATGGGAAACTCACAAAGCAAAGTTTTGTATTGCATTCTTATATGACATTTGCATTTTGTTTTTATTAATATTCTCTATAATACATACTGTTCACTTTCTGACACCACCATACTAGTTAAAAACTTTTCTTAATGAAATACACCACTTATGAATTCAGAAACTGGGCCTCAGTAAAGCTCTATTTTGACCAAATTTAGTGTTTGGAGCTTCTTTTAGATGATACAGAAAGTCTAAATCACACCCTGCTCTACTGTCACATGTTGCCAAAGGAACAGTGGGGAGCTCTCCTACCATCAAAGAAAAAAATGGGAAGATATTAAAAATTTTGACCTCTTCACAATGCACATAGCTATAAAAATTGTTTCGTGCATGAATAACATATATTTCTCTAGTTACTGAAGAACAAATTATATAGGTTAATAGTTTATATAGTATTTTCTAGTTCTGAACATAAATTAGGTTAATTCTCTGGCTTGAAATCTTGGAGTAGTATAATTCAGGCTTGGAAAGGATATCTTTCTGCTCAAAGCAGGACCAGTTGTGAGATCAGATCAGACTGCTCAGGGCTGTATCGAGTTAGGTCTTGAAAATTTCAAGGGATGGATACTGAAAACTTCCCTAGTCTCCAGTCCTTGATTGTCTTCATGGCTAAAAGATTCTTCTTATATTTAGCTCTCTTCTTTCTCTTTACACCCATCATTACTCATCCTTTCACCAAGCATTGCTGTGAAGAGCCTGACTCTTGTCTTCTTGAGAATATCCCCATGAACAGTGGATCGTGCAGGGTCCCCTGTAGGCGTCTTTTCTCCAGGCTGAATGGGCCCCATTCTATCTGCTCACTGAGCAAGTGCACCAGCTCTGGTGATCTTGGTGGCTTCTGCTGAACTCACTCCAGTTTGTAGATGCTCATCTTGTATTGAGCAGCCCCAAACCAGGATACAACATCAAGAATGGATCTGAAAAGTGCTGAGTAGAAAGGTGGGTGCTCATTTGCCTTGATCTACTGCCTGTGTTTCTGTTCATACAGCCTGGGAGGCTTTTGACTTTACCTGGTGCCAGGGCACATTGCTGGCTCACATTCAGCCACTGTCTCACAAGGTCTTTTCTACAGTGTTCTTTCCTAACCAAGCAATCTCCTGCATACTTAGGAGGTCTTCCTTCCTTAGGGTAGGACTTTGCTTTTGTCCCTGTTGACTGTCCAAATGAGATCTGACTTGAAGGTACTGTTATCTAATTTTCCTTAAATCCACATATGCATAGATCTTCTTTCTTTTATCTATCTTGGATTAAGGAGAATGAAATTAATATAATAAAACCTTTCTAATTACTTTTGTACTAATTATTGTTTACTCAGTAAAAGATCTGATTCTGGAAATGTGGGCTACCTTGTAGTATAATCCTTCTTACAATTTATGTAATTTTATTTAAAAAATCTAAAGTTTTTGGAAATATCTGTATAATCTACTGATACATCATTTCTAACATTAGGAAGACAAAAGCTGAATTTTCTATCAAATATTTATTTTCTTCATTAAAGTTTCTGTCTTGGACAGTATAATAATATTTTTTCTACCCGTAGGTATTTGTTCATGTTCATACATAATCCAGCACTCAATGAGCTACTTACCATCACACATTATTTCTATAGAGAAGCTTCATTGACAGGACAGAAGTCATTTTCATGGGCATGAAGCTTTATATACAAATAATAATAATAGAATACTCAAAAGATTTTGTCTTTCAGATTGACCACAGGTTTATTGCTATTATCTGATGTATAATCTGAATTCAGTTTCAAGTGTTCACAAAAGTTCAAGAACATATTTAAATAACACTCTGGAAAACATGCAAGTGAAACGTAATATAACCGTATTTAAACTTAAATATGCACTTAATTTTGAAGTAAGGTAAGTTGTGTATGATCCACTGCAGATTAAACAGTCTCATTGAATCAAAATAAGAAATGCAAGGAGTAAGCTAGATATTGACATAGTTCCACAAATCACTTTAATATAGTATTTTAATATCAACTATGATAATATAACAGTTTAATTTTTAAAATAAAAAAGTTGTTTCCCAATTTTAGAATTATTTGAGTTTCATTATTTCCAGAAAGACATATTTCATAAAGATAAGGAAAGACATTTGTATGATAATATAGATATTATTAGTGGTGGGATGCTTACCACAATTCCCCCCCCCAAAACAAACAAACAAACAAACAACAACAACAAAAAACCAAAACAAACAGCCCCTATTTAAATAAATATTTCAGATTTTCAGCTTTTTCTGAATGCTTCAATGACTAGAACTTTTTAAAAATTAAAATATTTGAAAGATTTTCATAGTTTTGCATGTTCCTATCATTTTAGCTCTTCTTATTAAAAGCACCTTTTTATAATTTCAAATTCTGCAATTAAAGGTCTTTGTATGAAATCCTTGCTATGTTAATGATAATTATGTTTAAGTGTTTATGAATAAAAGGCCGTTAGACAGAAATTGGAGTTGAAGAGGAGAAATTCTATTCTAATATATTCAAATTAATTATAATGATTATGAAAGCAAAGATATAGAGCCATATTCTTTATTAGCAAATTGACTGAAATAATGTCACTGTTCTAGTATTAGATTTTTTATCAGATTATCAGTTGTGTTGTGGCAATAGTTCCATTGCAGGTAAGATTGTGATCGATTTCTAGATGAAGATAAGGCTTAACATTTATTTTGTCAAAAACACATTTATATGCAGAGTTTGTTTGCTTGTATTTTAGCAGAAAACTTTGAGGCTAAAAGTTGGTCTAGTTTAGTCTCTGAGCCATAAACTCCTAATCATGGATTTTTTTTTTTTTAAGACATTTTATGAGAAATCTTGGTGATACCTGACTAGAAAATTTCAGAATCTTCTAAAGGTGCATTACTTTATCTAAAATGTTAATTCTACTGAGGTAATTATATCTTAGTTGTATGGGTCTTTCATTGAAATCAGGGTTTCCAAGTCTAGGTAACTCAGGATTCTCAGAAACAAACAGTGCAAATCAAAGGACACTACCTTTTCTCTTTCATCTATTAATGTTGTATCTTTTTTTATTACTGTTATTCTAAGTCCAAAAGAAACTCAATTGTTGCTGCTTCAGACTGGATTGTTGTCATTTCCTATTCATACACTGAGGGTTTGGTTTTTTTTTCTGTTCTTTTCCTATAAAATGATTCTGTTATTTCTGATCATTGACTTTGATCTGATGCAAGTCACTTTGCTCCAATGCAAGTTAGCATTAGAGCAGACTAATAGTTAAACTCTATCAGTGGCCAGGTTTAGAACATTTTCTGTGATCAATATATCTGAGGGAGGTCAAATGAAATACAGATGAAACTTAGTCAGCTGTGGCTCAGTTTTTCAGAGATACACCAAGTAACAAAATATCTTATGATTTTCAAGCATTCAGTGAGAGAACCCCAAATTGGAAGATTCTAAATGTAAAAATCAAAATATGAAACCTCTTAACTCTCGGAACTATTGGGTTTGCATGCAAAATAAATATTTACTACTGTGCTTTAAGCAATATATGCAAAAAAGGAATCTATTTTAAAGATCAGTAGTCCCCTATATATCCAACATATACATAACAATATAATAATTATGTAAATAATAGAATAAAATCAGATAAAATATAATCATCCTTAATTGCAGACAAAATACTATGGAAGTTGAATAAAAAAACATCGTGTATCAGTTAAATTTTCCTGAAAAGTAGTTAAACAACTTAATGAGGATTTATTTAGCAATTCAGTAATTTATGAAAGTGGAATTGTGGTAGGATTACATTAAGAATTGATTCACTCAGTAACTATGTCATCGTAAAGTTAGCAAGGTAAAGTGCTTACAGCCCATGGGTATCTTTGGTTTAGTGGGTAATTTAAACCTTTAAACATTAAAATACACTGATGTTTTCTTCAGAGAGAAAATTAATCACAAAAGTGTTTTATTCAACTTTATAGAAGAATTTGACATGTTTTCACATCAAGACAAAAGTCAAGCTGGAATGAAGAATGCATCTCATACAGTATGAAATATTTACAGCTTCAGAGATTATTATTCTGATTTTAACCTCATTTTATCAGTAATGTTCTAATCAGAAACAGACACACATTTGTCACAGTGAGACTCATAATTGCATCTAGTGGTTCAAAAACTCAGCTTGAAATGTAGAAAGTAAAATGAGAGACTAAAAGAAGTAATGTCCTCTACAAAGTGCTGGTAGGAATCTGGCTTGGCATTGTAATCTGGAATGCCCAGTGTATTTCAGACGAATATCCAGATGAACTTCATTCATCTTTGGAAAGCAGACCAAAACAGATATCTCTGATCTCACGAACAGCAGTTTTATTAAGAATAGCATTTTTTTTTTTTTTAAGTCAATAAATTTATCCAGCTCCACTGATATTTGGCTTCGTAGTTTTCCACTCTATAAATGTGCTTCTGATATTGAGACTTTTTCTTATTTTCAGAGGAATGTTTCTACTGTTAAAGTTTGAATAGAAAAATTGTTTCTTACTTTGCACAAAATGAAGATCATTAAGTAAAAAAAAAATAAAAAATAAAAAATCCATCTTTTATTTCATCATATAAAAATACATTTATTCTGGAAAATTTACAATACTTTTATACCAGAAATTTTACATACAGTCCTATTGTTCTTGATCTTAGGACTAGAAGAAGATGGAGGACTCAGTGACTCGTATAACATCTGACCAGAGTAGGGCCAGCTCTGGCTGTGCCAGTCTGCACATATAGCCTGGCTTTAAGATCTGTGTTGTGTTGCCAAAATCATTTGGCCACAGGATAAATTCAGATGATAGTGACATAGGTGCCTGGAAGCAGCATCCGCTTCATAGCTACCAAATACAGGCAATTATGCTTTCTGCATGTCCTTGCATTTTTTCTAAAAGTTCACATATAAAACCATATAGAATAATAAAATGACTAGGGTTGGAAGGGATCTTAAAGATCATGAAAGTCCAATCGCCCTGCCATGAGCAGGGACACCTTCCACTGGAACACTTTGCTTGAAGCCCAATCCAATCTGTTCTTGAAAAACTACAGGGATGGTACATCCACAGTGTTTCTGGGCAATCTGTTCCAATGTCTCATCACCCTCACAGTAAATAATTCTTCCCATTCTCTTATCTAAACCTGCCCACTTTCAGTTTGAAGCCATTCCTCTTTGTCCTGTCACTACATGTCCTTGTCAAAAGTCCCTTTCCAGCTCTCTTGTAGGCCCCTTTTAGGTACTGCTGTAAGGTCTTCCTGATCCTTCTCTTCTCCTGGCTGAAATGCTTCAGCTCTCTCAGCCTGTCTTCATATGAAAATTGCTCCAGTCTTCTGATCTTGTGAGCCTCTGGACTCATTCTAAGAGATCCATGTCCTTCTCATCTTATGTCAGGGGCCCCAGGGGAGGATCACGTCCCTCAGCCTACAGGCCACTACTCTTCTACTGCAGTCCAGTATACAAATTATTAGGTCATACTGAGCTTCTCATCAACTAACACCCATTAACCCTGTCTTAGTTCGAGGGGAGAACTAAGATATTTATGTTGGCCAATAGACAATTCCTCTCCTTTAAATTTAGAAACAA
>JAWWEE010000001.1:62638008-62661862 GCA_035221455.1 Xenops minutus
TTCCTTCCTTCCTTCCTTCCTTCCTTCCTTCCTTCCTTCCTTCCGAATTCCTTCTGAATTCCTTCCTTCTTTCCGAATTCCTTCCTTCCGAATTCCTTCCGAATTCCTTCTGAATTCCTTCCTTCCTTCCGAATTCCTTCCGAATTCCTTCCTTCCTTCCAAATTCCTTCCTTCCTTCCTTCCGAATTCCTTCCTTCCTTCCTTCTGAATTCCTTCCTTCCGAATTCCTTCCTTCCGAATTCCTTCCTTCCCTTTATTGAAACCACAAACCACATACTAAATCAAGTACTAGAAGGCCTGAATATTTTTTTTTAATTTTATTTATTTATTTTTGACTATTTCTGAAATGTAATCTTTTCTGGCTGTTCTCTACAGTTATGATGAACAGAGCATGCAGTGCATAATATTCTGCTTTCTCTAAGACAGAGAGCATAAACACAGAAGGCCAAAAGCCCTTAATCTCTCAGGCAAACCTGTCTGTGTTGCAGATAAGGGCCTCTCAAATAGTTCTGTGGTCCCAAAACGCAATTCTTTTCAATCCAGCAAACGAATATCTAAATTAACTTTTATAATTGGATCACCTGCAGCAACAGGAAAAGTAGAGTCTGATCCCAGCCTTCTATGTCAAACAGAAATGTTTTCATTTATTTTACCAAAAACAGGTTCACAAGCCTAGAGAACTGATGATATTTGAATGCCAGCTACATAAAGTTATATTTGAACAGCCTAGTGTTTCCATTCTCTCTGGGCATAAAAATTACACTTTTTATAACAGACTTTTATTCGTTTGAACCTGTTTTCCCTTGGTATCAGTTTGCAAAGTGCTATCCACCAAGGCATCTCTCCAATCGTTAAAGAAAGACCTTTTGTGATATTTTTAATTAGTTTTAACCTTCTTCACATCTCCAAGCATGGTTATGGACACTCATTGATTTTAATTACCATACTGATAGCTTACTGCTTTGCACTCCTTATTAAAATGACCCTGTAGCATTTCTTTTGAACGAGTCTTCAATGTAGGTTTATTTTTTTGTTGGTTTTAACTTTTAAAAAATTGATTTGAATTTGTTTGAATTTTCTGTGCTAAAATGTAAAGCATTTTGAGAAAACTTTGCATGTTATCAATTTGCATAAACATAAAAGTTTTGAAGATAGACAATAATGTCATAAAATGATTTATCCTGACTACTTACAGGGTTCTTTTAGTGGAGGAGAGTGTTTGCATGTTTATCACATAATGTGAAGCTTGTAAATCCATTGCATTCATGAAAAGAAGCAGAAATCTGTTACCAACAGCAGTGTCCAATATTAATTCTCATTTGCTCAGCTTCTAGCTAATCTCACTAGGGTGTTTATCACCTAGAAAACAAATTTGTATACAGTAATACCCCCTTATAAAGCATTCCTCATTAAAACAGAATGCACCTTCTGTTCCAAAGAGAAGAAATTTTCCAGTTGACCGCCAGAACTAAATCATATATTCTCCCAGTTCTTCAAATACACACATTTCAGTTTCATAAACCTCCAGACTCTGCTGTTAGTTTTCCACATAAAGATGTGCAGCATTTAAGCAGCAAAACATATTTTAACACCAGTGTTATTCTTGCTTTGTCTTCTTCTCTCTTTCATGTCTAGAACACACAAACTCTGTAAATTTCCTCCTTTATTATTTATAAAACATATTAAAAGAAAGTCTTTCCCTGCCTTGCATGAGAGAAAAATTTGAAGACATATGATAAAATATTTCCCTATTTGGGAATCAGATGTATCAAAATCTCTGTACTCCCTCAAGGTTACGAAACAGTAGCAGAGTTAGAGGTGAAAGCCCTTCCAAAGGGAACAGAAACATTATAAGGTTTTAGTGCAGCTTTTTATTTGTCTATCAGTCAACAATTTGGAAAAAAAAAATACAGAGGAAATTTGACACTGCCTCTTCTTTTATTTTTATTTCCTCTGACGTAGCACCACACTAGTCCTCCCATCTGAAGTATGGTCTGTACGTGTTAAGACACAACGTTTTTCTACTAGATCCTCTGTACTACTACTACTACTGTAGATTGTGGAGCACCTGGCTTCCAGTTCAAAACTGTAGGATATTTATACAAACTAACAAGCTTCAGTTGTTCTCTAGCTACAGGCGTGATTCTTTGCCTTTGAATTAGTGAATATTTAATTTATTTGGGAATCATTTTGATTTTAGAGGTACGTCCCATTTCAGGGACCTATATTATTTGGTTTTGACCTTTCTTCTTCACTGGAAAAAAAACTATTTAAGTTTTATTGTGGGTTTTCTGTTTTCATTTTAATTTTCTCATATACCATTCAGAGGAATTTATTAAAGAACAAATATAAAATAAATATAGGTATGTATTTGAAAAGTGAAAGTAAGTCTGTCTACAAACTCAAATTAAAGAGGGAACAACAGTTTATAAGGAAAATAACTAATAAGGTAACACAGAGGTATCCTGAATTTTCAGACTCTGGTGTGACAACTATCCTTACTAAAACATTCTAAAGCTACTTTTTAGTTTCCAATAATAGCAGTAGATCTTGTATTAATTGATATATTTTTTTTAAAACTACTATTCAATAAGAAGGTGGTTGGACTTTACTTTATAAATAACATATATATTCTGTCTTTAGTTAGTTTGCATATAGTCATTGCAGCAAGGTAGCTGTGAAGTAAATCTTAAGCCAGGTTTCCCTGACATATACTTACCCTTACTGAATAAAAAATTTTCATAGGAAGAATGTTGAATACTTGGTAATGATAGAGATATAAAGGAACGATCACCTGGTTCAATTTCCATAAACTTTGGTAAAGGGAATTTTGGCTATAGCTAGGGCCTGACTTGGAGGAGTATCAACAGACAAGCATTACTTAGTTTCAATCTTATTTTGTTGTACATTTTCTTCACCTAACATCACAGGTTTTGTTAATCTCATGAAAAATATGACACACATACACAGAAAAAAATTTCTCCTCCTGTAGCCTTTTATTTCCCTGTTTCCTTTATAATACCATATTCACCATTAACATTTGCAGTGACTCAAAATGCTGAACTAAGGAAGGCAGCATGATATTTGTGCCAAGTGAAGAAGTGATTCCTGGAATGTCCTTCATTTCAATGAGATAAACAAAGCCCTTTAAAGTTCATACTGGAATTTGAACTAATATATCGCAAGCAAATAAATCGCTTTTATGCAAATCCAAGTTTCATTAAAACACGAAGCTCTGCATAAAGCTGAACAGCTGAGTCTGCACTCTTTGACATAAAAAAAAAAAAAAAAAAAAAGAAAAAAATAATTGAACCCAGGCATTATTATTTTTTGTAGAATGAAGCTTATACAGCATGTATTCTAAACTGCAGTGATGCAGACCATTTAACAGATGTCTGGATCCACCAATCATTTCAGCTACTTTACTAAGCTATTTCCCTTGGTGAAGAGCAGATCAAAGATTCCAACTCTTCTCGCAATGACTGTACACAGTGATGACACTAAATATTTTTAGAGCTAATTTTTAAGTGTCTATTTTCATTATATCTCTGTATGTCTATCATGTGCAATTTTTTTTTTTTTTTTATGCAACATATAAATGTGATTCTAAAGCTTCAATATTTGGTAAACCCTCAATGTTTTATGCTTTCTGATCTTTGTAGCCGATTTTGGAATTACCCATTCTTATGTGTGAATATTTCCAGATACATGCCAACTGCACCAACCATAAATGAAGTGCAAATCATGTACAATTTATGTTAAAAGAACTCATAAATAAATCATCTGAACACTGCAGTATCTCTGCACTACCCTAATAGAAGAACTCCAGGACACAGATACAGCTTCCTTTGATAGCTTTCTAGGTTACTCTATTCATCAGATTGTCCAATATTACAGAGTTCAAGCAGTTCAAGGCCAGAATTGACAAAAGCATTTAATTTTGCTTCATGTATATCTCAGTCAATTAATTTTCATAAAAGAGACTTCTAGCTGGTGTAAAAAACCTTCTGAAGTACAAGCAATGGTTCTCTGTGCCTCAGATGAGCAAAAGCTATATCACAATGCCCAACATTCCCACAGTGTCAGAAAACTGAACGAAATACTTTTTGGAAGTAAATAGCATCACACATAACAAAAAAAAAATAGTATTTCTGCAGTCCCTGAACAATCACTCAGGAGAGTTTCCTCCAGTGTAAACTTCAGTGGACACACAAAAACTCAATAGATGATTATACTTTTCCTATTTTCTCTAATTTAAAACATTATAGAATACTTTTGCATATAAACTAAAAATCTGACCAGAATGTTTAATGAGTAGGTTATGGACATTCTCTTAAATAAATACAAATTAAAAGTAACCAAACAATGGTAGGACCTAGTAAAAGGTTATTCAAATGTTAAAAACTTGATACAGACTAGGTGTGTTTGAAGCTTTTAAAGTTTAGCAGTGGATGTGCAAAAAACAACAAGACTAAACCATTGTTATCTACTGGTCTACAGCCTTCATCAAGATTTCATTTTTTATATGTTTGTGCTGTGACAAACAGGCTCAGGAACTTTTAATTCATTGTCCAGTTTGAGAAATGAGTTTTTCAAGAGTCTTGAACTTTTCCCAGATTATTGTCCTATCTCATCTAAATTTACTTTTTCTAAGACAAAAATTATGTTGGGGCAAAGTAATCTTGTTTTCAGTCAGTGAAGATCTAAGAGGTACTGTGTGTAACTTAAATGATTTAAAAGTAATTGACCCTTAAACGTAGTGCATAACCAGCATCTAATCTTCCAGTTCATCAGAAAACCAAACAATAAGAATAAACAATTTATTTTGCATATGAGTATTGCAATAATTATCTTTATAGATGCGATAATAGCATCTATAGATTTACTTGCCCTTTCATCACATCAGTATTTATTTTTAGAATACAGTTAATAGTTACAATACTAATTACCTTAAGGAAATCAGGACAGTAGTCTGAGATATGAAAACACAGATATACTTCTATTCTACAAACAATTCTACAATTCAGAACATTCCCTGTGCTATGTGTTGTTGTAGAATGGATCTTGTGCAATTATAATTACCTCTACATTGCATATCCTGTGAACAAAAGTCAGCCAGTTCACAGATTTGCAAATCTTACTGAATGTTTCATTCCATCAGTCCTTTCTTTCACTATGTTCTGTTTCTTTGTAACACCATGTTTCAAATCTACATGAAAATACAATAAAATCAAATGGAAAATAATACATTCTTTCTTCTAGCATAACAAATCCTACCATAAAAAGTAGACTTTTACAGTGAAATCTATGACCATAAGCAATTTCCCAAGCAAACAGAAATTGGCCTTTTACCTTGAGAGAAGTGAAATTCAAATAGAAAGGATTGAGGACTAATGCTAGGACAAACAAAAAACAAAACAAAAAACCCCACACACCAAAAAACCCCCCTCAGCTTACATGTTTAGAAAATCACAGCTAGAAATGCAAGCTTAGTTAAAATGTGTATGCATAATTTGAGCCAGACAAATGTGAAATGCAGTGGCATTATTGGGTTACACATGTGAACTAAAATATAATATTTTTAATGTCAAAGTTTACCTGTAAAATTTGAATAAATTAAAGTAATCACGCTATACAAAAGGCAGAATCTTTGGTACCTACAATGCAAGCCAGGTTTCTTGCTGTTTGTAGCTGCTGCATTGGCTTCAATAGCTGTATTGACCTAAAACTGTGAGGAATGTGGCCAACAGTTAACATTTGGTGAAGAAACTCACTTGCATTTATTAACTTAGTTTGTCACTGGATAAAGATGTTAAAAAATTAGGAATCACTAATGGAAATTTTTTTCTTTTTTCATTGCAAGACTTTAAAGAAAAGACACCAAAATATTGGAAAATTATGAATCTGTTTAAGTTTTAGGTTGTGAAGCACTGCACAAAGATTGGAGCTATTTTAGACACATACAAAATAGTTGTCTTTTCTTGTTCAAGTATGAGACATTTATGGGGAGTAGGAATTTTCTCCTCTTCAGTATATTGCATTGTTTCAATTAAAATTACAGTATAATGTAGCCCTTGATGCTTAGAAATAGTGAGGAAGTTTTATTAAAGCCACTCAGAGGAATGATTCAGAAAGTACAGCCTGCTGCATAGACAATTATTCATTAAACAACCACTATCATAATGGCAAAAATTATAATTGCTTTACTGAAGAAATTATATTGCTTTATTATATGCAACAAAATCCATTTTTCATTATAGTACTAGTTAATTGGTTACTTTGACTATATTTCATTTCTTAAAATTTGCCCAGAGGTATCTGGACAGGTTGGATTGGTGGGCCAAGGCCAATGGTATGAGGTTCAATAAGGTGAAGGGCTGAGTTCTGCACTTTGGTCACAACTACCCTATGCACTGTAACAGTCTTGAGGCACAGCAGCTGAAAAGCTGCCTGGTGGAGAAGGATGTGGGGATGCTGGTCAACAGCCATCTGAACATGAGCCAACAGTGTGCCCAGGTGGCTAAGAAGGTCATTGGCATCCTGGGTTGTATCACAAATAATGTGGCCAGTAGGACCAGGACAGTGATTGACCCTATGTACTCAGCACTGGTGAGGCAGCACCTTGAATTCTGTCTAGTTCTGGGCCCCTTGCTACAAGAAGGACAGTGAAGCTGGTGAGGGGTCTAGAGACTAAGTCATATGAGAAGCAGCTGAGGAGCTCTGATTATTTATTCTGGATGAAAGAAAGCTCAGGAGAGACCTTGTAATTCCCTACAACTAACTGAAAGGGGTTTGTAGCAGGTAGGAGACAAGCCTATCCTCCCAGGCAACTAATGATAGGACAAGAGGACATAGCCTCAAACTGTACAGCAGTTGTTCCAAGTTAGATGCCAAGAAGACTTTTTTTCACTGAAAGAGTGGTCAGGCATTGGAACAGGCTGCCCAGGGAGATGGGGTCACCATCCCTGGAAAAGTCGAAGAAACAACTGGAGATAGCACTTAGTGCTATGGTTTAGTTGACAGACATGATGGTGATCAGTCAGAGGTTGGACTTGATGACCTTGGAGGTCTTTTCCTACCTCAATGATTCTATGACTCTAAAGTTATCAAAAACTTATGGAAAAAATATAGGACTTTCATTATTTTGGTAAATCTACCCTTCAGCTCAAGCATACTTTGATGACCAAAATAAAACTGCCTGCACAGGGATCTTTTCTTCTGTAACAATTATTTTTCCTCTTTCTGAATAATTTTTAAGCTGAAACTAGTAAAAGCAATTGTAAAAGAAGTCGTTCAGCAGCAAACTTTAGAATCACTCCCAGAGATTTCTTCATCTGTCTTCTTAAGCTTAAGTCAGCTATTCTCCCTTCCTGTGTTTTGTCTCTACTCTGACATGGTGTTTAGAATCCAAGAATTTCTATGGATGACATTAAACAATAATTATTTCAACAATAACTTGTCATAGTATTGGAACTATTTCTGTCGAAGGTAAGAGATTCCAACTGGCACCTGGACTGAAGCTGTACAAGAAATGTCTGCAAATACAATTATTTGATGACAGTCATTGTTTTCTGAAAAGCATTTTCAATTGCTACCATTCCTTGAAGTACTATTTCACGTGCATATATAGATACGAATAAGAAAGCAGTGGTAGAAATTCAGGCATGCTTATAATTAAAATAAATTAGCATCTGGGCAAGAAAGGTAGTCTTGGTTTTAAGTTAAGAAACTGAACAAGAAAGAAGTATTGTTCCTAGTAAATATTGTTCACTCTAGGTAAATGCAATTAGATTCTAGAAAGGATTTCTTTGTTGTTAACTCTATTTGTCTGGGCACACAAACAGAACAAGACTGCTGTTGATGACATTTGACTGCTACCACGTATAACTAACAGGGCTACATGTCATCTGTTATTAAACAGGAGCCCAGAAATAGTTTTGTTCAATGTTTTTTGTTTGTTTTAAAAACATTTCCTTTCTTAGGTTTTGTTCTGTCTTTACTACACATGGAATTTTCTAAACTTTGCATACTTTGTACTGAATTAGAATTGTATTTCTTTTTGTGTATAGATTTAAACCTAATTCTTCAAAATCCATGAAGTGGAAATATTCATGCAAGACAAGAAATTTGGTAGGAAAATATTTAGCATAGCCCACATTGAATTAGACCTGGATGATTTGACACATTTCTATACATGAAAACCAATTGCAATATCATGAACTGTCCTATCTTAACTAATGAGTAATGAAAAAGTCAATGTTTACTGTCATCTTCATCATTCTTTTCATTAATTTCAAATTATGCTTTTAAATTGCAGAAAACCCAGGTACCCAAATCTGCAAAGGAAGACAGGAACCAAATGCCAACATTAAGGTCTTCTCATGATAACTTTCCTCATATTGTACCTGAATATGAAGCTATTTCAAAGTCTTTACAGCAGGCTCTAAATGCCTGTGACTCAGGACATATAGAATAGCCTGCATTCTGATAATGCCACGAGCAAAAATGATAAATTCGGAGTTAAATCCTAGCAGGATTTTCAATATGAGGATTTCTAATCCCAGCTGTCAAGAAAAAACATCAAATTCCCTGCAAATGTAGTCTGAAATGGTGATAATGCTTCTGTAAGGCTCTTTTTTTCAATACATTCCACTGCTTTTATCCAATAAACCAGTATACGGAGAACTTGACTTGGCTAGAGATATTTCTTTTTTTGCTAAGAATCCTCTATCTGTCTTTCTTCTAAGATGTTTGTCATTTTATACAGTATTTATTAAGCCAGAAAGACAGAAGTGTGAATGAATGAAATTTTCAGATGGAAAATGATCCCTCAGGTTACTGATGAGGGCATAATTCACATTCTTATCCCAGTAAATGTGTACTGAAACCCTACTGGATCCTGCACATCTATCTGCAGGGCCAAAATGTTGTGACCTCAACTTCCTTTCTGTGAGATGCAGGGATGTACTCTAATCTTATTTGCACACATTTACAACCACATGTTACTAAAGTAGTTTAGTTTGTACTTTCCTAGTGTAACAACATGTAAACAGCATGTCCTACCACGTTACTTCAATTTTGCTTCCTTTTGCCCCAAACAATGATGTCACCTTATATGCAAATTCACTTAAGTATTTTGCAGAGAAAGCATTTGGACAAACTTTGATCAGAAATTCAACCCAGCTCCGTATACTAGATGTTAATTTGCTTCCTAGGACTAATACTGAAGAAGGCAATAGATATTTTCCATTTGTCCCATAATATGGTGTTACCTCTTTAATGAGCTGAAGAGGTTACTGAAGTGCCAAGATTCATTCTGTATGTAAACCCAGAAAGCTATCAATATAACCTATACTGAGCTGTAAAATAAGAAGCAGAACGAGCAAAAAAAGTGAAACAGTGAACACCATTTGGATACAAATGCCTTGAAGCACACCCCTTTCTTTCCACAGATTGTCCTGACCACAGATGTCTTAACACTCAATGGAGCTAAAATGGACATAAGACAGATTAAAAAAAAAAACAAACAAACAAACAAAAAAAACCACACAAAAAAACCCCCCAACAAACACTTCAGTAACAGTTATCCTTGAAGAATTATTTGATCTTTCAGTATTTTCTTTTCTTTCTGCTCTCCTATCTAAACTAAGAATACACTGTTTTCCTCAAGCCAAATCAAAATTTATTTTCATACTTTTCATAGCCAAATTTAAAAATAAAAATAAAATAAAACATCAAACTAAAACTTAAACAGAGAGTAGTGTCTTGTCTTTTCTTTAAATACTTCAGTTCCAGATAACTTTTTGGTTAAGTGTTTTTGATCAAGGATACATTTTTAAATTTATAATTTCTGTCAAGCATTAACATTTTAAAATTAATATGTCAGCAAAATATAGAATTAGTTTTCAAATTAATCATTTGAATTTTAAATACTTTGAAACAGTTCCTCACTTGATGTAAACCAACAAAGTACCTTGTATGAATTCTTTGCAAATCAGCCCTTTGATATTGATAGAAAAAGCAGAATACAAAATATTAAGGTTGGTGTCTTTCTAGGATGACTGAATATTTCTGTGTCTATGTGAATATCAAGCTTATAGTAATGATGTGATGTAGTTATAGACATTAAAAAAGTTACTCAACAATGATTTGTACTAAGCTGACAGGATTTAACACTTTAATTATTTTCAACAGAGACTCAAAATAATTTTCAAAACAGCAGTTGATCATATTTGTCAAATTACATCTTTAATTAATAATTGACATTAGAAGGATTGGCAGATATTTGCCTTAATATTCAACAAAGTTATATTAATGGTATTTACTATGAACTTTTTGAGTCTCTTACATTTACCTTTGGGGAAAAACAACAAGGCATATAAGTGTTGCTAATTTAATCCATGAACCATCATTGTATTTGTTGTGAGTCCTGTGTCTACTCAAGTAACCAGACAATAATAAAGATAAATAAGCACCTGACAGAGGTCTGTGAATATTATTCTAAATGACTGAGTCAGACTGAAATTTGTCATATTGTCTAATATTAAGCAACAAAAGTAATTCAAGGACAGTTGCATTCTGCACAAGTTCTTCATCATTTCAATAGCTTAAAGCCACAAGGACAGTTTTTAATTGTTTATGTGATATATCATTTGCTTGTCTTCTTCACTCTGTACCAAAAAAAGAACACACTAAATTAACAGCAAGCTCAGGCACAGCTGCAAAGTAACTGTTACGGGATAAGATTGATTTATATCTAAGGTGATGATGCCTGGACTCCAGATAACTAAATAGGGTATGTAAATTTCCTGCAATATCTCAGATCATGATCACAAGTTTCGTATTCCAAATTTCTGTTGATACAACAGACTTTGATATATGGCACTATGGTATACACTTGTGTGAATTAACTTTGAATGTGTAAGCGTAGATAGGAGTTGAATGATTTTCCAGGATAAATTCTTTAGCTCTGTCACACATTTATATGGAGCAGCAGGTACTGAGTTTCTACATGAAAGTAATAATGAAAGTAATGCAGATTGACATAGCTTGCCTCTAGCAAGACTAATGGCAAGGTCAGATTACATCAATTAAATGAAAAATCCTTCAAGGTAAAGTTCATTCCACACATTATGAGCTATTTTCCTCCTTCCAAATAAGTGCATGGTTTTAGAAATGTAAGGCTGCTTAACTGTAAATTTATAGACCTATACTACAAAACAACTGTGAAAAAATGGCTTCAAAACCAGTAAACAGGAATGCTAGACAATGCGAATTAAAAAACAGAACAAAACAAACGAAGAAAAAACCCTGCAACTGATAAAACATAGAAAGTATCTTTTTTTACATATTCTGAAGTACACAACTGCTCTTAGTGTGTCCTTAACTGATAAACACTTTAAAAATTTCAACATTACTATTCCTTTTATATTTTGTTAGAGATTCTGAATAGAGCCTAGAAACAGTGTTCAATATATAAAAATACATAAAATCAGCAAACAGATTCACATTTTCGCTTTTGAAGTATTATTACTTTGCAGTTGTTTGTGAGAAAACTCTCTCCTTACTAAATTTTGATCCTCACGGCTAATTATAGATATCATTACAGATCTCTCCCAGGCAAGCACCTTACATTTCAAGTCTTTGCTTGTTCAATTTAAGTCCTACTCTTAGTTTCATTCCTTCTAAAGTACAAAATTAGATGTAAATGAACCACTGTCTCGCTAAACTCTAATATGCTATTTGAACCAAAGCCAGTTTTAACTAATCCTGAACTCAGCCTCCTAAGAAACGTGATGCAAGGTAAAATTACCCCATTAATTTTTTTCCCCCTTTAAGGTGATGCCTTATGGCTGATGCTTGACTATGGATTAAAATCCAGTCCTCAAAATTTGGCAGAGCTAGATAAGACCATGATTACAGAAATTAGAGTTTGCAGAGACCTCTGTGCAATACTATCACTTGGAAATAATATTGTTTTTTTGGCACTCTTCAGAGAATTAAACAAAATACAAAGATGAAAATAAGGCACTTTGAAGTTAGTCAAAACAGAAAAAAGAAAAGGCTAAACCCATTGACATGTCTTTAATCCAAAGTATTTTGTTCAAATGCTTCCTATTTCTTTTTAATCATCTCAAAATGGAAATAGTAAGTAGTTTAACAATTGAAATTATAACAATCAACCAACAACAGCAAGAATAACAACAAAAATAACAACAATAATAATAATAATAGCTGACATGAAGGGTGACAGAATTCTTTCAGAATAATGAAGTTTAGGAAAATAGTGACACTATTTTGAGAGATAATTTCAAAATCTCAGAAGGAATAAGAGAAATAATGAAGCTTAATAATAATCATGACCTTAGAGGGCAGGCAAAATACAGATTATTAGGAAAAAAATGACAGCCATCCAAAAGAACCAAAATTCTTCCCCAACTCTTTTTTTGCCCTATGAATAATTTTGAGTCAAATGCAATGGGGGAAATCATAAACTCCTGATGAACAGGTTTTAAAAACAGAATAAAATAAAACCTATCAAAAGATGATCAGAAATTACACAGAAAATACAATGCAGATGAAACTAATTATTTCAATATGATAAAAATTGGTGTTGGTGCAGAACTACACAGGAGCTGTCTTTGTGGTATTAATGGAAAAAAAAAATACAGAGAAAATTCCAGATATGTTCCTCTCCAGATATCTTGATGCAATGATACATTTATGTATTAAACCCACAGTGTTTATAAATGTTAAAATCTTTTCCTACTGCATTTTATAAGACAGAATTTGTGAGATGATGTTCAGTTTTACTTTTGACTGACTTCAGTGGGGACAGATTTTCCACCAAAGTGTTTTGAATAAATCTCTGTTCTAACTAAATGACAGCAAGAGTAGTCTGAATTTCAAAATCACAAAGAAAGAGAAGGTTTTTATTTAGGTGCTTAATGGTATCGCTTCATTACTGAGAAATAAATTCAAATTAATTGTAAAAGAAACCAAATTCATTATTTGTGTGCTTTGTCTCAATGAAGGAATTTCAGAAAGTATGTTCCCTTTCTCACAATACACTTAGGGAGAATGGGTGTAAGATTCAGTTCAGCTTAGTTAATGTGCAACAAATTCTGTTCAGACAAATAGTAACTCTCTGGTCTTGATTAGAAAAGTCTCTGTACAGAAATAATTTTTCAGAGTTGGTTTTATGACTCACGTTTTTACTTTTCACAGTTAATCTTTTTGAGTATTGATTTGTTTGTTGCCTATGGATATAAAAGAAACAGTGTGTATCAGAAACAAGTTATACATATTTGCAGCCAGAATGAGGATAAATGCACAAGCCTGAGGTGTAAACTTATACAGAGCCTAGACAGAACCCACAGAAGCCTGATTCCTTATGCACATGTGGTGGTGTTAGAGGGCTGCTTTTCTTTGTATTTCTTCTAGTTGTACTTTTTAAGTGATAAAATTGTATCAAACAGTGTGCTAGCATAGCTGAGCAGTAAAGAGGAAGACACAAAGTTAGCTCCCCTATCTGCAAGGTTTAGACTAAGGACTTTAGGTTTTCTGATGCTGAGGAAGAATGTATAAATATATATATATATATATTCTACATGTATATGTATGTGTGTGTGTGTAAGTGTATGTGTGCATGTAGGTGTAGGTGTGTTCTACAGATATGTGCACAATTCTGGTGAGTGGATTGCAGAGCCAGTATGTCTTGAACCAAGGAACATCCTCTTGATGTTCCTTGAAGAGGAGAAGCTGAATAACAACTGTCAAAATGAGCAACAAGTAGTCCTGCTTATTAGCTGTGATCAGATTTAAATCAATTAGGTAAAAACAGTAATTTGTATTCAGACTTTTTACTTTCCTTGGGTATAGGAAATTGGCCATTTTGAGAAACCATGTCTCCCCTTTCCTACTCTTTATTATTTTTCTTTGTTTAAAAGCTTGGATTAAGAAAAAAATGAATTATTGACCTGCATAATTGAAATCTCAAAAAAGCTTTATAGACAGTAAAATAATTTTGCATGCAGTTTTGCTTTTCCCTCATGATAAAAATAAGTGGAAATGAAGGTTTTGTCTGCCTTTCAAAACATAATGTAAATTATATTAATAGCTTTTAATCCAAACAGCTAAGCTTTTCAAACACAATGGAAATACTGTCTATGTAAAAAGAGCTGTAACTGGTCTCCCACTCTATAATAAATATTTAATTATTTTCTTTTTTTTTTTTTTTTTTTTTTTTAATCTAAAGAAGTTTTAGAGACAACACAGAATTTCCACATGTATGTGATATGATTACGTTCCAGGTTAAGCTATAAAAGAAAACAAAAATCTTTGTACTATTATATTTAAATGTTGCTTTGACAAATAATTGTAATGATACATTTATAATTTAAACAAAAATACTTAAAAGTCTGACAGGCAAAGGGAGATTTAGGACACATTGAGTGTTTAGAACAGAAGAGATAAGAGTGATGAATTACTAGTGATAACAAGTAAAGACTATCAAGGTACAATTTTCTTCAAACATTCATTATTTTTACTGTATACGTTGAGTCACTGAGTCTTCTGTAACATGACTATATTCATTTTCTTTAGGAAATCCGCAATGAATTCAAAATGGAATAAATTCTAGACTTTCAATCAATTTTCTTATTATCTTTGATGCATAGCAGTCAAGAATTAATTCTGTAATATCCAGTGCATAACTCAGAAAGGAATATGAATTGGAGTATCTAAATTACATAGAAATTAGATTTCCTTTAAAGGGACTCATAAAACACAAAACTCTGTGATAACGTATTAAAGAAAGGTAAAAAATACTGCACAAGAGCAGCCAGAAGAGAGGAATGAGAACATATGAGAAACAAGAATGGTCAGTGAAGGAGAGGAGGAGGTGCTTCAGGTGCCAGAGCACAGATTACCCTCCTGACCACGAGAAAGACTGTGATGAAGCTGGTTGTCCTCCTGCAGCCCATGAATGACCACAGTGGCATAGATATCCGCCCTGCAGGCCATGCAGGACCTCATGTCAGAGCAGATGGCTGTACTCCAAAGCTGCAGTTCATGGATAGTCCAGGCTGAAGCAGGACCCTGGCAAGACATGAGGCCTGTAGAGAGAGAAGCCCATGCTGGAGCATGACTCCTGGTTGGACCTGTGATGCTGTAGAGAATCTGTGCTGGAGTAGTCTGTTCCTGAAGGACTGCACCCTGTGGAAAGGACCCATACACTGGAGCAGTTGAAGGACTGTATCCCATGGGAGGGATTCCATGTAGACCTTGATGAAGTGGCAGCATTATGAATTGACCACAACACCCATTTCTCATCCTCTGCCAGGGGTAGGAGTTAGAAGAGTTGGGAGTCAAGTTGAGCTGGAGAAGTATATGCAGGGACTAGGGAGCTGGATTTTTTTCTCCCTTAGTCTATTTTTAATTGGCAATAACTTGATAAATATTCCAGAAGTTGAGTCTGTTTTGCCTATGACTGCAGCTGGCAAGGCATCTCCATATCTTTATCTCAACACAATGGCTGCTCCCCCTGTCCAGCTGAGGAGAGAAGGTGAGAGTAACTTGGTGAAGACTTTGCTGCCAGCCAAGGTTAACCTATCACACCATGTTGCAATGAAAACTGGAAAATACCAACAGTTCTCTTTAGCCTAACACAGGAGAACAGTTCTCCCAGATCTCATACCTAGAAGCTTGTTAATATTCTGAAGACTGAACACTGTATCTCTGTACAGTTCCTGTTATTCTCACTTAATCCTAAAATGTTTCTAATTGTTTACAAAAATATGTGAATTTTAATTGAAACATCTATTACACATTCAACACCAGTCTTCTTTCACTCAAGCCTTATGGATTTAAGTCACAACTTAATGACTTTTTCAATAATGTTGTTTTCCATTCTGAAGTTTCTTCTCAGAGCCATTTTACACTGTTGAATAAGTCCTACCTAACCTCAGTGATTTATTGGCTCTCAATTGCCCGAGCCACCTTATCACTTGTGCTGTGCTGACCCTGAAATAACGCAAGATAGGAAGTACATAGCCAATAATAGATGTCATTATATATTGTCTTTCATGCATTAAGCATTCTTGTTCTGTATTTTAAATTACTTTTCAACATTTTAATTGAGCCTAAAATTTTTTCTTATTGTTCTCCAGACTTATGATTTACAATGATTAAATTCCACATGTATTTAGTATATTATTTGTTATTTACTGAATATATATGTCTCTGTTGATCTTATGACAATATATAGAATGCTTAAGCATGTTATGAAGACTGTATTGACATGTATCTATAGTTGCAATACTGACAATGCAACTACAATTGATTTTTTTTATATTATCAAAAGGGTGTCAAAAATTTGTATCAATTCTTAATATTGTTTTCTCTTATTAAATAACTTAAGAGGTGGAACCAGCAACCCTCTCTTCAAAAAAATCACCAATATAAAAACCCTTTTGAGAGCCTTGTAAAAAAAAATTGAAATGGGCTGACAGGAACCTCGTGTAGTTCAGCAAAGGGAAATGCAAAGTCCTCCATCTTTCCTATGAAGAAAGGCTGACAGAGCTGGGATTCTTTAGCCTGGAGAAGAAAAGGTGCATGAGTATCTCATCAATACCTGACAGGAGAATGTAAAGAAGATTGAGAGAGGCTCTTTGCAGTAGCATCTATTGGTAGGACAGGAACTAATGTACACAGACTGAAACACGGGAGGCTCCATCTAAACATAAAGAAACATTTTATGAATGTTGAGAGTGAACAAAGAGGTAGTGGAGTTTCCATCCTTGGAGAGAGATACTCTAAAGCTGTCTGGATATGGTCTGAGGCAACCAGCTCTTGGTGACCCTGCCTGAGCCAGGAGGTTGGACCAGATGATCTCCAGAGGTCCCTACTAACCTCAGTGATTCTGTGATTTTATTTTGGGCTGTGAAATAGGTGCCATCTTTTCTTTTGGAACATATAGAAACATTTTGTCTAGCATGAAGATGCCAAATACTAAGCACACCATTACAAAAGTTTATGTTATGTATCTTGAATATCTGCAATAAAAATGGCAAGTGAAGGATCACACTTCTTGTAAGATCCTTAAAACAAACAGGATCGAGGTGAAGGCATTAGATGGCGAAAGAAGTTCATAAGAAATAAATGAGTAAGCAAAATACGGTTGCTAAAATAAAATGAAAAGTGAAAAATAGGTATTTTTATAATTTTGTATTTTCTTATAAGTTATATACATTTAAAAATTATGTATACACGTTTGGTTTTTTTTTTTTTTTAAAATATCATTGAAAGCACCTGAATTTAAATTCCTAAATATAGATATTTAAAACCTGAAGTTAGGTTTCCTACTTGTGCATGTATGTTTAAGTACTGCCTTCAAACACATTTTCTGTAAACATCTGTAAAAAGTGTAAGTTGTTGTAGTGAATGAGCAGACAGGATACTGACGATATTTGTAGACAACACTTTTTTTTTTTTTTTTTTTTTTTACACTCTGATTCCTGAGTTTAGTTTCAGAGCATGAAAAACATATTCATTTTAGAAAAACTGAATTTCTTTTAATTGTCATATATTTTGAGCACATAATTGAGTCTTACCTCTCCATTGCTTATAACCATAAATTAGTTACTTCATACTCAGTTCAGTTGCTAACACCAAGGTCTCCAATACCATCTGGAGAGATTTAAAGTTTCCGAAACATTGCCTTGGGGCTGATAAACACGACTCATTACTTGCACTCACCCATTTCCGGTTACAGAATTTCCCAGCTGGGCTTTCATTGCTATCACAAAAAGGAAAAAAAAAAAAAGTTATTCTCTCAGTGTCACATCTGAACCACACAGTGTTACATCTGAACCACATAATATTTTTGCAGCCATGTATAAACATTTGCATGCTACCCCACATAAATTACTGTTGATTTGAGCAGCAGTACTTCTACTCATTTAACATATGTCTAAACTGCACGTACATATGTGTAATGTAAGGTGATTTTATACTTTATGGAAAATTACATATTCTGTACTGCCATTTCATAGGACGAAATGAATTCTGGAATGTATGCTTGAGGACTTTACGGACTTTACTTCATTACTGTAATAAGAACTATGTGGATGTTTTTTTTTTTTTGTTTTTTGTTTTTTTTTTTTTTTTTTTTTTTTACTGTGGGAACTCTAATTAAAATGAATGAAAGCAGACATTTGCAATTACCATTACAGAATAAAGGGTTCAGTTTCAGATCTAACTAGCAATTGGTTCTTACTTTTTCCCAGCAAAGTCTTCCTGTTGATAATAATCAGAAAATAGTTACTTGAAGAACGAAGGTATAAATTACCAAATGTGTTGTAAGCTGACAGAACAGAAGTCATTTTAATGTGAGTGGAAATAAAGATATTTTCTTCAAATAACCTGGCAAAAAAGGACTACAAGGAAACTCTGAACTTATTAGTATCCAGAAAAGTATTAATTCTGTTCATACAGCTAATTCATTTCAGTATCATACATTAGTGATTTTCATCCAAAAAAAAATTTAAAAATACTGGTTTAAATAAATTGAGATTTCTGGAATTCTCAACAGTTATTATGGTGATAGGTCTCATAATAACTCTCAAGCACCATTCTCTTTCGGTTGAGATCTTGGTCTTTTGAACAGACCATATGTCAGTCATCAAGAAAAAATATTCTCTCGGAGGCACAAGGGTGTCTGAGAGTGCCAGCATAAATTGAATGAGAAGACTGAAATTCAAAGAAGGGGTCTTGCATGTTAAAAAATTATGGAAAATCTTTACCAACTGTCATAGACTGATTGCTTTTCCTTTTAAGACTCTCATTGTCAGAAAAGTATTGTGTAGAGAAACACAAGGGCATTCTTCAAACATCATTCAGTTGGCAGTTCATTCTCCCCACATTCTATAATATCAAGAAACTCCATATTGATTTAAGCTCCACTACTTCAATTGCTGAGAATGGTTAGATTCAAAGACATGTTAGACTTGAAGATAGAAAGCCTTTATCTTACAATCAAAGCCCTTCCTAAAACAGTTCAAGACCTCAAGTATCTAAAAGAGTTTCAGTAATAAAATTCATTGATCTATTGGCTTGACAAAAAAAAAAACATTTTCTGAATTAAGTTTGTCTAAGTTTTCTGAACATTTCTGCAAACAATTTTTTTTTTTTTCCCATAAACACACGACTCCCTCTGTAAATGTCTTCAAGAATTACTCTGTGTATTTGCAAAATTGGTCTGGAAAAATGGATGACATAATTTCTGTTAACTGTTTTGAAAGCTAAGCAGTAAATCTCTAGGCAACAGAGATGATTTTGGACAGTGAGAAGTACTTGAACAGAGAACTTAAGTAGGAGAGCAGCAGTCCTACATTACTCAGTATCCATATAGATATTTATATTCATAATTTTTTCATATTACTTGAACAACTTTTCAGACATCAGAATGATTCATTTTTCTTCATCATATTTTAAGAAAATGAGAGAGGGCTGTTTTCTGCAGTTTGCAAATAAAGAATGTTAAGTACAAGGTAACCAAATCTTAGTGCAAGAAGAGTCTTGATTACTAAAATGAGTACCGAGTATGTAAATTTTGTATAGATCGCAACTGCAAACCTGAAATGAAATACTTAGTTGTTACTGGATCTTGGAAACATTGAAAATATATAGTTAGAATTGAAGACAATGAAATAGTTTTCAGTTGGAAGAGGCTTACAATGATTATCTAGTCCAACTGCTTGACCAATTTAGGGATGACATCTTAAACATTGACTGGCTTGGGGAATCAACCACCTCTTTAGGAAGCCTGTTTCAGTGTTCATCCACCTTCTCAAATAAAAAATGTTTCCTAATGTCCAGTCTGAATCACCCTCCATGCAGCTTTGAACCCTCCTGTATGTTCTGTCATTGGATACGAGGGAGAAGAGATCAGCACCTCGCTCTCCACTTCCTCCCATCAGGAAGCTACACAGAGAAATGAGGTTGCCCTTTTTCTCCAAACTAAACAAACCCAAAGCCTTTATCTGCTCTTCCTATAGAACATGCCTTCTTGGAGATGGATAACCTTTGTAAAATAAAGTAGAATTGCAATCTTTTATTTAACGTAGCTACACCACGTCTAAAGCTGATAAGCTGCTGGGTGTTAAGTAAAGGTTTGTAAGACTTCATGAGATGTGCTTTCTTTTAAGCATATTTTTAGATATTTCTGGAGAAAGTGTAGCCATGTTGCCCTGTAATACAATATTGCTGTTGCTCATAGCAGGTCACAGGTTTTGTGCTGAGTTTGCAAGTCATTTGGACTTAAAACTCGCCTGCTCTGTTTGGGCTGGTTTTGACCTCAGGGCTGATTAGTTTTACTTGGTTTATCCATAACTGGGTTTTCTAACTGACCAGAGAGCTGTGACTAACTAGTTTTACTTCTATTAATATTTGTATTGTAGCAAGATATGTTGCAACAACTCAATGAAGAAGTCCAAATGTTAATGAATTGCCACAGCACGTAACTATCACCACCAAAATGAAACTACCAACTGCTGAAGCAAAGAGGAAAGAGTATAACGTCAGGAAAAGGGGTAGAAACTAAGTGTTCTTCCCGATCATAGTGTCTTCTCTCCAGGGTAACTGTTGGCAAGAAACTTGATTGAGTCCTGGTCTGCTTGTGGGATGTGGTGAACAATTGCCTTTACATCACATCCTTCTTTTCCCCTTTCATAGATTCATAGAAAGGTTTGGGTTGAAAGGAAACTTCAAGGATCATCTACTCCAGCTCCCTGCCATGAACAGGAGCATCTTCCACTAGATCAGGTTGCTCAAAAACATGTTATTGTGGACCTTCAACACTTCCAGTGATAAGGCATCCACAATTTCTCTGGGGAACTGTTCTACTTACAGGGATAAGAAGCGGAGTTTAGCAGTATGTGGGTATGACCAAACTGTATATTCTACAACCTCTATGTAGTCTTTACAGAACGGTCTCTTTAAGGCAGTTGGTAGAAGTGTAAACGAGGCCATTTTTTGTTTCCCTGGCTGAGGAGAGGTAGTCACTGCCTGGGAATGCTGCCGCTTGCTGCCATCACCACTGCTTACTGCTGCCACTTCACAGTCCCACCTAAGTTGTGTGGGAATGAGCCCCAGCTGAGCCCCAGCCGAGCTGAGCAGAGCAGCACCAGAGCAGCAGTGCCAGAGGCAGCCATGCGGCAGGGAACAAAGCCTCCCCCCTGCATTAACACCACTGTTGAAATTGCAATCTGAGCTTTGACAGGTGATGTAGAGTGAGCAGTTGAATAGCATAACTCCTTGTGGACAAAATTGTATTTCTAGGTTTAGCTTTCTCCCTGTTTCCCCACTGTTTTTGTTTGGCTGGGGGGAGAGAAGATGTCACCAGGGAAAACCCTTCACTATTTGTCTCTTTGTTCCCACAGTGGCCATGTGGAGCCAGCAGCACGGGAACGGCTGCCATTTTTGGTTTTGTCCTAGGGGTAGGGGGCCAGGCAACATTTTTCCTTTGTTGGTTGCACCATTTTCTCTATGTTGTTGCAGTATTTGTTTCTTTCTCAGTAAAACTGTGACTCTAATTAAGAGCTTCTTGCAGTCTTGTTTTCTTAATTTTTAAAACCAGTAAATTATTTGCTGCCCGATGTGGGGCTTGAGAGAGAAATTAGAGTCACAATTTTGATTGAGATATTTGTGTACTGGTATACAGAACTCTCTTGCCACCATGTTGCTCAGTCTATTCATGCAGGTGTGGCACATAGCCATGTATATATTCCCACATATGCTTCTCATGATAATACTTCTCAAAGTAGGTAGAGGGGTCAGGTTTGCTCTGGTAGTGTACAGTGTGACAGTTGTTTGTGCCACAATAACATAAAAGGCAATGGGGATCATTTGGAATGTGTATTTGGTGTTGTTTGTCTGTCCTGGTCTGGGATGCTATCTTTGAGAGTCCATTAATAATCGCACCAGCACCTTCATCATGATAAATATCACCCTTATAGCCAAACTAAAGCTACCCTTTTCCAGTTTGCCCCTTGTCCTGTCATTACATGCTTTGTAAAGTATTTCTTCATCTTTATTACAAGCCCCTTTTAAGTATTCAAAGGCTTTAATAAGGTTTCCTCAGATCCTTCTCTTTTCTAGGCTGAAAGACTCCAAGAGATTCAGCCTTTCTACGCAGGAGAATTGTTCCAGCCCAGTCATTCTTTTTGAGATGCTCCGACAGACCTGCTTTAAGAGATTTATATCTTTCTTGTACTAGGTACCCCAGAGCTGGATGCCGTACAATGGGATTTCACAAGAGCAGAGTAGAGGGGTAGAATCACCTCCATTGACCTTATAACCATCCCTTTTTTTCATGCAGCCCAGAATTTGATGAGATTTCTGGGCTGCAAACAAATGTTGCTGTCTTTTGACTGCCTTTTTGTTCATCAGTATTCCCAAGTAACTTTCTTCATGGCTAGTCTGAATCCATTCATCTCTCAGTCTGTACTGATACTGGGGTTTTCCTCATTCCATCTGCAGGACCTTGTACCTGGACTTGTTGAACTTCTTGAGTTTCACTTGGCACCATTCCTGAAGCATTTCAAGGACCTTCTGGGTGGCATCCCTTCCTGTTAGTGTATCAGCTCTGTGCCATCTGCAAACTTGCTGAGGGTGCTCTGGATTATACTTTCTATTGTCATTGATATTAAATAATATTAGTCCCTGAAGGAACCCTTGAAGGACACCACTCATTAATGGTGTCCACTTGGATACTGAGCTATAACTACAACTCTTTAGACACATACATCTAGACAGTTTCTTATGCATTCAAATGTCCATCTATCAAACTCAAATCTCTCTAATTTAGTGGCCAGAATGTTGTGTGGGACTGTGTCAAAGGCCTTACATTAGTCCACATAGATGACATTTGTAGCCCTTTCCTTGTCCACTGATGTAGTCACTCCATTGCAGAAGGTTACAAAATTAGTCAAGCACAATTTACCCTTGGTGAAGCAAGCTTCTATGGTTCCAAATATTCTAACACTATGCTATTAGCTCTGTATACAAGGTATACTTTCCCTCTATCCACAAACAAGATTTTGAGTGCAGTTTTGTGGTAACTTAGAAACTATTTTTCCTCTGCTGACCTGTCAATGTGGCCCTGTACAAATTCTTTTAAAAGACTGTAAGGCAATGACAACCTGCAGAAACTACAGATAAGGTCATTTAACTGGACTTTGCAAAGAAGAAATGCATGGGTTTATTTCATAAGCACCAAATGTTCAAATCCATGTCAGACATGTAATGATCAGAAAGCCAAATTATAAGGCATGGGAGACTGGTATGTGCCTCCTCCAAGAGATGACTTTTTTTTGTTTGTTTGTTTTTTGAAATGGAAGAATATTTGAAAAAATGGAGAGAGAAAACAGGTGAAATAATAGAAAATTTGCTTCAAGCAAAAGTAGTAAATCAGGAAAATAAACCTCTGTTCTGAATAAAATGAATGCCATTCTGTGCTCCTTTTTGTTGTTGCTGTTTTTCTGGGCCCAATCTGTGCCAAGCCATTTTTAAAAAAAAACTCAGTTCAAGGCAGGCATTTTTCTGCATTCTCAAATACACGTTGTGTTAGAGTACGAGACAGCAGTCCACGGACACCTTTTGATATCAAGGACTATTTAAAATATGATTGTCTGTTAAAAGATGTAACACCCCCATTTACGGTTTTCCCCACGGTTATTTCCCTATGTGCACCCCTCATGTTGTTCCCCAACATGGTGGATCCCTTGTTGTTTTATCCCCAGTTCCCCTCCATGTTGTCTCCTCCCCCCTCACAGTTTCCTGCCTTTGCCCTGGA
>JAWWEE010000001.1:62661962-62690590 GCA_035221455.1 Xenops minutus
GAGCCCCAGGTGAATAAACGCCTTTTGTGCCTTCACCCTCAGCCTGTGTGGAGTGGTGTTGTGTGCGGGAGGTCATTTGGTCAGCGGCTCATCAATGTTGTAGTCATATAGAGAGGGAAAAAGAACACCCGCAGACAAACAAATAAAAACAAAAGCACTCTATCACCTGTTTCTGGAGGCAAAATTAGTTATGTGAATTTCTGTGGTAAAGTGAGGGGAACTATGCATTGATGAGTGATTTGCAGGATGAATAAACTAACAAAAATATTTGAAAATATATTTTCCTTTAACTAGCTATGCTGTTGCATTTTTCTGTTTTCAAGAGGTCAGATGCTTGTGAAGTACCCACTTCATAAGGATACAGACTATGATTACATTCATAAAACAGTTTTTTTAAAAAAATTCTTCTAATTTTAAAGGTAGTAACTTTGCTTTAGTTAAGAAAAAAGAAAGTTCATCAAACATATCTCTAAGGAAATTGCAAAAGTTTATAAAAAAAATAATTTATTAGTACTTAATTTGGTTATTTAAAATATTCCTGTGTCAATTCAGCAATAAAAAAATAAATATGAATTAATTGAGTTAAAAAACTTAATTATGTATTATTAGATTTTATCATAATTAAATAATATAATTTTAGATTCTTGTCATCTTAGCACTGCGTTTGTTATAAACACACTGAATTAATTTCCTGATCCACTTGAAGTTGCGGAGCAACCTTAAAAATGGTCACACAAGCATTTGCTATGCTAACCGGTTAACAAAATCGAGAAGAATTATAGTTTAAAAGCAACAGTGATTAATTTTGGTGTTCATATTTTTTACGCTTTTTTTTTTTTCCCCTTAACTGTGTTTCAGTAGAACAATGCAAAGGAATGGGCATTAAAAGACTAAACAGTGAAAACTCATCTATGATGTCTTAATTACTTTTTATGTCTTCATTACTTTTTATTTAAAGATGAGTCAAAGTAATTAATATAAATTTTGGAATTTAGAAGGTTAAAACCTCTTGTTCTTAAATTCCTGTTTCCCATAACTCATTGATATATGCTTTATATTGTTATGCACTCTTGCATATTCATAGTATTTATGTAGCAAATCAAAATTCAGGGTATTTACAGTTCACATTAAGTTATGCAGGTATCAGACTAAATCAAAAGGTTTCATTCTATAAAATTTGTGTTTTCTCTTTGCTATACTACAATTGTCACAAAGTACAGTCTCAAATTAGAGAGAAGAGTGTCAAGAACCTAGCTGGGTTCACAGGATAACTACATAAAGATCTTACTAAGGATGTTAATTTTCCTTGCTTACATAGAGACTACAGATGTTCATCTTAATGGCTAGGTGACACAGATTTTTGCCTGGTTTAGACATCTTATGTAGTCACACTGAGTAAAGGTCTCATATAAGCCATAAGTTAAAACAGGTCATCCAAGAGTTTCCACTTAGTTCCAGTAATTAATAATTTCCTACGCTTTGCACTGTAGGAAACAAAAAATGTAGCATGAGACTATACAAGTACTTTGCTTTGGCTAAGGGATGCACTTCTGAAACAAATCTTGTAGTCATTCCCACTAACCATGGTTTTGTGCACCTTATGGGGTGGTCTTCAGTGTTTGAACTGGACTCTTTCCTAAAGTAAAAAGTAGTGCCAGCTGTTAACAAGCACTGAGCTCAAGAAACTGTTCTGGAGCCAGTTAGCATTAACTCCCTTGAAATACATACACTGTCCATGTCAGATCATTGACACTAGCTATTTCACCATAATGATCTTAATTTGGCTGAATTATTTACTGTTATTGACATGGCTACACTAGTGTAGTTTCTAGTGTTCCAAGGTTAGATAAATTATGCCTATGTAAATTACTGTGTTTCTGATACCAATATCTAAAAATTTAAAGACAGACCAAATTTCCATTCTCTGTGATTCTCATTATGGCCTTCCAGATAGTGGGTTTGAGTAACGTATGAGTACAGAATTATTGTAGGAGCTTGTGCCATTGTAAATCCACATGACTACTTCACTCAAGTTGAAGGGGATACAAAAGATCCTTTTCATTGTGCTGGAGAAAGGAGCTGAGTCTCAGTGGTGTAGAGATGGAATTTTTCTAGGCAAGAAAAGACCCGGAATAAAATGGTATCTGGGCATCAGACAACCTCTCCATATTTTTGAAAGTCTGGCAATAAGGTATTTTCCACCATCTGTTGCAACCCCTTCACAGAAAGAAAATCAAGTAAATTGAGCACAAAATGAAAGAAATGCATGTATAAAGAATTACATGCTGGTCATCCTTCCATGTAGCTGTCTTCCCTAACTCCTGTAAAAGAATTCTTCCCCATTTTCACATGTTTTAATGGAACTATATAGATCCACTTCTTCCATATTGATTGACCTGTCATTAATACATGACTTTTGTTTTCATGTACTTTCAGCTTTGTTTCAACTATTTTTTTTTCCTCTTCTCCAGCTATTTTTCTCAGTAGATTTTTTTCTCGGAATGTGCCAGTACAAAGCAAAACACCATAATAGGCTAACATTGTTAATAACCTTGAGGCACTGTAGGCCAATTAAAACATTTTAAATGTTATTATCACACCACCTTATCTGGAATTTGAGAATAGAAAAATTAAGATCTGAAAAAGCAACTGAACTTTTTATGCAGCAGCCATCTGAGGTACCTTGTATGCAATGTCAATAAAATCTCAAAATCCTTTTGGTGTTTACCCTATCACAAGGTGAATGTGAAAACCATTGTGCTTAATTCTTGCTGACAAATACTTTCACAGTATTGGCAAACAGTCAACTGCAGTTGAATAGAACAAAGCAGCTGCTTGCAAAGCTCAGCCAAGAGCCAATAACTTTTAGTCTTCTTTCTCCTCTGCAGCTCACTAAGGGATTGTGTCAAAAAGTCAGACACATATTTCAGATACCCAAAAGAGACATTCTTGCCTTACCATTCTTTTGTCTGTACATGTTTATGGAAGAACATCAGTTATTCCCCAGACACAGACTGATTACGTGATCTGTTCACTGAAGAGTCTGAGAAGTCCTGGTGGGATCTTGCTCTGAAAGTGTTATACTCTGCATGATGGTAATAAACTTGTCTTAGGGCCATTGACTTTGTTCCTGCCATTCAGAGATTCTCCTTCTTTCATCCTGAATATACCTCTCATGCCAAAACATTCTCAGGAGAGCTGTAATACACCAAATACAAAAAAAATTGCATCCCTTGCACAGGCTCCCTATTACTTCTCCAACCAAAATCCAACTGTGTGTACTCACCTTAAGAACAAGTGTCAGAATTGGCCCTTAATGGTTTTGTGAAAGATAGCCAGATAGCAGAAAGCATTCTTGAACCTTCACAAAACTACGAAAAAAACAAAGCATTCCTCTAATTGCAGGCTAAGTGTGATTCACTGCTTAAGATGTGAGTCTGCATAGGTTACGTTTACACAGCATTCTAGGATGATTATCTGCTGAAAGGGTTTAAAAATAAATCATACAAAAATTAGCTTAATGTCTAAAAATTACAGTGATTTAGAAGTCTTCTCCAAAGAGACTAAGAACTGATTTATATTCTTTCTTTGGAAGAAAAGGAAAAGTACTCATTGACATAGATTCCTGTATATTAAAAAAAAAATGGGATTAGATTTTGAAAAGTATCATGAAACTACTTGTGGTATAAGTCCTTTCTCTAACTAGTGCCATTTGGGATGGATGTTCTTGTAACTTTGGTAGGAAACACAGGTAGATTACAAACAAGAAATCAAAGTTAAGGTGTGGTTTTGTTTGTTTGTTTTTTTTTTTTCCCCCAGCAATGATAACAATTCAGGTATTTTGGAATTGAAGTTGTCTCATCTGTAGTGCTGGGCTTGTTGTCTTCATAGAAATTGTTAAAGAAGGTAATTTTACGTTGTTACATGAAAACATAGAGCTTGACTCTCAAGCATGGATAAAGCTCTTTCTCATATAGAGGATTTCAAATTCCATACAATTATTTTTTGTTTATTTCAGTTGTTAAGAATTAAAATAAGATAATTAATTCAAATACCTGGACATCAACAATATCACAACCATGGACTACATAATTCAAAAGGTATTCTTCGGAATGATCTCAGTTTTGAAATTACTGTCACTTGAATTAAAAGAAATAAAACACTCTCTGTGTTTTCTGAAAAGCAGGTATCAAAAGGAAGGACAACAATATTGAATCTTGTCTTTTTTTGCAAACCACTCACCAACCTTTTCCTGTTTTTAGAAATTCATCCTGACACATTGTTACCTGCCTTTTTATCAAAAGGCTTCAGGTTTTGTTTCACCTGGTATTTCTGAATTCCAGTAATATGTCTTCATTCAGGTGCTATCTTATCTTTCCATAGTTGGCTGTGTTCTGTTTACTGACAAATGATAAATATTATACGGGCAGATAAGTTTTAGATATTCTGTAGATATAAGGGCAAGCTACTCATGTAGGACTTGATTTCAGTTAAACACACACATATACAGAGTTTATTTCCTGACTTGAAATAGAAGAAAACTGATTGAATATCCAGTTTAATTTTGCCTTATTTTTGAAATTTAATAGTAAATAGTTTTAAATTTCAACACATAAAAAAGTATATGAGGATTAAAATGGGAAAAGGGAGGGGAGGGAAGGGAAGGCCAGGTAAATTTTTCTGAGAATAAGGAAGACTGTAAAACTGAAAACAAACAAACAAAACAAAATCAAAACAAACAAAAAACCAAACAAAAATAAACAAAAAACCCACACAAAACCCAGTGCAAAAACCAACACAAAAGTAGAGGGAAAAAAAAAAAGATAATTTCCTTAAGAATACTGAGAACACTGGTTTCATAAGGATTATTCTAATGTTTCCCAATTTCCCTATTTCATTTCTTTAATCCTATCAGGTTTTCCCCCAAGCCAGATACTTTGTTGCCCTTTCAGTAACAGTTCATCCATTTCAATAGTTGATCTATTTCAATCCCTATATAACAATTATTCCTGACAAGTGCATAACTCTTAAAATGGGGTGAATTTTTAAAATTTCCAGAAAGTTAGCAAAGGCTAGTGGATATATAATTTTCTCGATAATTTCTTCTTTTTGAAAGGTTGGTGATGGGCTTTGCTCAGATTTTCCTCCAGCTGAAGAGAGTGACTTGAGATTCCTCGTAGCCTTAAATGAGATCTCCAGGATGAGTTAATTAAAACCCATCTGTCTCCTGTAGTTTCACTGAGCATTAAAGCTGGAGTGGCAGGCAGAAAGAGATTCAGAGGAATGTTTGAGGCTCTTGGTAAAAGACTGTAGCTTTTTTACTTATAGTACGTTTTCTTAGCATTGAAATAATGTTTTGCTAACAGATTTGGTGGTCTGGAAGGCATGGGTAAGAAGGAGAATGGCATAGGAAGAACAAAATTGCTTTGTTTTTGTCTTTAGTTGCTGGTATATATTTGTGCTTGTCAGTTTAAAACACTGCAAATTGCTGTCCCAAAGCCTTTTGTTTATTCATTGAGCAAAGTCATAGGCTATTTCACAGATTTTTTTGAATGCAATCATATGTTTTGACTTTGAGATCAAACTACTTTGTCACGTTGGCTTCTTTCAACTATTTGTCAGCAACGTGTCAATATTCGACCTAATACCTGTCATTCCTTTCTGTGTAAACTCTGGATACAAATCCTGGATGTTTCTCGAGCTCTGTGCATCCAGCACGGCACGGGGCTCTGGAGAGAGCATTGCAACCAGTAGGGGTCAGAGTGAGACCACGCTGGCTCCTCCAGAGTCCCCATTACGTCCCTGGAACTCAGCCGACCTGCTTCGACTGCACAAAGCACGTACAACTGTTGTAAAACTCTGGAAGTGATTTTCCGGTTTGGTCCAGATTTTTTTTTTTTTTTTCTCCTAAAGAACTCTGCAGTGAACTTTTCCTAAATCCCACAAATAAGTCCATCAAAGTTTTGAAACTTATTTCCAATTGCCAAGTAAGCTCACCTGTCTTCACAAGTCTTAAAGGGACTCATGAATCATAGTTTAAAACCCTTTACATAAACTTTCACAACTAAGCCCGTGGAATACTAAAACACGATAAGCAACTGAATCACAAATACATCAAACACTCCAGTTACAGAATATAAGAAAGCTATTAGTCCAAACTAATTTCCACTACATTAAAACAAAGTGGGGGAAAAAAGGCTTTTCATTGCTTTTTACAAGACAGTTCTAAAATGAGCACTGTAAAGATGTGCCTAATCAGGGCAAGGCTGTAATCAGACTAATAACTTCTTCAAAGAGGGATTGGGCTAGGAAATGTAATGATAAAGTCCAAACAAAGTGCTTTAAATTGTTCTCTCCTCACATATACATAGGAAGGTCAAGTGTAACTAGACAGAGCAGATTTGATTTCCTATATCCTATGTTATCTAAACAAGCAGATCTGCTGATAACACTAGGAAAGGACTCTAAATCTCAGAGCTAAAACCCACCAAGCAGATTTGAAAGGCAAATGGTTTTCAGTGGAAGAAATTAATCAAAGACAGAACTAAGTCCACTGCCCATTTGAAATGTGCTGCTGTGTTTCTCCTCTATTCTGAAACTTACTTGAAGGAAAAGGGAGAATCACCTTTAAAAATGAAAGCAAATGAATAATTTTTTCTTTGCAATGAAAATGAGCAAAACCAGTCTATCTATGAGAAAAGAAAAAAGAAAAGAATAAAAAGGAAGCTTGATTTGAACAAAAACCTATTGCTTATGACAAGAACAAATATTTACTGTTGGTGTTTTAGGCTTTCTGAGCCTTTTAACTTGTACACCTTCCTGAAATTAAATCCTGGAGCTACACAGAACAATATCCTTGAAGCACCTACAAGCCTGCAACTTTTTATATCTCAAGCTTTGTGATTCACTGGTTACTTTTTCATGGTTTTTCTAAAGAAATGTCCATTCTATGTTCTTTAAATTATATGCAGTGATTTTTTCTTTCTTTAGATCTTTAGGGATCCATTTAAATTCATGAAAGGACATGAGAGAATAAAAGAAAACAGTAGGATTTTTTTTTTTTTTTAAGTTATATCTTATTGAAGAAATTTATACAACCTAAGAATACGAAGAAAAACTTTTTGATTAAAAGATCCCTCTTTCCACTTTTGAAATAATAGAGATTTATGAGGACACAATATATGAACAGGTTTTGTGGGGTTTTTTTAGAGTTTTCTGCTTTTGTTTGTGTTTTCAATACTATAAAATGTCATGCCATGTCAAATCATGCCATCTATACTCTATGACTGCATGGCATGAGGAAATGAATAATGAAAAAAAACATTATAAAAAAATTTCATTCCATTACTGTCTTTTAATTGAAATTGTTACAGAATTTTTATTTTTTTTTTTTTTTTTTAATTTCCAGAGCATTGAAGTGCCTCAGGATCATCTATGAGGCATAAACAAACAAACAAACAAACAAACATATGTATAAATCTTTTTAAGTCTTTCAGTAAAAGACAATTACAGGTGGAGATTATCAACTTCCTTTTGATAGAATCCCTAAAGAAGTTTATAAAGTTTGTGTACATGGCAACATTATTTTTCTCATAGTGATGAGAAAGAATGACAGAAATACTTTATACCAGATCAAAGTGTGTTGAAGTGAAAAAGTATATTCATATATCTCAAGAGACAGAGATTTATAATGCTATTTAATCATTCTAATTTTGACAGAGTTTCAAAATACTGCCAAAGCACATCTGAGAGAGAATTTGGATGATTGCAGGTTGATTCTGTTGTTGCTTCCATTTCTCCTTATTGGCTGATGCCAACATGAAAGATCTAAATTAGGAAGCTGTAATAGGAATATATTTGACAGTACTTTGGTTAGCCAATCATACTAGTGACTGCCATAAATGGGAGAGAGTAGGATTATGTCACAGCTGGAGATATAATTACTGTATAAATTACTCTTTAATAGCTTCTGTGCTATGTATCAGGGAAAATGTCTCTCAGTTTTACCAATTAACCTACTGAAAATACCTCCCAGTAAATTCAGCTGTGTAACTGAAGAGACCAAGTATTGCTCATGTTATTTTTACATTGTTTTATCTGAACACATAGTTTTCATTAATTAAGTTCTATAAATTTTCAGTGGAACAAAAAAAAAATAAAGAATCTGGTATGACTATAAAATTTTCTGACACACAAAATGAGAACACATTGTATTCCCTTGACCTTCTACCTCTCAAAACTTCTCAGCATGAAAAGTGTATCTACCCCAAAAAGACATTCTCATCATTAACAGCTGTAGAGTCACCTTACTTGATATTTAGATCAGAATCTATAAGTATTAGTCTCAAAAGTGTTGGCCTGAATTTCAAGTCAGATGAAACCAAATGTCAGTCTAAGCACTAAATGTATCACTTTTTTTTTTTTTTAATTTATTATTTTTTTTTTTTTAATTTGGCAAATTAAGTGCTCTTCCATCCTGCTCTGGTTTCTATTTTTTTTTTTCCACCACTGGCTTTGATGAAATCCTGGTTTGAGCTTCTGTTGAAGCCCTAGTACTGTAAGCCATTCAGTCTATTCATGATCCAGTAAATACCTTTGAGCAATTGTCTAACTTAATTTAAAACATTACGAGATTAAAAATTAGATACTCGTTTACAGGTTTTCTTTGTCTAATACTTAGCCCTTAAAAAAGGTCAACACAATATTGATGCAACTAAACAGCTCTTATTCAAGAGTGGAAGAATTATGTTACTTTAAAGAAGACATCTAAAATAGATCACCTGAACTTTGATGAGAAGCTGGGTATTTCCTCTTCTGACTAAAAAGCTGGCTGGGGATAACTAGCTTGCATATCTTAAGACTCAGTTCAGAAACCCACACACAGCTGTCTAATGCAATTTGGGGTGCCATAAGGTATTCTATCTGACCTCCAGCTGCTACTCTGGAACCACATGTGTCTTCCATAGATGGTCTTTTATATATGTCACCTCTGAGGTAATCTTCACCATTTCTACATAACTGTTTATGGACAATTGAACTGGGCTCCAACTTTTCATGAGAAAATTTCTCTGATTGCATTGCACAGGAAACTTTTAATTTAAGAAGAATTTAATTTAATTTAATTTAGTTGCTTGCCAACTAGTAAGTTTTAGATGCCTCTTCTGAATTACAATTTTAAATTGGTTTAGATACCTGAGATGAGAACATCCTGAAGTACCATTTTTTCTCTTTGTTTATAAAAGAAGAATGATTGTTTCTGATGTAACCATTTACTACATAGGCATCTATTTTTGGTATTGATATTCCTACACATGTATGTCTCGTATTACCTCAGATGTTCTAGAGAATTTTAGCTGATCTCTAACTGTTTCTCTAGAGATGTAGTCACCCCTAATTCCTAGGTTGCACATTCTAGTCCCTCATAGATATCTCAGATTTTCTCCCAAGGAATCTCAAATGACAGTGAGTGCCTATATTTCAGTAACTGCATTCCAGTCCAGAAGGCAGATGAGCAAGAGTCTACAACAGTGCCAAAAACCCCAACAACAGTAGTCATGGTTTTCTTTAGTGTGGTTTATTTGTTTGTTTCTTTTACCCAAGTAATTTGGAGTAAATTCTGGTATATTTAGGATCAAAGGTATACAGTAAATATAAATATACATTTCAGTTAAAACCAAAAATATTAAAGGAGACCAAAAAAAGACAAAGTATTACAGAACCTTACAGAGCACTACAGGAAAATCTCTGCAGTTAAATGGGAAATACGAAAGAGCCTCAACCTAACAATTTGTTTCACTTTCTGTTCCTTGAATCAGTATCAGACTATAAACTCAGAAAAGCTGGGGCAAGCAAGTAGATCTTTTTATTTCCAGGAACCAATGAGCTGGATAGATTCTCTGAAGTGGAAGAATTTACAGGCTGGGATCACTAAAGAAATAACAATGGAGAAATACCAAAGGCTAAGCAGAAAGCTCAAATTTAATTTATTCCTTATACCTGTTATTCGAGCACCTAGCGAAGTTCTAGGGAGGACAACTTTCAAGATTCATGTGCAGACTCAAATGAGATTTCATATAATTTTCAGCTCCTTACTGTCTACTAAAATAAGAAAAATAAAAATAAATCATTTGGCATTAAACATTTGTAGCCTACGGCTGAAGTTTGTCAATCTTTGTCCTATATTGTCAATAACCCCAACTAATGGCCATAGTGCATGAATCTTTAAAATCCTTGTCTTTGATAATAAGAAGTTGCTCAAAGACTTCTAGAATTGTCTTTAGAGCTTTTCAGCAGCTTTCTTGAACTAGGAAGATCTTGAATAAACAAAACCTAGATTACTAAATCATGTAATGGGTATCAAAGTTAAATTGTCAGCATGTCCATGTCTGCATCATCTCAAAATCAATAAACTGAAACAAACAAAATATTAAATAACTTTTTTTTTTTTTTTTTTTTGGGGGGGGAGGAATTAATAATTTTTTTTATTTCTTTCTAAACCCAGTTATTTGTTTAGAGAGTGAACAAATTAGATACTAACTATCATTATTGTTAATAGTAGGTTTTGGGGTTTTTTTTTAGGAAATACAGATCATCTTTAAAGCATACTAGGAATGCTGAAATCCTTTTATCACATATTGAAGCTGTTGTCTGTAATATTCAGTCAGATTGACACCAAAAGTAGATTGAAACTTAAGAAGTCACTGATGGAATCTAATTATTTTAGTAGAGAGTGCTACTCATACCTACTTATACAACTGGGGTTTTTTCTTTTCTTTCTTTTTTTTTTTTTTTTTTTTCAGTACCACAATGAAGGTCCTGTAGAAAAATACATGTCTTTACTTATAAAATTTCAAGATTTCTGCATCTTTTTCTGCAAACATTAGTTTTAAAAATTTTTCAACTTTTTATATTGTTATCATAGGTCTATGAGAGTATTTTATTCTTTGTATGAAAAGCAGTAATATGGTAATGTAATTGTCCTTGCTTAGAACAAATAGGATATTTTTTTATGTAATAATTAGATTTCACATAATTGGAAGTAGAAGACTCTACAAATTTTTACCTACCTTTCTGCATGTCTAACTTCTTTATGTTGAGTTGAGCAAGCTTTGAGTGAGTCTCCTGAAACTTTATTACTGGATTGTGTTTTATTCAGTCACTCATGTATTCACATATTTCTTTAAAATTAGTGTTTCTTGTCTCCCTGGAATATTCACCCTCTTTCCTAGGTGACTAGGAAGTTCCCATAACTCTGAAGTTTTCAAAAATATTCATAATCATATGTTTACATCACATAAATAAATAAATTTAAGGCTTTTTCAAATGTTCTCCATTTTTTTCTCCTCATAGAAAAGTGATCACAATTTTTTTTTTTTTTTTCCAAATGTAACATATCTATGTAACAAAAGTTTATCTATATAACATATCTATGTAACAAAATATAGGTCACTTTATAATAGAGTGGGCAAACTTTAGCATTCATAAATCAAATTCAGAAGGTAATTATATATCATTTCCTTTCAAATAAAATGGGCAGGATTTGTCCACCTCTCAAAAGGAAAGATCAGGCCAGAAGTTTTCAGTCTTGTCTTTGGAGAAGCTTAAACCATTTGTCTTGCTTTTCTCTTGTGGGAAGGACTGAAAAATAGGTTGTATTTCTGGAAATAGATAGATTGTTTGAATTACTAAAATCCTACATCATATAGATGATTAATTTGTTTTTTTTCCTTGAAGCAACGTTTGCCAGTTTTGGCAAACATCTTTAATTTTTATAGAGCTTAGTGTTCACTACCAGCCAGAAGATGTGAGCTCTGTTATCTGAGTACCTTGAGATCACTGTATTCCATTCTCACCCACCCTGGCAGTAAAAACAGCTCTAGGTAGTAAAATATGTATTTGTATTTTTTAAAATAACAGGAGTTGCTAATACGAATGAGAAATAGGATCTTGGTTGTTGCACTACAGAACACTTAAAAGATTTCATCAGATTTGTTGAGTTTGTTTTCCCCAAAGGGTTTCCTTCAACGGAATTGTAACTTTGTCCTTGCCAAGAAAAGTCAAACAGAATATTAAAAAGGCAGCAGAGCATATACCTGAACAACTGCAAATGAGAGAGACAGAATGAGAACTCACCTTGCAAGTGATACAGATTTAGCAGCCTTCCTAGACTTCAAGAAGACTATGAAGTAGGTAAAAGTCAACACACACTCCCTCTTGCCCCTCACCTCCTCAAGGAAAGGTAAATCAACAACTTATTGTAATTAGTGCACTCAGAGGTAAGTACTGGAAAGGTAGTAATCTTTTCAAACATTTCTCTACAAAGTCTTTCAAAGTAAAGATATTTTTCAAGTCTTTATGTATCTCTGCTAATACTTACAGAGGATGAATTCTGTTCAAGCATAAAAGATATTTCTATACATAGGTAAACAGAGATATAATTAAAAATCTTCAAAATGTTTAATTTTTTTTTGCATAAAGTTTATTTCCAGAACTAATCCATATTTCTATCACTTTCTTTTGAAATTATGGAAGGATTTGAGGACAATAGTGAGATCAATTTGAGCTGTGCTCCTGCATACTTTAAATTCTGGTCCCAAGTGCAATAATTATGCAGTTTGCAAATAACTTTGTATTGGTATGTGAAGTGAGACATTGTTAAAGTCAGATAATGTTCTTTAACTTTCTATAAAGTGGTTGTATGTAACATTTTATTGAGATTTTCTCTTTCCAAATTGTTGTACTGCAATCCAAATAAAGTTTTTCTTCCCCAAAGATATAATTAGCACCTACCACTGATCCAGTACTTTTCCAATACATTCATCTGCTTTTTTCACTTTCTATTAACATCTTATGGTTTTATTTCCAAAGATAATAAACATGCGTAGAAAGAGGAGTCCAGATCTACAAAATTATTTGATCTCTTAACTGCAAAACAAAAACCAGTGTCAGTGTTACAAGCATAATATTTTAAGGATATCAGTGTCAAATTTACAGATGCATAATTATTTTCAGAAAATCTTGGGTACCTAAACAGTTTATAGGAGCTCCTTGCATTTGAGTATATTTTTCCAAAAGTTAAAAATTTTATACAAATACATAAAATTCTCTAAGGACAGGAAAAAATACTAAGATTTATATTGTAAGTATTTCAAACAGAATTTTTTTGTTTCAAGACAGATCAGCTGATATGAAAATCAAAAAAAAGGTTATGAAGTGTGTTTGGACTTGTAGTGGTACACGGGTTATAAACATGGTATCTTTAGTGATTTAGCACCTACAGTCTTAGGTACATCAACAGAAAAATAAGGCTACAAGGTGGGCAAAGATAATACTATTTCCAAACACAACAGCTTTGCCTAAAGTCACTTCATATCTTATAAATTGTGCTATTAAGTCAAGAATGCTCCAATCCACCAATATATAATTCAATATTATCTTGAAATTGAAAACTGGAAATCATAACTAATACAGAAACCAAGCATCATTCCACCACATATTTCCAGCGAATGTGCAATTTATTGCATATAACTAGGAATGTGAATGGGATTAAATAAATAGACTATGTACATCAATCAAATATACGTAATAGATTTAATTTATGCATGTATAGAGGATAGTTTATCTATGTACACTGATGTAAAAAGTGACAATTTGAAATTGGTACAATTTTCTGCTCAACTGAATACATGCACACACAGTTTAATTTCTATCCCTTGAAATTCTATAAACACCTTTAAAATCGCTTTTAAAACAATATGTTACCGTTGGGAAATGTTTAAGGTTTAATAACACAGTATTCAGAAAAACGCATGTTGTTACTTTAGGTGTCTTAATCCCCTTCTTGTTGTTATATTCACATATTTCTTTGCATAGTATGAATGCTTTAGACATTAAAACAGATGAATATCGAAAAGATTGGTTTATCCTTGTGTATTGACTTTACTCCTGTAAAGTGAGCACAATATTGCTCTGTTGTAGTAGAAGTTTTGTGCAGTGATAGAAACAGAAAATACCAGAACAAAATATTAATTTTAAATCTGAGGAGAAATCTAAATTGCTCACATTCCAGTTGTGTAAACTGATACAGTCTTATCATGGATAGTAATGATGATATAGGGATGTGCTACCAAATAGATCTTAACCTTGAAAGAATCTCCTTTGACACAATCAAGAAAAAAAAACAGTTTTATCATCTTAGTCTGAGTCTTACTCCATCTAACCATAATTTCTATTTAAACTCTTGTTCTGATTTAAATTATTTGTTTTTAACAAATCTGGAAATCATCTAATAAGAATTAGGAATATTGGAAGTCTCACAATTTCTTGATTAAGCTGAGGTAAAAAAACCCCAAACAAACAACAATATCTAGTTTAATAAACAAAATGGGCAAAATTTCCTTTTGTTTTTGCATGAGCAAATGATAGAACAAACTGCTTGTTTTCTAAGAGCTTTCTTAGCTTTATCTTTAAAGAAGAGCATAGGATTTTTTCAGTGCCATCAGACACATAATACATCATGCCCATTTGTCTCAGTGTTCAGCTGATGTACTAAAAAACTCATGACCTTTCTTCTTTTGTAGTCATAACACCTCCTTTATTATCTCAGCTAATCTGCACTTGGTATTCATCAATGAACCTGTAGTAGCAGGTTCATCTTGAATCTTAAGAATCCTTCTGTGGGCCGTTGCCTTGAGCTGAACAGCCACACACTTTTTAACAGAACCTATGCAGTTTTCAGTGAATGATTAGTCTTTAAACCCCATTATAATTCCGGCAATGAGCCCTTCTTGGAACTGGCTGTTCTGTTATACAAATATTATTTAAATTTTTTAAAGCATAAAATTAATTTATACAATTATTATGATAATTTATTAATATAACCATTGCATGTCATATGGCAGTGTTAGAACATTGTGTGATTATAGACATAATGTTTTCCACAGAAAATAAAACCTGAGTAACTGCGTCCTCCAACAGTAGAAACAAAAAAACAAATGAAAAGATCCTCTTACCTAAATTCAGTGCTATTTTCAAACCCAGTCTTGCAACACTTTGTAAATGAACTCATGTTATTCGCATTGGCAGAGGAAGATGCTAAATTGCATCAATAGAGGCACAAATAAGCTTAAAAAACTTATATTGTGTATACAATATACCAACCGTGAATTATATACCATAAAAATATATTATTTCACTAAAAATCACATGGTCTTGTCTTTAATATAATGAAACTAAAAAACTCAATTCTATTGAAATAATAGGTCATTTTCCTGACATTTAAATCCAGCAAATCCATGGATGCAAGATGTGGAACAGTCTGCCTAGTGGAAAGGTCAGCCTAATACAAAAGACCAAAGAAAAATACAAAAGCTATGAACCAGGAAACTATGAAACTGTTACATGGGCAACATCTGACAAAACCTACCTAGATGTTTGAAGCTAGGCATAACTTTTCATGGAAGTGATAAGAATTTAAGCTGAACATTTATTAAACAATGAAGAAATGTGTGTGTGTTTTTATACAGTGATGTCTTCAGCTAGACTCACGCTTTTGCATAAATTCCTTGGAATATATGCACTCAGACTGTAAAATGTACCAAGCCACAACTGACAAAAAAGTTATTTAGCAATAGAGAGAAAAATCCCATTATCTTCAGATGAGCTGTTGGTGAGGATCTGAATTATATGCTACACCTTTCCACGTTTAGGCTTGACTGCTTTTGCTATGTGAGCATATCTTTGCAACAGCTTATACTCAGCAGAATTTATAATTACCAAAACTGAGAAAGGCAATGAAGCATGCATTTTAATTGTGAGGAAATGTAACCCTTGAGAAAAATCATACGTGAGAAAATGTAAGACAAATAGATTTGTTTTAATATGTGTATTTGCATGTTTTGGTTGCACCCAGGAGACAGTGAACTTGCAAAACAGAGAAATGAAAATTTTCATGAGGGCAAATTTAAAATAATCAGTGAATAGTAAGAGTCAGTAAATATGTCTGAAAATACAGGATAAGGGACTCTAAGAGTGAAATACAGCTTATATACATCAGAGAATGCAAAGGAGGCAGTCTACAGAAATGAGTTCTAATTCTGCCTGTTTTACATTAATTTTTTCATTCACTCATTCTTTCATTAATTCAATCATCCATTTCATCTGCCTTTCATCTCATTTTCAATATTTAAAATTGAAGTCTAATTATTCATTTCATTATTTCACAGAGTGCTGTGATGATTAATAAATTATCACCCTTAGAACTGTATGACATTTACAGCTTAGTAATATTGTGTACTGTGTTGACTGCTGGTTTTGGCATTTACAGAGATATCATAAAAGATTTTTGGAACTTCTGCTTAATATTTATATTATGCATATACTTAGAACCAAGAAAAGTTGTTCAGGAAGCCCAACTATGATGATTTCTTAGCTTTGCAGATCAAAGACAAGAAGACGAGAGTGCAAAAGTAAATATCTAATGCGTATCTGTTTCTGCAATGGGAAATTAAAATAGAATTTGGGTTTTTGAGTTCATGTACAGATCATGGATATAAGGCCGCTTCTTTAACAGATAACTGCCTCTGAGAAGACATCTGCTTTAAGAGTATCTTCTTTTAAGGTAAGATGCAGAATTTAATTTGCAGAGGACTTAAGTTGAGCAAGTACCCTTTGACATGAACACACTATGCAAGCAAATTTTCAAAACTGAAACCATCGCCTGTTTACTCAGCCTGTTAGGCAGCATAATGTGATTTAAATATTGAACAAAATTAAAAACTCAATTACAGACTTTAAGAGAAATATAAATTCTGATAAGGATAACCAGTCAGGGGGAAATACTGCTTTTACTTTTGCCACTGTAATATATTTTAAAACATGAAAAAAAAAAAAAAAAGAAAAATAAAAGACAACTCTAAAGATCGAAGCAGCATGGTGCCACTGAAATCAGTTAGTTAAGGTAAACAGAGCACATAATATACAATAGTATATTTCTGAAGAATAACTACAAATATTCAATGTCCTCTATTTCAAAAATGCAATTACCAGGTTTTTCTCCTCATGAAATAGCATCTAGTTCATAATTTAGGAATAAAAAGCCTTTCTGAGTAATCAGGCCTGATTGGGAATACAGCTAATCTTGTGGCATATAAACCCGGTAGACTCCTTCAAATAAATGTGCTTACTGGTTCATTTAATGTAACTACTCTTTTCTATACCAGATGCTTGCAGAAGGCTCCTTCTCTGAGTTCTCTAGAATTTCCTTTGCATTTTTATACTGGAGGAGAGTGGGGAGAGATGTAACGAGTTGCTGTTTTTATTTAATGTCAGTCTCACATCAGAAAGAAAACAACAATGCATATGGGCCTAACCAAGTCACTTCCATGAAAAAATCAAGAGGAAGGATATGGTTGTACTTCTGCTATATGACAGCAACTTTTACTGTCGCTAGAACAGTTAAAGGAGGTGTTTCATCCGCAGTAAAATTTTTCTCTGTGTTGTAGAAGCAGAGCTTTGAAAGACTTTTCTAATTTCTCTGCCAATAAAATCTGTAAAACTGGTAGGGAAGGTTACCACCAGAGCTGTTATCGGCATAATTTTTTTAGAAAACTCTAGAATAAAAAACACCCAAGAAAAAAAAAACAAAACAAAAAAAAAAAACAACTAAAAATACTCATTCCTTCAGTTTCAGAATGCAGTTACAAAAGGAAGAGAAAGGATGCTAAAGAAAGGGAATATTTTGAGCAGGTTAACAAGTAGCCTTTTTGGTGCTCCTTGCAGCTAAAAGATTTACTTCCTGGTTTGCTGGATGCAATACAACAGTGCTCTTTTTTTTCACTTCAGGAGTAACTCCAGAAACCCCAAAGGAAAAAAAGACAAAGAAGTTTTCTATCAGTTTACAAAAGCAACAGCAAGACTTGAGCTATATGTGAGGCTTGGGATATTGTCGAAAGGGGTGAAAAGGGAGAATAGGGAAGAGGGGAGTAACTGGGGAGGAGAAGGTTAGAGGCTGCCTGCTCATTTGGGGTATCTGTATTGAGAAAGAGATTGGGCTTGTTTAGCTGGTTGACTGATTTCTTCTGGCAGATATGATTTTTCTGCCTGTACTGAGTAGAAGGAAAGGGAAAATCAAGAATAATTATTTTTGGCAGTGTTAGGTAATTCCCAGTCGCAGCCATCTTAATTTGGTCAGCAGCTGTTACTGCTGAAAAGTATTTTGTGTTACACAGTATGAATTCTCCATTTGTGTTCCTCTTCCTGATCACTGTTGCTTTCTCTGTTGCTTTTACTCTAAATTTCCTGGTTTTGGGGGGTTTTGTTTTTGTTGTTTTTCATTTGTTTGCTCTGGCTTTTTTTTTTTTTTTTTAATCCTGCTTTGCAAACTACTACTGCAGTTCTAGAAATTTTACAGCCCTGAATTTGTTGATTTTTTTCTTTACAGCTATAACTCCTTCAGAATGTAGTTTTAGTCTGTCAGTCTTTCAGATCATGATATGAAGGTGTTGCACATTGGGCATATTGCCTTAAGTTCAACCTCCTACTGGAAGCCACTCTGAAGTACTAGTATAGGAAAAACCAGCCATGAAGGTTGAGAAGTTTATGGTGTCCCTAATAATGTGATCACACATTATCTGGGACACTTGACAAGAAACAGAACCACAAAATATTCCAATTCTCCATTAAAAAAAAAAATAAATTGTACCCTAAAAACCTTTTATATCCCAAAAGATCTGATAACTCAGTGACTAATGTCATGTTATGAAGTAAAAGAGAAACTACGTCTCAGAGCCCCAGTAGGCTGGGGCTAAGGTATTCTCTTTACTGCATTTTCAGTACATATTCATGCTTGGCCCTCAATTATCCATATTGCCCATCTACTGGTTTGATCTCTGACTGAACGTGGCACACATGTACTGTTTCTTCAATCTAGAAAATTGTTTTTCATTAAAAGTCTCCCCATGTACTCAAATCCAGTATTTAGCCAATTTAATAATGGAAGGATACTCTGCATCTCTGTGTCAAAATGTGTGACACCAGGCTTGTATCTAATGGCCAGAGGTAGCACTCCAGCAACAAAAAAGCATGTAACAGCTTCTGAGGAGGGAAAAACCTGAACACACAGCAATGCAGAGCGTCTCCAGAATGCCTTTCAGTTTATTACAGAACAATTAACTGATTCAAGGTTAAAATACAGGTATAGCTGAGTGTTCTCTTTGATGAGATTTTAGGGTAAGGCTCCTGGCACTTGTCTGTTCTTGCTTTGCCATCAGTGTTTTCCATTTATAACAGTACCCTAGAAATCATGTGGATATTGCCAATCTGTTGTAGATGGAGTCCTGAGATTATCAGATGGAGTAAAGTTTTAACATCTCTTGGCTGAGCTGAAACAATACCCTTAAAAAGCAATACCCCTTTTTTATTTTTTCAGTTGAGGCTGTCAAATTATACAATTTTCAAACTTTATCTGGGAGCCAACAAGATGAAAACAGTCTGATGCAAAACATTGCAAAAGGCCCCTACATAGATTGAAGACTGAGGAGGAAAAACTCCTCCCATAATAATTGGATTGGTCTTAGTGAGGACCTTGGGATACTGACAGCTTGTCATAATTCTTCATTCTCTCCCTAGATTCTTCCTGAAAAGGGTGTCAACTCCAAGGCAAAGCAAGGCAAGGAAAGGATTATTTTCCAAAACACGGTCAGCAAAATACTATGCAGATGGTGGTGTTTAAAGTAAGTAAGTGAATATGTCAGGTACTGTTTCTTTAATTCTATTTTTTTTTTTTAATTTTTCCTGATATATGAACTGGCAGAGCAAATCAGACATATAGCTTCAATTTCTTGTGAAGAATGCCTAAGGCAGATCTTTCTGTCACCCAAGAATGTAAGCTACAGAAGAATACAACAGTGGTACACCATATTTATTTAGTTCCTCCTTTAGGGACAGGTGTAATATTCTCTTTTAATATCACTTCGTGCTTCATTAATTCCTTCATGAGAAAAATGGAAGAATATAAGGAATTAGGGAAAAGTTTGGCATTGAGCATCTGAGGAAGAAGAGTCCTCAGAAAACAACTCAGAGACCAACTCTGTTTCACAATGTTGTATTGGGAGGTCTATTTCTGTTAATGAAGGCAATTTAAGTACATGCTAAGTGTCTATATTGTCACTATAAATTACCTCTGAGTTCCTCTATATCCTAGACAGATTATCTTATCTTCAGGCTTGACATACTGCACAGTGAGAGACATAACCTGACATTTGACAGACAGCTAATGACAACATAAATGGGAATTTCTGAGGTATAAATGCAGGTAGACATTAAAACCAGATGATTACACACTAATTATTTTTTGAAACATAGTGCCTTTCAAATGGAGGTCAATGGTATTACATATTGATATCGGCTGCCTGACCTCTTGCTTTCTGGTTATTCACAAGATGTTTATAAAAGAAACTTCTATTCTATATATCCTTTTATTATTGAACTTTACATTCAATATTTGTGTGGGCAGCCTTTGTCCCAAATGTATGTGTTATATAATGAAAGCTCACTTGCACACACATAAAGGAGTAGAGAGAAACAGTAGCAGGAAGGGAAGCCCAAATAATACTCTGCTGAGCTACACCCCATCCCATGCAAGCCACCAGCAGTCTATCAAAGGCCCATCTGTACAAGTCCAGAAAGCACAGCAGCACAAAGGCAGGTGAGAACAAAAATTAAGGACTCAGAGGAAGGGCCATCCAGTTCAGGTCCCTCCCAGGACTGTCCCAGGAGATCCTCAGATACCTATCCTACAGATAGTCTTGGTATGACACCCATCAACATTTTGGGTTGTGGTATATTGCTAATTAGAGTTCTGGGACACATTGTGGGATTGTACAAGGCTTTTTTTGGGATGTGTAGTGGAGGAATCAAAGGAAAGGGGACATATCTAGAAGATTTGGAGATAAACAAGCATAAAGAAGGAGAGATAAGTTTAAAAAAGGGGCCGGTTGTCTGTAAACAGTTGATTGGTGGATAAAACTGTCTGGATACACCTGCACCTGATCAGTACAAGTTGTCTTATTCTCTTACTAAAATCCATTTCTGATTATTTTCCTGGGTATGAGACCCTCTGCTTGATGAGCATGTGTATGTATGGGGGTTTCAGTGCCAGCAACTGGAGTCTGACCCATGTGTTAGTGGTGCTAGTGACTGAAGAAAGAGTGGTTGTGCAAATGAGGGTGAGGGCTAGTGAAGGGCAAACCAGGATAGCCAGCAAGTAGATAAACTGACCTGGAGGTGGAAGCTAGGGAAGGAGGAAGTGGGTCTCTGAGGATGAGCCCATGGAAAGAGCTGATCGTCAGAGGGACCAGGCAGTCTTGGGCAGCTGCAGGAGTGATTATGGGACCTGGGAGTCTCAAGGGACAGGAAATTCTGCTCTGTGCGTGTGAGTTAAAGCTACCAGACTGTGTGATGTGAGCAACAAGGTCATTGCTGGTTAGGGGAACCAGCTAAGTTAGACAACAATAAATAGTGAAAACAGAAGCCCCTTTGGGAGGGATAGTTATACACAGATGCCTGACACTGTGGAGAAGTCAAGCCTCCAGTGGTACCGGTGTCTGTGGGTCCATGCTATCTGCCAGATTAGCGGTAGGTTGGAAGTTATGTGTCCATGGTGAAGGAACGGTCAGTCAGAACTGAGGCAGAGACCTCCACTATTGTGAGAGTATCATGTACAGAACGTGTAAGCATGACCAAAGATACAATCTTAAGAATAGAAATTGCTTACCCTTTCTTACACCCATCCTGACTGAGAAATGTATTTTAAATATTCTGGCATAGGTTCTGTTCTTGTGGCTACCTCACTCTAAATTCCTCTGTGACACAGAGGAAATTAGTTCAGCATATGAAAAAAGAAATATTTCTCTGCTCAGATGTTGTTAGTAAGACTGACTATGCTGTTAAAAATATTTTAATCAACTTCTGTCAACCAATTCCCAATGTTTTTTTCACATTTGTCACAGGAAGCTGGTATTTCACTGTCTTCCTCTGTGACAAGACCAATGCAGATTAAGTATACTCTGTCTCTAATATTTGAATCTGAGTGCTGACACACATAAAGATAGCAGACTTGATTGCTTTTTGGATGTTTTTCTTCTGTTAGACACTGAAGGACTGAGATGCTGATCTGATTTTACAGTCGAAGTCTCTGGATATGTTGAATAAATCAGCTCTTAAAGTACAGTGTGTAGCTATAGTTTTGAATATGACATGGGGAAAGAAAAATTAAGCAAAAAAAAAGTTTAACTTAAAACCTTGCTGCAGTAGTTTTTTATGCAGAGTGATTTTAATTATGCTGCAATCAGGTATTGTTTGTGAAGCACTGACTTCCAGCAAAGACATAGTAATCATCAGATGAAAACTAATTAAAAAAAACACCTAAACCTGTTATGCACTGGATGTATTGCAATTGCAGCAACTTTAGTAAGTTCAAAGCCTTTCCTTTACATGGTACATTGAAATTTATCACACTGAAACACTACAGTAAAACCACAATGCCACCAAAAACAGATTATGATTTTGAAACCTGTCATCATTCCACATTCTTAGTAGAAAAGGAAAAATTATATTCTGTGTGGAACACCTGTGAGTGACCTTCTATTTGTTTTGATTATAAGAGCATTACAAAGCCTATTTGAATTTGTTTATAAGTTTTATATAGAAAAGGCAAAGATCCTTTCATAATACATTATAAACATTATAAATGTGTCATAATCCATTACAAACATTACAAATATTGTATTGTATTAATAGTAAGCAGTTACAGTAAATATGTCACTCAAATGGTTTCAAGAAACAGTGAGTGGGGGATAGACCTGCGACAAATTGTATTTATTAAATGAGACAGAAAAATCCTGGAAATTATACCATTGCACTTACTAGTGTCCAGTATGGGTATGATAGTTCAATGCAAGTAGCATGGAAATATGTGTACCTGAAGATAAACTAAGAACTAGATAACATTATCCTTCTTGAGGAATGTACCCACCATGGGCAAACTTTCAAACTGTTGACTTACAAATGAGCTGTTCCAACATAATATATTGGTGTAGCATAAAGAACAATCATTTAATCAGAGCACATACCTATCAGTTTCAGTACAAGACAAATTATTCAAACATTCCTATTAACTGACAGACAGTCTAATAATTTTAATTTGAAGTCTCCCTTGGTGGCAGTTGAAATTAAGGATGAAATTAAAAAGTTATATTGAGTTGAATGATAAACCAGATTTTACCACCCATGAGTGTCCACAATGGGAATTTTCTAAAGGGATTATTAGGGGAAGGTTAATTAGTATTTCATCTGGGAAATGGTAACAGATTAGCTGAGACAAACCTACATAAAATGTTGAAGCAATTAGACACAAATATTAAAAAAAACCCCAAACAAACAAAAAAAAAAAAACACAAACCCAAAAAAGATAGATTTAGTGAGTAGATAACATGGATAAAAAGTCATTTACATTACTGTCCTATTACCTGAAAAGAAGGCATTTTTTTACAAACTTCAAGCAAATAGAATTTTGAGTTATGGACTTCAGGAAAAAAAAAAAAAAAAGACACTTATGTATATATTTCCAAGTGGAAACAATGGAATTAAGCTACTGTGGAGTATCCAAGAGGGAGGTCCCACAACAAATCCTCAGAGTTATAATTATAAAAAATGAGCCTCATTTTTTTTCAGTAAGTCTTACTATGTAATTATCAGTTCTTCATATAACTACTGCATTAGTCATCTCTTTAAAATTAGAATTATCAGCACAGATGTTAAAATTTAAGTGTTGAAACTATGCATTTAAAAGATATATGAAGATATAAGAAAATAAGTTCTCATTTTCCACTCATTAAAAAAAAAAATATATATTTTTAGTGTCAAAATCTCATCCACTAAATAGGACCCAATATAATTCTAGCAGATTGCTAAGATTAAAAGCAGTACAGCATAATTTTCTTAATAAGATTATTCAGAAGGATATCAGAGAACAGAGCATGGCTGATCACCTAGTGAGTACCCAAGGCATCTAGAATGTTACACAATTCATTACAGATTAAACATTTTTTTAAAATACTTACTAACAGGTAATCAGATCTCTTTCCCACCCCACCCCACCCCTCCTGCCCTCCAGACCTACTTATGACACTTGGGTTTAAAAAATCTCTTAAGAAGTTCAAGGACCAAATGAAGATGCCTTGTCATGAGCACAGGTAATGCTATCTATTCACTGCTGTAAATTTTTCTGAACCTTGTCCAAATGGCCTCTGCTCCTATAGAACAGACAAGAATCAACTGAAGTAGCAAACTCCCTCAAACAAACACATATAACAAGATCTTCAAGGAGGAACATCTGGTGCAAGCAGTTTAGGATAACAGCCAAGAGGCAAGGACATATCAAAGACAATAAGTGTTGAAAACAGTTTGTCAATGTCAATTTTTTTAAGAAACAGGGGTGCTCCTTACTTGCTGGTCTCTTCCTGGAGAACAGAATAGTATTATGATTTACATTTTTTCCAAAACAAATGTAAGGAAAAAGGAAAAGGAAACTGTAAAATGAACAAAGGCCTTCTGCTTTGTAAACTAGGTCAAATGTTTTACAGTAATTTGGTAAATAAAATTATTTGTAGGTTTCCAGGAATAATTTAAAATTCCATGGTACTGAATTTCCTCTTTTATTTAAATATTGTTTCCTAGTAGAGCTCAATAAAAGCCTTATCTGAACCACTCTGTTCAAAACTCAAAAGAAACCATTAACTTTCACACTTTATTACTGCCCTGGCCTTCATTGATTTAGGACTTTGTCTCTTTTTATTTTTCTTGTTATGTATTTAGAATATGTCTAAAGTAGTGACAGACCTTGCTGTGTCCTCCAAGTGACATTAAAACTCAGCCAACTAACAAGAAGGAAAGCTTATTAACAATAAATCCAGCTTGGGCATTTTAGGGTCTACCTGGAATACAATAAAATGTAGATATTTCAGGAATTTACATGTATGATGTCTCTTTAAATATTTTATGTTGTTTTCCATATGTGTACATGGACACATATCAGAAACAATTTCTTTGAAATACACTAAACTAATGACATCCAACAACAGTGTGGAATGAAAGCAAGAGAAAGAATGTTAATCATAGAATCACAGAATAGGTTGGGTAGGAAGGGACCTTAAAAACCATCTGTTTCCAATGCCCCTGCTGTGGGCAAGGACACCTTCCACTAGACCAGGTGGCTCAGAGCTCCACCCAATCTGGCCTTAAACACTTCCAGAGGTGGGACATCAACAACTTTTCTGGGCAACTGGTTCCAGCGCCTCACCACCCTCACAGTAAAGAGTTTCTTTTTAATGTCTAATCTAAACCTACCCTCTTTCAGATTGAAATCATTCCCATTTGTCCTATCACTATATGCCCTTGTAAACAATCTCCCTCTCTCTTTTTTGTAGGCTCCCTTCAGGTACGGGCAGGCTGCAATTAGGTCATCCTGCAGCCTTCTCTTTTCCAGGCTGAATAACCCCAGTTCTCTAAGACTTCCCTCATAGGAGAGGTGCTTCTGCCCTTCTGCCAACTTGGTGGCCCTGCTCTGGACTTGCTGTGAGAGGTCAAAGTCATTTGGGTGCTTGGTACTCCAGAACTGGATGCAGCACTCCCACTGGGGTCTTACTGGAGGCAACTCAGTGTTAGTGGGATGAGAAAGTAAATGTTCCTTTCATTTCCTGCACAGAAGACATATTTTTACCTTTGGAGATATTCTTCTCTTAGGAGTTGGGAAGAAGACAATTGATCCCCTGAATCAAGCTCTCCATAGCCAAAAAATTGAGACTACATTAAGAACATGCATGCGTGTTTGCCCTGTATTTATTAATGTGTTACCATCAGAGGGTCAGTGGGAATTTGTGTGTAGCTGTTCTTGTATTGAGTTATCAGAATGGATATTAAATTTTATTGCAGGTGATGTTTGGAATGAACACCTATTTGTTTCTAGAGGAAAGTTAATAGAGCATTTAGTTTAGAAAATATTATTTTAAGCATGTGAATTGTGACTGTATTGCACTATAAACAAAGGGAAAAACCCAGCAAAACAATTCCTCTGTACAAAAGATACAAACCAATTAAAATTAGAATATTTGAAATTTGTCTATTTTTATATTTACGAGGCTTTTATGTCTTCACCTTCTCATAGCTGTTTGTATATAGATTCTCATTTTAAATATACTCTTTGATGTGGATACAGCTTCAAGGAACAGAGTTTATATATTCTAGTTTAGCTTCTAATTCATGATATGAGAATACTGTCCTAGGAAGTCTCAAAGTCAGCAGGTCCAGGAGGATAAAGAGGATACAACTCCTCAGCCATCCAAGAAATCAAAACTTGGTCTGCCACAGTTTAGCTTCCTCCTTAGTGCTCTCAGAAACACTCAGGTGAGCTAGAAGAGAGAATAAATGATTTGTTGTGCTCCTTCAGGAATAGGACTAGGACAGTCTTTTCTCTGTGGAGAGGGAGTTTTAACAATTGCCAGTCTTGGGCTTAAGTGTCTTTTCAGAACTCATCATGTTCATAAAAAAGGAATGTTACAGGGCTGCTAATGAATGACCAGGGATGGATCTGCTCCTCGTGACCCCAATATGAACCTCCATATTTGTAAAACCTGCAGCCTAAACTAATAGAAGACTCTGGCTTAGGATTTACACAAGCTTCGCAGCATCCCCCGTATATCAAAGAGCTGTTCTCAGTAACAATATTCATGAGGAGATCTGCTGCTTCTCCTGATGTCTGTAACATACAGACCACCTCCGCCAACAGGTTCACAGAGCTTTATATATGATTTCCATCTTTACCCTACCAAAACTCGGTCCAACGTGATGGGAGCTGAGGTTGTTTTATTCCAGCCAGTGTTTTATAGACATACATGTCTGAGCAACTACTTCCAGTTTATCCTTATCTTAAAATCATCTTATCTCCAGCTACACCAAGAGAAAACACAAATTAAATTAGATTATTCACATCACCTGAAATAGACAACTGCACATGTTTTCAGAAGAAATAACTGAACAGAAAAAAAAAAATTGTCCATAATTTTCCCAGGATAAGGTTAAATCAATCTGCTTTATTTTAATCTGTTACTAATCAATCCGATTTGCTGTATTTCCCTGGCAAATCACCTCTGAAAGGACAATTCTTAAAGTGTTGCCACCACTAAGCATATTGATATAATTCTTCTTGGCTGAAGTCTAAAACTTTTATGAAGTCTTTCCTGTGAAATATTCTAGGATGTTTGACAACAGTTTGGGGGTTTCTGTTCCTCAGACTTATTTTTTGCCCTTCCTGTTTGCTCAATACAGTGGAGGGTTAATCCTTCAATGTTGTATCATTATATTTTGAGACATGGTATCACCTCCTGTACTGAACTGATGAACTATAACAATCACACTACCAAAGAATAAAGATGGAACAAGCTAAGCAGCAGCGTCGTTGCTGAAAAAAATAATGGCTTTATACACACTTTTTTCTTCTTCAGCTTTTTTTTTTTTTTTTTTTAAAACACTCATCTAACCCCACAAAAAAATCTGTTTATACCATATATGTGTGTCCAGTATGGTATCCTAAAATCTAAAAATCCTAGAAAATATATTTGTTATAAAAGCTCAGCCTATCTTTCCTATGAAAACTCAGTGTGTCTGATTTTCTACTGCATGGTTCTTCTGAACTATTCTACATAAACCTGTACAGTAATATATATGTGGCATTTATTTCAATCAAGTGTATGTGGTTTATTGTAATCTACTGATTAAGACTAAATTAAATACTACAATTGAGTTAAAATTAGCTGGGTACAGCAAATTTCCAGTTTCCAACATTTTCTTTCTTCCTTAAACATACTGCATCACCTAGTTAAATGGTAGACAACTAGTCAAATGGTAGACAACAGAATTTTGAAACTATATTCACTATGAAAATTAGGCATTTAGTTGCCTTTGAAGTTCTGAACTTTACAAAAGGAGGGACTGAAAGGAATAACTTTTAATTAAATCATAGTCTCCTCCCTTTAGGAAATGACTTGATGATCAGAGCTCTCAGCAAGAATATGGGAGAACTTCTGCTACTTTTATTCACTATCTACAGGGAATTAAACTACAGATATGAGACAGAATAATTTCAGTGTATTGTACAAGGACTTGATTTGTTCGCTACCAGTTTTCTTGAAAAGGATTGTGATGAGGCAGCAGAGTAGAACAGGGAATGTCTGTCTGCCTTGCCTTAGCTGCTGCAGTCTCCTGGGACCCTCTGGAAAAGGGAAAACTGGTTCCTTTTTGTCGCGTGATCCGTCGGGATACAGGGATACGGTCCACACTCACAGAGGGTGAAACAGGAGTGGAACTCTTTATTAAAGGAGCACGAGACTTTTATAGGGTTTGGGGCGGAAGCTGAGAGAATAAGGACGGATCGCTACAAATAAGGGAAAAACGGGGTGGAATTAGGACAAATATGGGAAAATAGGGGGTGGCTACCCGCTATATGGTATTAGCCAATAGGAAAATAGGAGCGGGGCTACCAATGGGGAAACGGCATCTAGGGATAAGGCAGCCAA
>JAWWEE010000001.1:62697780-62714951 GCA_035221455.1 Xenops minutus
CTCTATTTTAGCTTATAAAACTGGGAATAACTTGTCAAATAATGATGTATTTAATTGTTGCTGTCTTCCTTTTTGCTCTTCTTCTTATTCTTCTTTTTCCAATTCCTGTAATCCTCTGACTGTACTCCCACACTGTGACAATATAGCATTGAACATATTCCCTGCTTTTCTGAGAAAGCAATTTCTGATCTTAAAACCTGCAAAGAACTTGGTATAACTTTGAATTAAATGTTGAACATCTACAGTCTAGTTTATGTTTAAATACATATATTATTGATAATGTCATTTGTCAAATTATTCTTTTTTGAAAAATCTTGCACTGAACTGATGAACTTAAACTTTCTGTAAGATTTATGCCATGCCCAGTGTGACCGAACACACAAAAAAAAAATCACACAAATATATTTCTTTAGCTGATCAATTAAAAGATTGATTTTTCTTCTTATTAAACTATTTATTTGGCTTTATTTGATATATTTCTCAGATTAGAAACATATATATGACAACTTTAGAGAGTAGACTTTTTTTGGAACTCAAAACATTTCTCTTGGGTGTTAGAAGATGGCTAAATAACATCTTTATGACAATTAGGCCAGCTGTACCACACATGTACATAAAAAATACAGCAGTCACAGTGGAGAGTTTCTTCTAATAAATACAGGCTTTAATACTATGTGACAAGTTTTTTAGTGGTAGCTTCTAGATAGTTATATTTTATAAGGGGAAATGGAACTGTTTAAATGTACAAAATGGAATCAAAGAGCTTCTCAATATTTTCTGTGTGTCTACAAATTTGCTTTTGACATAACATAAGGTATTAGATTCCCATTCTGGTAAACTAAGCTGAGTGACTGAAAAATATACATGTATACAAACCCAGAAAGTTCCAAGAAATTAATTCAAGCACTTCCATCTTGAGCATCCTCACTTGCTTAGATGTTACTGTATTACATAACTCTGGTCTGGATTGCTTACAATAGTTTTCTCTAAACCAAATGTGTCTTGTATACCTCTTCTGAGGTAAAACTAATCCTGACACGAGGTAGGACTAGTCATAAACTTGACTCTGTCCCAAGCACTGTAGGCAGAAGGCAATTTACATACCTTGTCTCTTGTCTCTGGGACAAGAACTCTGGCTCTTTTATGTAGCAACACAGTATTCACTTCCCTTTTGTGTGATAAGCATACAGAGTACATCTGACATAGGAGATCAGGATGAAGTGATTTAGAAAACACAAAGTTTCTCATCTATTTCTAATTCTCAGTATTGGTAAAGCTGTCATCTTTTATACAGCAGGATCTGTGTTTTGCATTATTTCTGCCTTTTCCATTAAATAATCATTGCATGATTAAAAATATGTAATGCTGAGACTCAAGGACAGAAACCAGAACTCCCCCATTGTTGCCTGAGTTCAGTAAATTCTAAGAAGGTTGGTTTTTGTTATTCTTCTTTTTCTTTCAGGTCAAAGCCCCATGAATCTTGCATACTTTTCTGTCTACTTCACTGCACCAAATTTAACATGAGGGATGAGAATACCTCACACACATACTTTTTAGCCAGAGAAGCCCAATGATGACCTTTGAAAACTATTTTCCTTCACTGTTCAAAATGTCAATGATCTCTAAATTCTCTAAAAAAAGGATTACCTTAAAGATTATTAATACTGAATTTTACTATAATAATAGCTGAAACTTCAGTATGAGACTGAAAAGGCATATTAAATGTGCTGCTAGAATAATATCCCATACATTTTATTGACTTGCCAGTGGTGAGTCTCACTTTACATTTTCAGCCTTTCCTTGGACTGAGATGGTTTGAGTTAGCAGAAAGTCCCTAGTGACCAATTGTCTACTGCTTGACTGTTGTAAACGAAGCCCTGGGAAAACTACATATGGCAAATATCTGATGCCCCTAGGCTGTCACTTCTTAACGAACAGTAGCCCATTCTGTCAGCTAAGACTGGGGAGGTTGTTGTGCGTAAGTAAGACTTTAGCAGGTAACTGAAAAGGAGGGAGCAGATCAGTAAAAGAAAATATAGTTAATTTAACAGTGTGGGATAAAAGCTGGTGTAACCAGAAAAAATCCTCCACTATGAGCATTACACTCCTAGCAAAAAAACCACAGGATGGTGCTACCTAGTTGCAACCTTGCACCCCAAATCATGCTTAAAGGAAAAGAAGTCTGTTAAGTTTGGTATTCAAAGGAACATTAGCTGGATAAGAACGGCACCATAGGAAAGGAGGAACACTATGATGTTTTACATAGCAACAGTAACCATATTATTACTGAGGCTTTCCACATTAATTATATAAATTATTAATATTAATTAATTATATGATGTTGACTGTTACACTGGTCAGATATTAGTTCGATGAACAAGGAATTCTTGTTTCCATGTATCTCATAGGTACCCTTTTGCTCATAACAAGATTTGGACTGCGACCCCAGAACATGTCTACACCAGCACCTGTATGGACATACACTTTGAGATTTTGCTCACACAAACTCTGGCAAAGTCTTTGTTTTTTTGATACTTTAAGTTCATGTTTGGAGAAAACTACACTTTACTCTAAGAGTTTGTTTTGTTTGATTGGTGGGGTTTTTTTGTTTGTTTAGTTGTTTGTTCATTTTTTTGTTTTGTTTTGTTTTTTTTTTTCAAATTTGGTGAGAAAATAGGCCTTTTGACAAAAAAGGTTTTATAGAAATAACATATAACTTTATAAAACCATTACAACAGACTACTAGGACTAACAAGCATTGCTATAGAGTAGGGAAGCTTTGTTACACCCAGCAAACACAAAACCTTTTACAACTTAAGTGACACACTGGCTACTTAAGAGAAATACAGAAATTAGGTGTCTAAGTTACCTGCAAGAGGAAGAAAAGAGTAAAGGAAGAGAGACTAAGAGAAGACATAATAAAGAGAGAAAGATACAGTTACCAGTAAGAGGTCGTGTCTTGATTGCTTTAAAAGAGCAGGCTAGGGCAAGGTGGAGACCTTGTGTGGACCTCTTTTATCTGCTGTGGCTACTCTCTCTCTGGGTGGGCTTTACTGATTGACAAGTTTCTTATGACGTTATCATGCCATGTGGCTGCACACCCCAGTGGACATCCTGGCTGACCATTGGACACCAGTGCTGAAGGCCTGATTCCCTGCCCTGACACACACACATAGGCACACCCACAGGGTGGTTCTGACACATTAATTACTGATGTGGTTTCTAACACACCCTGAATAATTTCACTTCAACAAACAAGCAGATACTTGCAATAATCCTTCACACCCTCTAGTTCACTATGGTAAGTGTGGCCTCCATGTATGTCCATTTGCCAATCACCAGGGAACAAGACAGGTGGCTAGAAAGAAATCAGTGAACACAGACTCAGTATTTTTCTCTCCCAGGTGAATGTCATATTCATTAGATGAAAGAAATGCTTTCATGCCTGTTTTCCTTCTGGTCAAATGAATATAAATGTTTGATTATAAGATACATAAGCTTCAGCAAAAGGTATATGATGTATAGACTAACTTAGAACCTGTGCCTCATGAATTTTATTTAATTAACTTTCTTAGTAATAGCTTATGACTGCAAGAAATTCCTCCTATGCTACTGTTTTTAACTGGAATCTGTAAAATCTGAGGGTGTTAGGATTATGGGAGCAGAACTCTGGGAATTTAATTATGGAATGAGGATGCTATTAGGGATCTCAAGAGGTCATCTAGTCCATCCCTCCACACTAATGACTATTATGTTTATTTCATGACTGACAGTTATGTGTCAAACTGGCTATTGATGACTTTGAGTGACAGAAATTCCACAGGTTGCCCAGGCAATCTATTCCAGCTTTCCAATACTCTTTATTACTAAAAGCTGTGGAATTTCTGTTTGGTTTTGCTACTGCTTTTCTAAGGCCCTACATAAGTCTTCTGACTGTAATTTAAACGACTTAGATTTACCATTAATACAAAATTTGCAAATGTATTTGAATATTGAAATGAAATATACAGGGAGAGTTTCTTTCTAGAAATTATGTAATGTCAGGTACCTCAGGATTTCATACAGCAAATACTACCTTGTATCTTCTTTGATTAAAAACTTCAGGAAGAATTAATGTGGTCTGTTGTAGATCTGCATGTAACCTGTTTTTTTCACAGACTGGAAGACAAAAACCAGTTGTACATTGGTGCAGGTGTCCAGGACACAAAAAATGTGGAAGAAGAAACAGGAAAAATAGTGATTATGCATAAAATGCATATTTAAACACTTATTGGCCACTTGTGTGCACTGACTGGAGATTATTTTACTTAAAGAATTACCTACTCATGAATTAGCCATTTATTTTATGTGCACAGTTTTCTGTATTCATTCACATCTCCTTACAGGCATAGTTTACAGTTTGATTATGAAAACACTACCAGAAACATTCGTAAGAAAAACTTACGGAGATAGCAGAAAGTATTTTGGAGAAAAACAGAGGACAGTATTGATTGAATAGAATGAGAGAGAGAAAGAGAGGACATAGGGGAAATGTAAAGTGTTAAAAACCAAATTGATATTAAGATGAGGGTTATATGTGTCCTCATTCTTTAATATTGTTTAATAAATATATCATGAGCAAGAAATAAATGACAAAACTAACATATTGTGTGAATATGGAAGGAAATGTCAGAAGTAATAAAGACAATGAAAGAGACAGTTTCAATGTAGTAAATACGAAGAAAGAGGGAGAGCTAGAATAACTGTAGAGTAATGAGAAAAAAAGAGAAAACAATAATAAAATGGAATAGAATAACAATAAAATAAAATAAAACAAAATAAAAAAATATGTATTGTGTGGAAAAAAAAGGAACTTCCACAGAGGCTGAGGGAAAAAGAAAAATGTTTCAAGAAGAAACATTTTTTTTTTTTTCAGGAAGAGGTGACTGAGACTGCAGAACATGTAAGAAGAAGCTGATTCATTTGCCTTGTATAACATCCTTAAAGTGCAACTAATCTGCAGCTGAGCTAGGGTAAGGCTCAATAATTTTCAGACAAAATTTCCAAACAGTTAAAAGTATTGTCCCTCAAAGCATAATGCTGTTTCCCACACACTTTTACACCCAGATTCAGTAAATAAGTTTTTTGACAAGTATTTGCTTATCTATTTTTTTTAAACATGGAATAACTTGAAGATAGAAGGCTTTGCTCCCTTTAATACTCCTTTTGGTATCTTCAGATGTTTTGGTTTTGTTTTTGTTTTTCTCTATGACACTCTCTTCTAGTGTTTCACATTAAGTGTGGACAAACTCCCAATATTTTATTTTTTAATTTTATAAGAAAGATGCATGAAAATAAACCAAACTTTTGTAGACAGTTCATACCAGACATCAATTTTTGATGAAATAAAATAATCGCCTCTGTTATTTTCACAATGTTTTTATTTTAACATTGATTGATTAGTGCTAGAATTCATTGTTGCCTTGGAAAATATTTCTATATATTTCTAGGTATTAGTGCAATAGATGAAGTTGATACTTTATGAATGTATGTAGGTAAGTCATTTGGATAAGATCATCCTTAAATAGCCAAGTATTTATAGAAACTGGCAAATAAATACTCTTTCATCATAGTTTTAGATTTGCACCTTGACTGTTCAGTAATGGAAATTTTTATTTCTATTTTAGTCATTCACAAATATCCAAATTCATTTAAATACTCTCCATAGCTTACTCAAACCCCTCAGAAGAAACTGCAATGTATTCTTAAAGACATAAGCAGCACAAGTCATAAAGGGAGTTTCCACGGGAACCATTGCAATGGCTAAGATGGCAACACAAGACCTAGAGAGATAAAGAAATTGCCTTATTTAATTCTAGGTTGGGTTTTTTTCCTCTTTTTATTCTCAGTGTTTCCCCAGATTATGTGCTAGAATGATCAGGAGATTGAGAATAAGCAAGGGGTTTTGAATTTCTAAATTTGATAGACTGGCTTAGAAGGAAGAAATGAGTGTTTTAAATCTGTTGACAACTAACAAACAGAAACTTACTTCCATAAGTGATTCATTTCAATTGATAGAACAACTAGATTTAGTTTCCTGATGATCTGAAACATTACACATTTCAGTTTTCTAAATATTTTTGACTGCAATACATACATTACCTTGGAATGTTTTTGAACATGTTAAGTAAGCCATTGGCTAGGTTTTAAGTATGAAAGATCATGTTATTGATCAAGTTATATGACTGACTTGATCTGATTATTGACTCATTTCCTTCATATGTTTATTTTCACATGAACTATAATATCTTGGATCCATAAAAATAATGACAAATACTATCTTGTGTTTTCTTGAGCTATATTCCTGTTATGTTAGCTTTGAAAGCAAAAATCTTGGAGTGGAAAATTAGCTCATGGAGTGATATGAATTACTTGTCCATGAAGCTCATGCACAGGAAAATCACCAGCACAGATATACGCTCGATTTTGATTCCTGGAGTTTGTAATCCTAGCAATCTTTGGGGATTTGTTTTATGATTTTTCTTTTTTTCCTTAGGTATAGAATATTTACACATTCATATATACTTGTATATATTTATCAAGTCAGTATTATACTTACTTTAACCCTGGCACTAAGAAATATCTAATTTCCATGTTTAAACTTAATCAGTGGGCTTTAGAGTAATTTTTCACCTCTATACATCTGAATCTCCGTTAATTCAAGTGACTTTCAAACTGAGGGAACATTTCATGCAGAAGGAGTTGTAGAACAGTTTCTCTTCTATAAAAATTAAAGCAACATGAGAAGGTGTCCTAGTTTCAGCCAAAGGGAGTTAATTTTTTGCAGTAGCCATGAGGGGGCACAGCCTGGAGGCATGTGGGCATGGCCAAGATGCTAATGTTACTTGACATCTTCTCACGTCATTGCCAGGGGTGGGGAAAGGGATTCTCACTTCCAAGAAACAAAGCATTCCTTCTGGTGGGAGAAAGCGTGGTTGGGAAGACTGGGTTGGTAGTTGTTTCAGCCTTTCCCTATAAATCCTTGCTTTGTCTTATACCTTTTGTTATTAATATTGTTGCTGCTCGTTCTCTATCTCAATGCAGTTTCCAGTAAATTGTTCTTATCTCAATGCATGATGTCACCTTTTGTGCTTCCAATATTTATAACTCCAACCCCAGAGTGGGAAGGGAAAGGGTGTGTGACAAATAAGCATTTGGCTTGGGATCATCTGGATGGAACCACTGAACTGGAAAGTACCATTCCTAAACCACAACAGAAGAGCATCAAAAAGAGCTTAATAAAAGAGGAAAAAGTAAAGCTTTGATAGATGTCAGGCTGCACCCAGAAAAATTTTCAACTCTCTTCCTACATAGCAAAGTTGAAATAGTATGTCAACACAAATATTTAACAAAGATAAAGTAAGCTTAAGTTCTAATGTAAATGATTTATTAAAATTGATTTTTAAAAGTTCAAAGGTCAATCTGCAAACTACATACAATAGTGCAATTAAATACATCTAATAAAATGGTTATTCTTTATCTGGATTTAAATAATGAACAAAGTTCAGTAAAATCAAATTTGACAGATTCTGTTTTTGTTTGCTGAGCAGTGCTTACGCAGAGTCAAGGCCTTTCCTTCTTCACCTCACCCTACCATCAAGAAGGCTGGGGGTGAACAAGGAGCTGGGAGGAGACAACACAGGGACAGCTGACCCCAAATGACCAAGGGGATATTCCATACCATATGGCATCATGCTCAGTAGGGGGCACATGTTCAGTCCCCAGTCACCTTTACACATGACAGAGCCCTGCTTTCCTAGAGACGACTGCCAATGGAAAGTGCTGAATGAATTCCTTGTTTTACTTTGCTTGCGCACATGGTTTTTACTTTACCTATTAGACTGTCTTTATCTCAAACCACAACTTTTCTAGCTTTTACTCTTCTGATTCTTTCCCCCATCTCACCAGGGGAGAGTTAGCGAGTGGAGATGCAGGACTGAGTTCCTGTATGGAGTTAAACCACAGCTGCTGTTTATTACACTAATACTGAAGGAAAATAGAATGTTAAGAACATTGTTGTCTTTATCTCATGCAAGATTCTTTTATGTCTAGTTTTATATTGGATTTTCAGGTGCTTGTGTAGCAACATATGCACCACAATTTCACTGTAAGCCATAGCCTAGAGATCTGATGTCTGTATTCAAAATCATTGCAACTGCATGAGGGCAGCAGTGAAAATAACAAAAAAAAAAAAAAAAAAAAATTACATCTCATCATCTGACACTGAAGGCTTATTGTCTAACACCACTCTTGTGTCCCAGCTGTTTTGCACTAAGAGTAAACACAGAGAAGTCAAAAGGCACGCTGTCAATAGACAATATTTTTTTCTTGATTACCTGAAAATCAAAATGTAGTCTGTGATAAATCTGTGAAATATATGAAGCAGAATGAAGTGTCATAGCAGCAATGATAATAATTGAAAGTTGCCTTAAAAAACGTATGAGCTTTTGCTAACCAGTAGCCATTTATCTTATTAAAGACAAAAAAAAAAAAAAACAAACCAAAACAAAAAACCAACAACTATCTTAAGTTATAGATCAGGACAACTCAATAAGGAAAGATAAAGAGTGAAAATATTTAGCAATGAAATAATTAGAAAAGACTTCCTTTTTAGAATTTTTACTATATCTGAAATTATACAGTTCATACTAATGTGATTAAAGAATCTGATATATACTGGTATATTTATAATCATAACTTATTCATACTCTTACCTTTTGTATGCAATCTCTATTTCAATTATCAGTAATTGTAAGAGAATGTATTTTAAAACATAATTGAAATAATACTTTTTTTCTATTTGCTTGTCTACGAAAATCCATTTTAATTTTAAATGATGGAGCCCATGTTCTTTTTGAGATATGACTATATTGCACAAAAAGGGTTAGCAACATTTTGTAGAAACTAAGGAATAGTTAACCAGATAGACCTTGGCATTCAAAGTTAATACAGTGGTTAATAATAATGGTCTTTGGAGTTCCGGAAATCTAATAAATATTTACATATACACATTTATAAATTTCTTTGTATTTGCCTTCTGGTGTAGTAACTCCTGACAAAAAGTGAAGTTCTGGTACGAGGTGCCTGAAGCAATACTCTAAAGTTTGTTTTAGAGTTTAAACAATCTACCTCAATCTCATTTGATAATCTTTCTCTTGGCAAACTCTATGGATTGTCTTTAGTTAAAGTACAGTATTTACTATGAGTCAGAATACAACCACCAAATTCATTATCTCTGTGACCTGAGGCTATATTTGAATGTGCATCTCCAGAGGACACAACTCACTGATACAATGGACCTTAGACATTGATGTTATCTCACTTGTGTACTTCTGTCATTATGCTGAAGGACTTTTATATGAAAGAAAATTTTCTTTCCCTCAGAACCCATGGTTATTTAGTATATTTTAATGCATAATATGATAGTGGGTTTGGAATAGGACGGTATTTATTTCCTTCTGGTTTTCAGTCAACTGATTCTAAAACATTATATGCATCATACATAATTATTAGCTTTTTTTATCCTTTTAGAAGTTCTCTCATAAACAAAGGAGGAGATAGTTTTCCCAGCATATTTTTTTTTTATTTCTATCAAGTTAGATGACATAATGAAAGCTGGGAGACAGAGTATTCCTTGATTCTGTCATCACATAAGGGTTTTAACTCCAGAGTCTCAAATGTGTCCAGTACTAGATGAGAAAGAAGAAGAAGAAGAAAAAAAGAAAGAAGAGAAATACCATTATCACAATAACATGTTGATGGCATGAAGTTCTTCATTACCTAAAAATATTTTGCAAATGCTCTACATTGAAGTCTGAGTTTAGCATTCTGATAATTAAAACTAAATTCCTTTTGTGATAAAGTAATTTATTATGTGGTTCATGAAGATTGAATTTGCTATTCAAGTTGAATAGATACTTCAAGGAAATCCCCTGCCTCTCCTTCTGACTCCATTTTCCTGTCCCTTCTCTTTTCTGCCCTGCCCTATGCTGCCCTTCCCATTGTTCTTACTGTGAAATCTGTGTGAATACATATACCTGTACCTGTGCAATTCAGAATAGTCAAATCTCTCTATATATCAGGTGACTTTGTAGAGTAGAAGAAGTTTTGCTTTAAGTCTAATTCAGAGAACTGTTAGAATTAGCTGATTCACTCTATTGTATAGACTTCCCTAGAATAAGAACAATTAAAAAATAATACTTTTTTATTAAAACTTATGGCAGAGTGAGTTTTAACATCTGCAGGAAACATTGCCAACCCTGAAGTGAAGGCAAATAGATTAGATACACAGAACTTAAACTATATTTTTTCTTATAATATCATAAATCATATAGTTTTGAAAAAAAAAATATGACCCTCTGGTTTATTCTTTTTTTTTCTTTTTTTTTTGCCACTGTTTAAAACTCCACTGGTCACTATTTTGCCTAGGAAAATAATAATAATAAAAAGGCAGTTTAAGGTTATTGGGAATGATAGTTCACTGAAGTTTAATGTCTCAAAAACTCTTCTAGACTTACAGATTCTCTTTTTTCTTACTTGTAAAGCTTCAGAAACTTCACATTTAGTAAGTGGCAGCCATTTGTCATTCGTAAAAGTTTTATATAAAAAAAAAATTTTTTGTAAATGTTTTGAAACATACTAGTTCAGCTTGGGGAGGGTTTGGAGAGTGACAAACAAGTTTAATTTATTGAACCTGAGTAATCATTTATGTTGTATGAGTGCATTCTAGTATATATTTTCATATTCATTCACTTTCAGTTTGTTGGAAATTTTTCTAGGGATCAGAAGATTATATCTAGATTAATACTGTCAACAGTCTCATCCTTTCAGTCTTCTGTGCACTCAGCTGAGTAATATTATACAAAAAAACAAGTGATTAGTAACATTTGGATGTCAAAAATAAGCAGTCTAAAATATACATGGGTATCGGTGGGGATCTGAAGTTTAATAGGTTTTCTTTCAAGGATTTTTCTTTCAGTATTTTTTTTTTTTCTTTGATTTGTCTTCTTTAAGTTAATTGGTCATGTAATTTCAAAATCTGCCATTCCCATGACAGTTGAAGTGAAACTTTCAGTATACTTAACTGGACTACCTCCTCAACAATACACTCTCCCCTTCTGCTGAAAATTCTTCAGTACTGTGCCTTATACAATGGTAAAATATAAACACATAGTTATGTCTATCATGAGATATGAGGTTGTTTTGTAGTAAATAACCCATAAGTATTCTTTACTTTTCTACTTCAATGTTGCCTTACTTCTGTAGAATGATGAATAACTGGGACACAGATTTCTTTCAAATCTCTTTAGATCAAAATTCAGGGCCCAAAAATGTTGTCCACACCTTCTCCTCCTAGCAGAGTAAAAGGGATGGGGAAAAAAGGACAATGTTGTCAGCATAAGGGGGTGGCCTCTACCAGCTCATAGGAGAATCCCTAAAAGAGAAGGTAGTTACTTCCTATAGTGTTTGAAATGAGTCAGTATAGCAAAGCAAATACTATGGAAAGATTTTATACAGTAATTAGAATTTACAGGTTTAAATTTATTTTGTTTCCATCCAAATGTCCATACCAGAACAACAACATTTTCCAGCAGTTACTTACAGGACTTGGAAAGAAATACATGCATATATTTCAGAACACTTGCTTTTTAAATGGTTACCTCTGCCTATGTGCACATGAAAAATATAAGTTAAAGAGATACATTTAGTACAAATTTCTTGTGGTATGGACCTATACATGATCCCTTGATATCAGTGACACCCAGGTGAATTCCTTTCTGTTCTTTCATGAAAAAAAAAGAGGAAAATTTTCAAGAGAATTGTACTTTTGTTGGTGGGTTTAAGAAAATAGGGTTTTGTAGAATAAAGTGTATGAAGACATTAACTACAGATTTAAATTGAACATGAATTGTTTGTGCATGAAAAAAGATGAGAAGAACAGCAATAATGCCTCAGTGGAAATAGGCAGAAAAGTATAGCCTGAATCTTTGTCATACTTACGAGTTACTAGAAGGAAATTACAGTATAAATACCTGTTTTCTTTTGGTTCTTTGCAATTCTGCATATAATACCACTTCTTACCTCACGGGACTTAAATAGTTCCAGAAAAAAACTATTGTTTATTTGAAAACATAGGAAGAGCAGCAGTGATTGAGATCAGATTTCCTCCTTGCTTTGTTTCTTATGTCCAAGAATGACAATTAACATTCACTTCGGAAAAGAGCATAGTAGCAATGGATTGAATGAGATGCCCTTTTTCTCATTGCCCTTTCCCAGTTTCCAGTAAGTAAGAAGTTCATATTTTTTTGTGAGGGCTAGAAGGAACTTAAACTGTTGCAATGTATCTTGAATCAGAAGAATTGCTGGTCTGAGCATATAAGGGACTGAGAAAATGAGAGGAGACATTAGGTGCAATAAAACGGAATGAAAAGTACAGGAGTTTATACTTAAGTGAGTTTAATATGCCATTGTGTTCTCATGCCCTGCTCAGAAATTCAAGATATTAGGCAGTCTAATCCCCAAAAGGATTCTAAAACAAGACTAATTTTCTTGGTGTGTGGGAACATTTCTGTGTCTCACCTACATGCTGAAAAGGGCCTAAAATCCACATCTCCCAGTTTCTGTGCAAGTACTCTGAACCGTAAGACATTTGATAAAATTTGTGTGATGTTGGCAACACAAGTGACTTGCTTTAAATAGGAATTTGATATTTTGATACCTATTTTGGTACCCTGCACTGATGGAAGTACTTACTAAAATTCCTGTTCAAGCATGAGCCTGTGTCTAGGCTTTTTTTTAGGTGCTTCAGGTAGAGTGCTTCTTCATTATATGATCAGTGGGGATCAGTACATGATTCTGAAGTCTCCCAGAGACTCAGTCAATTAGACAGATACAATCTCCGCTTGAAAGCCTCAAGGCTCCTACCATGGCTGTAGGAGGAACATAAGCACTTAAATGTCTGTTGTGTCTTTTTGGGTCTGAATGCAAAGAAATGGTGAAGTCAGCATATTTATGTAACTTCCCTGTTTTTAGCAACGTGAGAAAAACATCCAAACCAGGATTAACCATCTCCCTCGCTACTTCAAAGAGGGTGGAGCAAGAATACTATCAGGTTTCCTAAGCTTTTCCTGAATTAGTATTTACCTGTATAACTGTGCACACACTACGCAATATCTTAAGTGAGCATTTATGACACATCAAGTTTTGGTTCCCACTCCCTTCAGATACAAAAGCATATCAATTTTACATGTAAGTACTGGAAAGACCTAGAACCAGGCACTCCCTTGAGTAAATAAAAAAGTAAAGAGATTGTTAACTGGATTTGATCAGTGGACTCAAAGGGTTGAATATTAGTGAAATTCATATAGATGAATTTGTTAATTCTCACATTAGAGAATCCTGACAGCTGCAATTCTGTGTTTTCAGCACTCATAGTTCTATTGATATATTAATCAAAGGAATTTTTGCTTAAAGATCTGTTAGTGAGGGACAAGGGTTTTCATTTTGATGGTATTAAAGCCCAAAGGTAAACGTCAAATTTATGTGTCCAATCAATAAAGATCATTGCACATAGTACAGTATAACCAGAACTCTTCTTATTTGGTACATATTCCTGTTTTAATATCGGGTCTGTTGAATCCATAAATGCAGTAGGATTTCCTAGAACTGCATTTTTTGTGAGGTTTATTTTTTTTTTTTTTTAATTTTTGTAATCTGACCTTAAAAATTTCATTTCTTTAACAATTTATGAACCTATGAACCTTCAGAGATACATATAATGATTCTACACAATGGAATCTGTATCAACTTCTTATATTTTTAATTATGTCACTTTAGGCTGAACAGGCAGTTTGGCTCCCCAAGGCGTAACAGATCTCAGCAGTCTTTTTTTTTTTTTTTTTAATGTAATTTTTTATGAAAGGTTTATCTTTTTACATTATCAGGGATACTGAATGATGTTATTGGATGATAAGCATTTGGATTCCTCCTGTGGGATTTATACCTGACTCAAAGAAGTGTTAGTTTTCTTTTTTGCATGAACCAAAAAGAATAGGAACAACAGGAAAAATCAGGAAAAATATATTCATATTTGCAGCATGTCAAACTGCAAGCAATTGAACAACTACCCACAACAACTATATAACTTTGATATAACTTTGTATTTCAGCCCCAAATTTCTGTCAGCCGCACCAATAGAAGCCTGGACATCCTCCAGAAAAATACCTGTGTCACCTGCATATCAATTTGAAATAGTTTCATGTTTGTCAGGGTGTACTTAATCTAAAAAAAGACAACACTTCCTTCCCATATGGTTGTGTTGACTCCTGGAGCTTAAGTTTCATCCTTTTTCCAGACATCCTCTCTTGTTTCATTGGTATTGGTACTTTTAGCAGAATTTAGAAAACTTTGTTGCCACTTTGACATTTTAAGAGAGAAACTGCCTTTTAGATTTTGGAAAATCTAAAGTTGTTTTGAAATATTGTTCATTAAGTATTCCTGCAATATATAAATTTTAATACTTGAAGGTTTTTTATTTTCAACAATAATAATATTTGAAACTTTAAGGATTTGAAGTCTCTTAATCTGAATTGCAATTAGGTATTTTAAATGTAACCAAAACATCCATAAATGTAACTGCTATCAATTTTATATTTTTTTTAAGAATAATGTATATTTTTCTATGTGTACTCATCATGTGAGTTTTCTTGCTGAAATCTACATCTGCTGTGAATAGAATGTCATGGGTGTGTCAGTATAGGGACAGGGACAGGAAAACTGAAATGTAAAAAATAATTGAATAGACAAAAAAACAATATGAGTTTGAGCAATCTCAGAAGTACTTCTGCTATATACAAGTTTTTAAGAAATGGACTTCAGCCCATTAAAGTACTCAGATATGAGAATAAATATTTAGGAACTTAATCCATATCTTCCTCTTAATAAATCTCTAGCTGAGGACTGTTCAGCTCATATGAGTTGTCTTTCATAATGGGAATATACAGGCAGGTGTCACATATGCAAAACATTCAGATACATTTCTTTAGCCACAATAATGAGAAATATTGTATTATGGACTAGATGAAAGCTGCAGTGCATTGCCATCACACAATGATTTATGTGTGTACTTTATGTACAGCAAAAGTGTGAAAGGTTAATACTATCACAAATGAATAGTGCATCCACAGTCTCAATCCATTGTATTCACAGATAAGGTGAGTGGCATTGCAAGTTTCTTAAGAAAAATCTATCTGGCCTCACTTTCCTTTTCAGGTAGCTACACACACATATGTAGTGAGAGGATGTGTGTGTGTGTGTGTGTGTGTTTGTGTGTCTGCTTATGTAAATCTTCCAGAACCTTCACAAATGGCACTAGGCATTTTCCTATATATAACTGAAATAAGTGAAATAAGCTTTGAGACATGAGCAAGAAAGGGTGATGTCATGTTAAAATGAACTTTGTTTCTCTTTCAAAACAAAAAAAATACACCTGCATTTCAGACAGTCTTATGTGGAAAATGAAAACCACTGTCCCACCTGGAGTCAGCATAATTCCAAATATGTAGCATCAGTTTTATGACATTTTCAGAAAAGCTACAAATAACCTTGCAACAGCCATTAGAAGCATAATTCCAAACTGTGTCTTCAACTGACTTTGTGGACAAAAAGCTACAATCACAAACAAGAGCATTCAGATCAGCAGGAGAACAAAAAAAGTCATGAAACACGTTCTGAGTTCTTTTGGAAAGATTAGAACTACCTAAACTAAGAAAATCATGTCCATGTATTTCATTTTCTTATTTTAAAGACGTAAAACAACATGGTTGTGTTTTGTCTGATTCTGGAGATTAAAAGCAAACAAACATAATCTTGTTTTTTTTGTCTTAATTAGAGAAGTTAAATTCATACCAAAGACACAGAAAAAATAGAAAGCAAGGATAAAGAATAAAGAAAACTCATTATCAGAGAGTGGCCAAGGAAGCTATGAACTTATGCTATAACACTAACACAATGGATTGATTCAACCAAAATCTTCTTTTGACTGACCACTGTGCAGTTGCCCTCCAACAGTAATTGCCTTTCCTATGACATTTGTGGAGGATGATAAGGTAAATAATCACAGCCATGTTCAATAATGTGAAACAGATCATCATCAATAGAACAAACATGAGAACTTCTATTTTTGTATCATTTCATTATAAACTAAACCAAGTTATGTACTTACTGAATACACTGGATAAATGCTGGTAATCCATCTATCTATCTATCTATCTGTGCACTGATGTATAGATGTACAAATATATACATATCAATAAAATCTGGGACATGATACTATGATCTATCTTTGCAGGAGCTAAACAGCAGTGAACTAAGATGACTATGAAATAGAATAGAATAGAATATTTTCATTTGAAAGGAATCTACTTCAACTGCCTGAGCACTTCAAGGATGACTAAAAATTCAAACATATGTTTTTTAAGGACATTGTCCAAATATCTCAAACACTGACAGGCTTGAGATATGGACTACCTCTCCAAGAAGCTTATTGCAGCATTTGACCAGCTTCTTGGTAAAGAAATGCTTCTTCATGTCCAGGCTGAATCTTCTCTGACAGTTCTGTTCCAAAAAACTGTGCTGCTAATTTCTTTCATAGGCTGCAAGAAGGTGACTTATACAACCCTAGTAATTCCACGAACAGATCCTTCTCCAGTTCCTTATGTTGCAAATGGTCATGCATAAGACAATGCCCTACTTTTTTCCCACATCCATTATTGGAGATAAATGGTGGACCTGCATAGCAAAGATGCTTGTATTAATAATTTATTTCATTATTTTCCTGACTTATTATTAATAAGGCAATTCTGCCGCCTGTAAAATTTTGTCTGTTGCTTATATAGCTCAACAGCTAATGATCAGATAAGCATAATAGTCCAGTTCATTCAATTCAAGATGATAAACATAGCATGCCTCACTGACGTGCAGAAAAACCCCACAACCAGGTAGTTGTAGAGAAGATACATTTATTAAGCGCTGGGTGCATGGGGGATTGGTCCACTGAAAACATGCACACCTGTCTGTGCTCACAGGTCTGTTTAAATACAGTTAAAACATGCATATTCATTATTTCTTTATAC
>JAWWEE010000001.1:62715051-62737661 GCA_035221455.1 Xenops minutus
TCTAGCTCCTTCTAGCTAGCCCCTATAAAACCCTTTTACCCTGTTTAATAAACGGCCATTTCACCTTATCCCACGTTCTATGTGGAGTGGTCCCTCTCGTTATCCCGTACAGGTCTGTGTCATATAATATCCTAAGAGTCTATAGCAGATGGCCTACAATGTGAACCTCTGAGTATTTCTTCTCTATTCTCTTCCAAGTTACGCTACCACTTTTATACTCATTTTTCTCTTTTTAAAATGAGATACTTGTTCTCCAGTCTAGTTACTCATTCTTAAAAGGTATACATCAATAGTTCAGGATTGTTTATTTTTTTCATGCCAGTGCCCAGGTTTCTGGGATTAGGTTAAGTGTGACCATTATTTCTACTCTACCAGTTTAGGCAGAAATCTGAGAGGAAAGTGGATAGGACAGTCTTGCCAGGGAAATGATTCTCCTTTAAGGTTAACCAGTCTTCTGTTTGTTGCAAAATATAATTTAAGAAATAAAATACAGAGACAATACATTCAAAACTAATTTTGAAAGGACATACTTTTTACTGAAAGAAAAAAAAAATCACAACCTTAAACAGTAAATAAAGACAACAGAAACTCCTTTATTAAATAAAACGAAACAAAACGTTTCATTTCAGTAACTGGGAAAGCAAACCAGAGGAAAGCATTAACTCTATTCTCAGAAGAATTCAAATACTCAACATAAATTAAACATACCTAACTCCTAAAGGGACTACTGAGGTTTACTAAGAACTGTTGTTTAACTTTTGTCTTTCTGATTGCTCTTGTCTGTAGTTAAACAGTATTTCACAGAAAGGCAGATTTTCTTTCCTTATTCAGGCAGAAGGTCCCATGATCTTTCAATGAGAACTATCCCTAAAGATTTCTTTGGTTTGTTGTACAGAATATGCTGAATTAGAAGGGACTCACAAAGATCAAGTCCAAGTCTGAAGTGAATGCTCTACATGGGGATCAAACTCATGAACATGGTATTATTAGCACTCTGCTCTAACCATCTGAGCTAATCTCAAAGTGTTTTGTGAAGATTTAATGAGTCACTACATCTTCCAACTGATCACAGATTCCAAAGGGAAGAAAATCTGCAACACTTCAGAGTCTTGCGCTCTGATGTGCAGTGAGGTGCAGAACAAAAGACGCTGCAATTCCATTTAAAAAAGAAAGGGTTTTCAGAGTGATAACAATACAAACATATGGCATTTGAAAGAAACAGCCAAAAGAGATCAGGATCCAGTTAATCTTTGATTGAAAAGTAATCTTTACTATTTCTTCATATATAGCTACATATATTAACATGCTCATGCACTTCAAGACTATAAAAATCTCACACATATTCTAAGCTTGTCGATGATCACAGGAAGGGATCACTTGGTGTTAATCAAAACCAGGCTTAGCAGCAAAATACTTGAAATTATTGAATGTATAATCACATCCTTCTCCCACCCCAGACCTTCTCCCTCTATTTTTTAGCTATTAAAATTGTTCAATTATCAAAGTATGCCAGCAAATACTAAAGCATTAAATTTAATTCAATTTTGTTTATAGAGAAATTGTTTAAATAATGAATGGGTGATCAGAGGAGTCCTCTTTTAAAGGGATAAATTTTATAGATACAGCCTAAGAAACATCTTTCTTCAAAGCAGATGTAATATGGTTAGTCATTATTAAAAAAAACAAACAAACCAAAACCAAAACCAAAACAAACCTGCATGTAAATTATGTAAGAAAATATAAATGACCAAGTTTCTACATTTTCACAATGAACAAATAGAGACATGGGGATTGAGTTCTTTCCCTCTGTATGGGATCATTTAGCAAATCCATACTTTGCCCTATTAACTAGCACAATGGAATAAAATTTAAATTATACATTCTCCTGAGAGTATCAAACAAATCTAACATCCAGAAAGATAAAGAAACACAGCAGCATTTTACCAAGCCTGCAGACAGCTGAACAGATGTCACCACAGCCAGCAGCAGAACCAATCAGTGAGTCAAAGAAATCAATGTGCCAAGGGAGCAGACCCAGGCCCAGATGCCAATGCTAGAAGAATTCATCTCTTAACATCTGGTTGTACCAAGTATTCCCCATATGTGGGTGTACATATTGGCTTTGGGCCTCATGCACACAGGAGAACAAAAGGAAAAAGAAAAAGAAAAAAAAAGGCACTAGAATACATTCAACACTGCCAGGAATAAGCAAAAAAATCTGCCAAGTTTTTTGCTGAAATTTGTGAATCCAGCAATTGTTTTTCTATTTGTAAATGCACAATGTGTCCCTGTTAGACCTTTGCATGTGCATGTTTTAGACTGTGAAAAACACCTGTTTAAACCTGTTTAAATGAAATCTTAACTAAACAGCTTGATGGAATCGATCCAGTCTGTTAATAGACTCTGAAAAAAAACACCCAAAAACACCCTAAAATCATACAAAAAAAAGAAAAAAAAAAGCAAAAAGCCCCCAAACCCCACCTACTCGCAAAAAACCCCCACAGAAAACAAAGTAACAAACAAATAAGGCAAGTTAATCTTAGTTAAATAGGGGCTTGCTGGATGTTTTACTCATTGGAATCGTGACTGACATTCCAATGAACTTGCACTTCACCAGAAGCAATACAAATGAATAACCCTTAAAGGAATTGAATAGAAATAGCACTAAGCAAAAAAAGGACAAGGATCTATATGCTGCAAGATATGGAGCTACTTATTCCTTCTTTATTTTCTAAGTTTTTGTTTAAATACTTTCTTGCATTTAAAAAATCCTCACAAAAAACAAAAGCCTTGCATATCTAACTACAAATAAGGAAACTAATTTTTTGTTACTGGCAAACTTATTAAACACCTCAAATCCCAGCATTTGGGTCATAGGAACTGCCAATAAGTAGAAGAAATATCATGCAAAATTCGAAAAACTTCCAGCAGGGTTTTGTTTGGTTTTTTTTTTTAGAAAAGTACATACTGACTTTCTGTCCTAAATAACAGGTAGTGCTGGCAGGTGGTTTGAGAACAGGCCACTGGAATGGACTTGCAGACAAGACTGCTAGGAAAGTTTTTGAAGTCAGGTTCCAGACAGATTAGAAACGAAAACATCATCTCTTGTGGAACAGACAATTTAATAAACTTTGCTAGACAGTGGTCAGGCAAGCCTATTTTTAATAGGAAATTTCCCTTCAGATAAATCCCCTTAGAGAAGTACAAAAAGAGATTGCTACCAAACAGCCTCACAACTGTTGATTGGAAATACTTTTTTATATCACTTTTGTATAAATAGAGCTGTCTTTGATCTTATTTTGGCATCAAGGATCAGATTCTAATGATAAGTCTACAATGTACATGGATTTTACAGGCAAAACTGGTAGTGTTGAGGGTCTGAAATCTGCTTTTCCACAGGCATTGTTTCACTCAAAATCTTTATATGGTCAAAAGGGACACAGTTGGCCCTCCTGGCTGTCAGGGCACTGCTGACTCATATTCAACTTGAGTCTCTAATTGGTCTCTCTCTTGCTTGTTCACCTGAATACTACGAAGCCTGTTCACTTCTTCCCATAGCTCCTTTTACTGATGCCACAGCTCTTCAATCACTGAAGAATGTCTGCAAAAGAACTGTTTGTTGGCCCTCTGGGTCCAAAGCTTGATGGATGCAGTTTACTTCAAGAGCAGGAGGGAATGAGTTGTATCATGACTTCATAGCTAGGAGCAAGGTTCCTTATTTCATGGACTTGGGGCCACTTAGAGCTATTTTTGTGAGGGGAGTTTTAGCACTGCTTTTTCTCACCATGTCCCATCTTAAGCTGGAAAATTGCACAGAGCCTAATGCAAAGAGAGGCTGTCTGTTACTCTGTGACAACTGAGGAGTTTAAGAACATTACCACCTAGACACTCCCTGGGCTACAGCTACATCAGGGCAGGCATCCACCGGCTGAGCTCTAGGACTGTTGGGACAACCTAGAGCTGGCCCATGCCGAGGCAAGACTTGCCCTACTAAGAAGAACAAGGGAGTCCTGAGCAGGTGGGTTTGTGCTCTGCAATGTGAAGGATACGAAGGGGCTGCGGGGCATGTTGGGGGGTGTTGGCAACTGGGAGATTTACTTCAAAGTGCACTCCTGATTTGAACTGAATTGCTGCTGAAGAGGTATTCTAAGTGGGTTAGGAGTTTGTGTCCTTTGAAAAGTGGTTTTGGCACTTCGAGTTCAGGCATCTGAATGATTAGGTCACTTCTGAAAATGCTAAAATGTACCTTAGAATTCATATTGTAAACATCTATTTCCTCACCTGCGTGTCAGACTACCCTGCCCTGCCCAATTTTTAGAATGTCTTCTCAAAGGCACTACTTCTCAGCAGCAAACCCAAGATATTTGCAATTCTCAAGCTACACACCCTGGCTGAACTACAAAATGCTTTTGTTGATCTGAGCTTTTGTAATTTTTTAATAGTTTTTATGGCTGTAGGCAGGTATCTACTCTCAAGTGTTTCTGAAGCAGAGAAAGAGAATCCAAGGACCAAAAACCTACACATCACCTCTTTCCCTTCTCATAATGAGATAGGAAAGAGAAGATTGAATCTTCAGTTATCTCTTGCATGTGTAAGACAAAAAAAAAAAAAAAAAAAAGATATATGCCTGCTACAATCAGTGGTTCGCCCATCCCTGGAGGCACCTTTTGCAACACTGTTCTAGTAGTCGACATAAAGTTAGGTGGCTTATTTTAGACAAGAGAATAATACACAGAGCTCAGATTAATATTGTATTTACTATTAATATAAATATGAGGTACTATGGTAATTGCAGTGTTCATTACAGCACTATTTTTTAAATTAGTTTACACTACTCTGTCTCATTCAGTATGTGCCAAACACTGAAATGTGCACCCAACTGGTATTGGGCTTCCTTATAAAGAACTTAGGTAAAATGAATTGAAAATCATTGGTTATCATTGGTGCTTTCAGCAATTAATGACAAATAACAAATAATTTCAAGTCTGAAAATTAAGTTTCTCTTCAATTCTGCATTAGTATTACTTACAACATTATAGTTCTTTTAATATGTATATTTTTCATATTTAAAATCAACATTGGTCATGTATCCCTTCATACTTTTTTGTTGGTTGGTTGGTTGGTTGGTTGATGTCCCCTCTAAAACCAAAAATTCCTAAGAAATATTTTTTTAGCATTTCTACAATTAATGCCATCAAAATGCATGATCATTTAAAGTTTTTCAGCAATTTTAACAGCAATTTTTGCTGTTCTTTCAAGTTAAACTACTCACTTCAGATTTTCCAGTGCCTAAGTTGGAGTAGCCAAAACCATCACTATAAATATACGCTTATGAGGGTGATGAAGACACAGCAATCTACCAAGACATAGAATCTAGAAGGTAAACTTTTTAAAGGTAACACATTTAAATACTGCTGTTTAGTATACCGATCCATTCTAGAATAATATATTAAGTTGATCTATTTTAGGGCTAGGTAGACAAAGTCTTAGAACTCTAATTTCAGGACCAAAAGTTTTAAAGGTAGTTAATTTCAGTAATCATCTAACTGAACTAAGCCTGAGGACCACTGTGTTGGAGTTTGTTTTTTTTTGTTCATTTGTTTGTTTGGGTTTGCCTTTTTTTTTTTTTTTTTTTTCTTTATTCTCTCACTATATTGTGTGTGTAAGATAATAAAAGTTACTTTTCACTTTTTATCTTACCTGCACTTTTTTCACTCGGTCCATTAAGTTCACAGCCCTTTAGGAAAGAGACATTTTTATGAATGTTTCAAAAGCTGCCAGCAGTCTAAAGTCTGTGTTCTACCTTGCAGACAAATGTTCAGCTTTCCTTAATTCAGATCACACTACATGGTGCCTGATGCTCTTTTATAGTTATCTTCTGACTTCAAGATACATCACCTCCCTTCAGCCAAATCACACCAGTTGTTCTGTTTCCATCACTCAAGTTTTCATATATATTTGCTTAAAACATCCCTTCAGTCTTATATTCCTTAAAAAGAAGATCTCTGCAATCTTCAGTGTCTAACCCTAAGGCCTCCGTCAGGATGTTTATTATCTAACAGTAACTATTCTTGCTTATCTAAACAGACTACAGAGTTAAGGATTTATCCATATTTCTTCTTAGATTATTTAGAATGTGTTTTGAGACACTAATGAACAGAAAAAATAAATTCACTTTTATCTCTAATTGAAAAATGAAAAATTAATATCTATTAACTCCATTTTTGTTCTTTTATACACTATTAATTCATAACCCATAAGACTCCCTCTTAGCCCCGACAGCAATATTTTAATATGTAATTTTGACACTCTAGACTAGCAATGTAAAATTATCAAAATTTCCACTTTCACTGATACGTCCCTTAAGTAACCAGTTTCATTATCCACTTCAGCTCTAAGAGATAAAAGAACATTTAACTAACATATGTAAGTCAGACTATTTAGGTTTTATTGGTTTCATTTAAGTTGCTGCTCAGACTAAGAAGTAATTTTCCTTATTATCACTAGCTTTGAAAGAATTGAAAAGTGGCAAAGCATGAAATTAATCATAAAGCACCCAGGTCTTCTCTTTAGAAACAATTATTTTTCCTTCAAGAATTTTTATTGTCTTCTCTTTCTTTATGTGTCAAATGTTCACTTTGATAATGTTTTAATAATGTCACTTTAATAACATCAAATCTTAAACTAAGTAAACCTGCATCTCAACAGTTATTATACAGATGGTAACAAAAAAGAAATTTAGAGTCTCTGGAAAGTGTTAATGATGGATGGATTACTATCTTATTTCTGATATTTTAAAATGCTTTGTAGGGTCCTTTTCTATCCTCTGAATCTTGCAAAACTGTAAAAGGACCCCAAGACCAAATAAAACAAGCAAACAAATAAAAATTTCCCTGATATGGAACATACCAGGAAATGATTTTCAGAGGGAACTTCTAGGAGAATAAAAACTGCTAAATAACATTGTTTTAAGAACAAAAGGGGTGAGAATCTCATAGAGAATCTGAATGACAACTAGATAATTCAGTAGCAATTCAGTAGCAATGCATGAAAAAAAAAAAAAAATTGCATCACTGCCACTATGGAAGAACAAAAAAAAAGAAATTCAGACATCACTCAGAGAAAATAACTTGGAGAATACTGGCAGAAGATATTTCAAATAGTTAAGTGGATAAATAGTACTCATCCTGTCTCATTCGTTTTATTGCCATCTATTCACAGTTTAAGAGAAACAGATATTATATACCTATGAATTCTGAAGGAACTTAACTAGGAATATCTTTGCTAGGAATGGGGTAATTACAGAAGCAAACAGCCAACTTCTTGTCAACTGAAATGATAAATTAACAAGGACTCCGGGGAAATATGGAGAAACACAAACGAGCAATTTTGGTTTTGCTACTTTGAAAACATTGCAACACAGAATAGAATAGGTGGAGATGATGGTAAGTATAATGGAAAAAAATCAACAAGGCTTGTAGAAAGAAATGTCTTGGAAAGAATTAGAGTTTTTGAAGAAATTTATAAGCATATAAACAAGAGTAATTCACTATGTAAATATGTTTGTATTTCAAAATGTTTTTGACAGCTCTTCATGAAAAAAATGGAGAAGGTAGTCCGTTCAAGAGGGTGTCACAGGCAAGACACAATAAATGATGACCCACAGTGTGGTGTGACTGGCTGGTATCTGTCTAATCATCAGGGTCCTTGTTGTGCTTGTGACAAAAGTTAAATGTTTGAGGAGTGAAAATCAAAGCTCCTGAGCAGTCATGGTTATTGAATGCTGTCCTGCTGCAGATGCTAATCAGAGAAGTATGGGAAGACAGATACAAACCCTACAAGTGCTGTTAGTAGTTAAACTGAATAAAAGACAAATAGTAGATCTGGATAATGTACTGTGATGATGGATCTGGATAACAACCAGTCAGAAATCAGAAGTATTTAGGCTGCTTGATTAGCTCACAGGCTTGCTCACATCTAGCCCACGACATTACATTTCCTGACAAAAGGTCTCTGCTGATCTAGGAAGGGTGGGCAGAATGTTTTATAGGGCCATGATGTGCTGCTGCTCACAGCTGCTACTCTTGGGAATCACTGGCAAAGGTGATTCTCTGTGATGATGCCAGGTGATTCCCTGGGCATTCCCTGTGTTTTGTTTCCATATAGCTCTCTGATCTCTGGGATCTTCCCCACTTTCCAGATCTCTTCTTCAGCCAGAATTGTTGTCTTCTTTCCAGGGTCCTTCTTTTCTCCAAGATAATTTCTTCTTTACAGAAATAGAGGTGGGTTTTTTTGTTGTTTTGTTTTTTCCTTTTGGGTCATGGTCCCTGGCTTTCCCAGTCTAAACAGTACATATGCTGAAGCACAATACCTAATCAGACTACCAGTTGCTGCTTCTGACCTGTATCTCTTTCCTTATTAAATGCTGGACAATACCGTTAATTGTTGCAAAATTTACAACCAACCTGTAGCCACCACAGCTAGCAAGTAGGAGTCCTCTCTTTGAAAGTTCAGAAGCTCAGTTCTGGACATTCAGCCTTCTACTTACCACCCACCACCCATGTCCACCCCTAATTATTTATAGCCTATTAATATACACAGTCCAATACTCCTTAAAATTAGTAAAATGGAACATCTTCTAGTGGTGTCTATAGCTATCAACTTGCTATTAAAAGGGTCCTAGTGATCTAGATAAAACTCAATACCTAAATATTAGATGGCTAAACAACTGATGGGCCATGCAATATTTTTTCACTAAATATGAAACCATGTATACTGTGTGTTGAAAAAAATAATTAAAATTCACATTACTAAACATCTTTTTTAATGACTATATAGTTTCCCAATTTGTCACACTTAATATTGAAAATATTATCATTTCCTTCTAAGGTGTTTACATGTGATTTTATGTTAAGAATTGTTAATACCAAGTCTGAAAGAATTCATGACATGCTATATTAAAATTCTGACATTTTCTTTGGTATAATGAATCTAAATAACTGATTGCCACTTAAACCAGCAAGAATATGGTCTCAGTTAACCTTAAAATGGTTCCATTAATACAATTATTGATACAATATTCATTAAAAAAATCTAAGTCCCAACCCTTTTACCTATACATACTATAAATATTTATGTTCTCATAATTTAATAAAATACTCGACAAAAATTAATGCATTTGTTTTGGAACTAGAAGAGACTATGACTGGCAAAAACTCCTCAAATTTCTTTTTATGCAACACCTCTTCCCACACACCTATACAGATGCATATAAAAAAAGAATTGCTTCAAACGTATATATTGAAAATAATTTCTGGAAATACATTCTTTGTGTCATTTATACTATGGCTATGTCTTTACCCTCAGGACTTATATGTCCTTGCTGTTGCACAAACATAAAAGAAAAGAATGTCTCAATCTCAACAGGTTTATAATGGTATAATCATAACATAAATGACAGCAGGAGAGGGATCTAAGCTAACTGTCTAGATTGCCTATGGCATAATTAATTTCATTTTGATGTATACATTACAAATCAAGCGAAAAAATTCATTTCAGGGGTTGGATTGCAGATATCTAAATGTAGACAGCTATCTACATTCATTTTATGTCTTCTAAAAATGAATAAAAATTTATTCTGGTGGAAATGAAAAGTCTTTAAGGATTTGAGTAGTAGATTTCAAGCTCTGTGTGTGTGTGTCTGCATGTGTGTTTGGACCACACTCCTGTACTCGAACACATTGCATCTATCCTTCACCTCGGTCAGCTCTTTACTCAGCAATGCAAAGAAATCCTGAAGCTGGCTAAGCATTTTAGGACACCAGTGTAACCACAGTATGCAAAGTAAAGTCTTAAACCAGTAAAATTAATTCCTCAGAATGTCCTGTATATGTAGGGCCAGGATATTCTGTATTTCTATGTTGTACCCTCTCCCAGAAGTTCTGAGACAAGATATTGTAGGAATGTCAAAACCTTCAGTATATAAATGGGCCTTGTGAAAAACATAATTTTTACCGGGACCTGTAGAGACACAACAAAGGACAACAGTTTTAGTCAATTGGAAGAAGGTAGATTTAGACTGGAAATAAGGGAAAAAAAAGATTTGATAAGTGTCATGAGAGGTTGGAACAGGTTACCCAGAAAAGTTGTAGACTCCCCATCACTGGAAGTGTTCAAGGTCAGATTGGATGAGGCTTTAAGCCTGATCTAGTATAAGGGGGAGAGGACTTGATGGTGTTTAAAGGTCTCTTCTAACCCAAACACAAATGTTTTCTATATTTTTCCTTGCTTTTAGTTTCAAGGATTGCAGTTTTCATCACCTATGGAGACTCTAGCATATATTATGCTTGCAGATGCACGTTTTGTCTTTTTTAAAGAAATCAAGTATTTGTTGCAGTTTTTAGGAAGGTAAATGACTGGTTGACCTAATGATTGGATTTATTAAACTTGCATTTGTTTTTCTAAAGGAATATAATTATTATTCATGTAGCATAATATTTACATTGAAATCAAACACACTTTATTTTTGTCTGAAAGAATAATTTTAAATTGTTAATCACAATTCCGCAAGAAGTCTTCCTAAAACTGTTCCTAGTACTTTAAAGATTTTATGTGATTGACAGAGTTATTGTAGTGCTAAATTTTTGCAAACTACTAATTCATGTGTCTTTGCCACATGCTTTGTATTTTACCTTTGCTGTTGTTAGGTAAGATAAAGTAAGACTGATTTGTTTTTTTCATATAAAGAACTTCACAGTCCTAATGCAATTTGAAAGCATATAAAGTAATTCCTCTTGTTCCTTTAATACTCCAATTATTTCTGAATTTGTCAGACTGACAGTCAGAAATATTAATGGTATGAACATTAATGAAAAAAAAAAATCCCAACTTTTATTTTAAATACATCAAGTTACTTTGTAAATTCTAATACAGGTGGAAAAGGTGGGGGGCAGGAAAGGGAGACGTTAATTTTGAAGTACTTTCAGAAAGGAAGAACACTTGCTGTGGCTACCCTCAATGGACAACAGTTATTTTTTTTTCTAGTCCTTAATCTTTGTTATATACAGAGGTCATTTTTAGTAATAAATTTCTCTTTTATGCGACAATGTAGAATGCAACTATATAAAATATGTCTGGTTAGTCAGCAGGGTGCCATAGTGTATTTACTGTTGTAAATTCTAAAGGAAATTTTAATAAAAACTTTTAGACATAATTGACAATTAAAAACAAACAAACAAATATTATTGTTATTAAAATGACATTTGAAGAATCAATGGTTTCCTTTTCAGTTTATAGATTGTGTATTCACAAGTGTGAATCTGAACTATTTTGCACTTGGATTGCCTATTCCCGCTCTCTCTTACCTCTCTACCAGGTTTTATTCTTGTCCTGACATACTGAAAGTATGAGTTATTACTCAGTGAAGTAACAGAATATCTTAAACTACTTTTCAGTAATAGCATACATGAAGCAGAGAATTCTAATGGAAAAAAGTAAAACACATATGCCAGATTTTCAGAAACATAAATTTTACTTGTAAAAAGGTGTTAAGCTTCCTAAGCTTGTGAGACTTCCTTTTCACAAACTGGAGGTTAGTTTAACTTGAAACTGTTTTTTTCAGTAGACCTCATAAAAGAAAGGGAAACTAATGACTATTCTTTATTTAAAGACAATTTGAGAGAGATAAAAAAAAAAAAAAAATTTTCTTAAACCCATAAGTGAAAATAACAAATATTGATAGCTAAACAGAGGAAAATAATTTTTCAGTACAAGGGACTTAGAGCATCAGACATTGCAAACATGGTCTTTCATATATATATGGTCAATAAAAGTCTGCAAAACAAACAAAAACCTCTCTAAGGAGAATTTTATTTTTTTTTTCCTGAGGAACCAATGCACAAGAAGCTAGGTCTGAAGATGAAGATGTATTGTTGAACCAAATTACACTGAGAGGAAACACAAATAAACTCTGTAAGTCTGTCAGATTCAGAGAAGTTTTTGAGGCTGGAGGCAACACAAACACAATGGGTACAACATCACAATGCCGGTTGTTATATAACAAGAATTTTAAAATATCCCACATTCCATTTGCCCTTTGTTTTTTGTTTTTTTTTTTATCTTTGCTTTATTTTCACATTCTGTGACTAGCTGAGCTCATAAAATTGAAATATTAGACAACTCATTTCTATATTAGATAGACACTGGAACTAAGAATTGCTCAAGTACCTTAGGTAAATAACACAGTAAATATACCAGTGAACATGAATATTCTTTCTTTCATATACATACTGCATTTACTTTTACTTCAGCAGAATAATTAAGAACGTCATTCTATAACATATATTACTCTCAGGCAAAGTGTTTGCAATCTTTCAACACAAAAATGCTTCCCGTGCCTTTCCATAAACAAAAACAAGGGAAAAATAAAATAGTGTTAAAAAAAAAAATCAATTTTTCTTTTTCCAAAATTATTGCTGCTTTTTCAACTCTTCTTTAGACTGAGAGGAAGAAGAACACAATGGAATATTAGATATTATTCACAACATTTTTTTTTTCCAATTTTAAGTACATTAATCTCAAGTTTAGAAGTAAAATTACTGGTATAAAAAGAAACTAAGAATAAAAGTATTTTCCTGTGCTTAGTGACTAGAGAATTTTTCTGTAACATCAATTTTAGAAGTCTCCTTAGAGATCTATAGCCTTCTGCTTTAGACCACAGAGTTAAAAATTGGGACAACCTCATCATCAAAATACTGTCACCTTTGGTTTATGGAAATAAAACTTGTAACATTAGTCAGTAGCTGCTTTTAATACACTATGTGTCTGTAAAATATCTAAAGCATTTAATCGAAACTGGTTTTTTATCATCCAATTTTTAAAAACCTTTACACAACCATAGGAATTATTTTCTCAGTTCTATCTAATCACATGAATAATTGCCATCTAGTAGTTTTTGGATAGTTTCTTTCAAAACTGTGCTTTTATTCAATTCTATTATTGGTCAGGAAGAAAAACAGCACATAAAGTCCTAATCATATTCACACACACACACAAAAAAGACATTTAGTTAATGTTTCATCATTTAGTAATGTTTAATGTGACTAACATCAGTGAATATTACCATTTCCTTTCAGCCTGGAAGGTAGATACTGTTGCAGTAGGACTACTTTAAGGCAATCTATCCATACACATGCGCATGTAGACTGAAAACTATTACAGAAAACTAAACCAGAGAAGCAATGGCATTAAATATCAAGGAATGCTTTTGGAACCTCCCCAAATTTCATTTGGAAGGAAAGGTACAAGTAGAGACACTCTAAATTTGAGACCTATCTATGGTTTCCTGCCCTCCAAATCTGATGCCCACCATCCAAGTGGACATGCAAAGTGACAGGTTTTAGTATGTTTGAGTTACTCCCCTCGGGTAATGTCTGTATCATTTCAACTTTCAAGACTGAAAAAAGCTATAGTCTCAGTTCAGGAAGACAGAGTTTCCAGTGAAATAAAGACTTGCAGCATCAGAGCTGATCTTCCATGCAGTATTTATCTCAAATAAACCCACCCCAAAACGCAATAAAAAACCCCAAAAATACGCACACACACAAAAAGAAGTGATCATACAAAGTGTTCAGACTGCAAATATTCTTTTCTAAGTAGACTCCCATCTCTGTCAGTCTCTTTCAGTCTCACATTGTAAATGAAAACAAAATAATTCTGAAAAATTCCAAGGATTTTTTTGGGGGAAAAAGAAAAAAAAGAAACAAAACACAAACAAACAAAATAAAATAATAAAAAAACAAAAACGAAGACACACACACACACACAAAAACAAAAAACAAACAAACAAAAAACATAAAAAGAAAAGAGGGGAAAAAAACTAAACTGATGTTACAGTTCTTCCAGTAGTTTGTAGTCTAATCTTCTACCTTTGAGCCTGTGGCCAATTCACACCAGCCTTTAATAAAGAAGGTCAAGGCTGAAGGTCCTGTTCACAATATATTTATTTTCTTTCATTTTTCTTTCTTTAAATAAAACAGCTAATCTATGCATAATCCTTTCTTTAAATTATGTGACAAAATCATGTTTAGAATTAACATAAATCTTTATAGGCAAACCAAATAATTACTGCAGTCTTCAGATCCATCTTAATGTTCATACTTATTAACAAAGATTTAGACATAAATCAAGCACTATAATTCATTTGGTGAAGATTAATTCACCAAATATAATACAAAACAATGTTAGTGGATTGACATTGCTAAGTTTTTAGGAGATGCAGTTCAGCTAACTGTTTAAATGCAGTTATTCATATCTAACTGTCATCTTGAACATAAATTTAATGAAGTTAGAAATAAACATTTGAGGCATGAAATGTATGTACATGTTACAAACATCTTGATTCAGTTATCTGCAATGTTTAGTAATATGAAGACTTTGAAAGTAAATTATTCTATTGGATTCTGAAGTTTAAATTATGAGGAAAAACATTAACAATTATATTTTCAGTGGCTTTGTTTTTATTGTGTTAGAAAAATCTTATAAAAACCTGAAAAGCATAAAGGATTTGGTAGTGCAGAAATACTGTCATAAAGTATGCTGACCTGTTCAAGTTGAGTTCAGGAACAACACAATAAACTATCTGTTTCAAGTAGGAAAAGAAAAATGCATCTCCTGAGGACACTTTGAAATTGTAGTTTATCAACAATTTTAGTAAGAAGATACCTGAAATACAAAGTTCTGTTTTATCCTAACAAAGAACTTTGGGAGATTGAAAACAGATTTCTAATGATGGGATACATCAGAAAATAGAATACTCAGACTTCAGAAACATAATTTAAAAGTATGCTTTTTTTGCTAACTTGTGATTACAGATTTTCTGGAATTACAAGAATAAATGCTCCTGATTTGAATATCAATAAATATATCAATCAGGATTTGGTTTCATTCCATATAGATATTTTTCTCCATTTGAAGGAAAAAAAAACAAACAAAAAACAAACAACTCCTTCAAAAGTTCTACAATAGAAATGTAAAGAAAACTTCAACATTTCTTTCATAAAATTTAATAACAATTTATTGTAGCCAGTGGACTATACTCAGATCATCTTCTTTGTAAATTAGCTAATTTATTTCTAACGTTTTTTCCCCATTAAAACAATTACCTACAGTCACAGAGACATCTGTATTTTTGAGTTTGTGCTACCATATGGATGTGGAATCATAAATCTTATTTTTTTCAGGCAAGAAATTTGCCAAAACTTCAAAATATTTAAATGAAGTTTTCTCATTGCGTCATGACACACACAATCCAGCCACTGGATTTTGCATTTGTCCTTTCATAAGATTTTTTTGATGCCTTCTTCCACCCTTTTCAGTATCCTCTGTGTGTCTCTACTCTTCAATGTATTGACTCATAACCTGCAGCTTGTTGTCACCTGCATGTTTGATGTCAGTGCACTCCATTGCATCCTGCAGGTGTTGATAGCAATGTTAACCAGGACGGGTACCAGCACAGAGACCTATTGTATTGCACTTAATTTGAAGATCATTGTTACCATATTTCCATTCCTGCTCTGAGTTAAACTTTTCATGTAAATTACATTTGATTTATCTTTATCTTTTTGGCAAATTAAATTATTTGCTCAGGAAAACTTAAATTGAAAAATACGTAGATGCATAAATGCCTAACAATAAACCTTTTTCTTCCTTATTTAAACATGTGAGCTTCCTTCTGTTGTGTCATTTTAACCACAGAAAGCAAAACCAGAAAATGGTGATGGTAGATACTGACTTTCTGAAAATGCAAAATATATATGTAATGTATCTGAATAATTCTGTTTCCTCTCTGGATTCAAATTCAAAACTGTCTTGGGGGGAAAAAATGGAAAAAGAAACCAGTCTTTTATTTTTCCTTAAAACATCTCCATATTTATTAAATGCAATCACCATTTCTATGCATTATTTTCTGGGGTTCAAATAGTAGAAGAATTGTTAAGTGTGTTTACCCTCATTTCTAATGTGAATTACAAAGAAATAAATTGTTTATATTCTTCTGTATCACATAATGCTGAGCAATCCCTGTTAAGTATTGTGTGCATGTTTATATATAAATACAAATGTTTATAAGAATGTACATATTCACACTAAATACATAACACATAATTTGCTTTAATGTCATAATGAGGTGTAATACATTTTTTATATTGAATTTCCCTATAATTGTGGTGCTGTAATTGTAGTCAATAAAATAAACCCCTGTTGTGGTGCAGATGTTGCTAGGTTTTATGTTTTTATTAGATGTAAATTAAATTGTACTACTCTGAATTTATCTAAACCTTGGAAGTCCAGACTTGGACTTCTTCTGTTTCCTACATTCATTTCATGGGGGATACTTTTTCAATCACTCATGATTTTACAAAAAAATTATCAGGAGGTAAATTTATATTTAGACAGCATGCTTTTAAGCCTGGCTTCTGAAACCCCAGGCAGAGATACAGAGTCTGGTGAGTAGCAGCTATGTACTTCAGTCAGTTCTAAGCACAGAGAAGAATACTCCATCTCCACCTTGTCCATAATTTCTGTGAAGGAGATCTCGAGTTTATGGTTCAGATGAGGACTTATCAAATAATTAATAGGTTAGTGAAGATGTATTAAAATCTCAAATGTATTTTTTTTTCTGGATCACAGTTCAGTTTGCATCTTGTTTAACCAGGGCCTCTTAACATAAAATATATCATACCTCTGATAAGCATTTTCTGCCTGTCTGCCTTTTTGTTTCCACTGGAAAGCTTTTGATTGCAAAAGTTTAGATCACAAATATCTAAGAAGTATTTGTCTTATAAGAATAGCAATTAAACTAAAAAACTTGGAATATTAAAAATTATATTCCCAGTAAGGAAATTGACAGCTCTGAAAAAAAATTCCTATTGGAATATTCTAGAGAAGTACCTGGCGGTCTTAGTGTATAGACAATAAGCTGTCCATGAGCCACCAGTGTGCCCTTGTAGCCAAGAAGGCCAGTGGTACCACGGTATGCATTAGGAAGATCATTGTGCCAGCCGGTAGAGAGACGTGACCCTACCACTCTACACAGCCCTGATGAGGCTTCACCTGAAGTGTTGCGTCCAGTTCTGGGCTCCTCAGTACCAGAGAGGTCTCCTGGAGCAGATTCAGCAGATGTCCAGTCACAAAGTGACAAAGGGACTGGAGCGCCCAACTTATGAGGAAACACTGAGGGAGCTGGACCTGTTCAGCATAGAGAAGATACAACTGAGAGGGGACCTCATTAATGTCTATAAGTGTCTGAAGGGAGGGTGTCAAGATGGTGGAGCCAGGCTATTCTTGTGGTGCCAATCAACAAGACAAGAGGCAACAGGCAGAAACTGAACACGGGAAATTCCAGGTGAACATGAGGAAGAATTTCTTTACTGTGCAGATTGCCCAAAGAAGCCATGAAGTCTCCCTCACTGAAGATATTCAAGAGCCATCTGGATGCAATCCTGTGCCATGCACTCTAGGATGATCCTGCCTGAGCAGGGTAGTTGGATCTGACAACCCACTGTGATCACTTTCAACCTTATCTATTCTGTGATTCTGTGATTAGAGAGAAATCAACAACATCCTGTTAGTTCTAACCAGTGGTCCACCTAGGTGAGTCATGGATTGACTAGGGCAGAGTACAAGGACAAATGAAACATAGAATCATACTTTTCTAGTGCTTATCATTAATAGTAAAAATATATTTGGAGCAAGATAGCTACAAATTTGAAACAAGAACTTTTGGTTAAGAGATAAGTGAGGACTCCTCTCGATTTCAATTTGAACCAAAGGTTTAGGTCAATTATTTTACTGCAAGATTTAGAAATCCAAACACGTTTTAATGTGATTTAAAATGGCTGTTACGAAATATCACTTGTATAGTTTATTAAAATTTAAGACCCTATTTATAGTTGTTATGGTGTTCTTTCTCTTCCAATTAGTCATCTAATCAAAGAGATAAATATTTTGAATTGTGAAGATGTACAAAGCCACACTGATGACATAATAATTTTGATAAAATAGTCCTTTAGGTGAATAATTACAATGTTCAGCTAGCACGTATTTCTGTGCTTGAGGTGTCTGAAATTGGTCTTGTGATCAGAAGAGTATTTGCAGCAAAATATTTGTCACAATAATAGTTACTAAGAATAGTTATTACAGTTTCAGTAACAACTGGAGGGAATGTAGGCTCCATTTTGCTTCATATTTACTGCAGAATTTACTTGTCTGTAATAATCTGCATGAAAGTTCAAAGGATGTTCTACACTACATGGCTGCATTACGAGCTCCAATTCTGATGTTTTAGGATTATGTTTCTTCAATATTATTTCTGCCTTATCTATTCTAGATATGTCAAGGAAGCCATAAGAAACTGAATTTGTTAGATTAAAGCAGGCATTCAAATAATTATTTATTACCTTAAAGTTATTATGTTTTACTGCTACTGAATTATAATATATTCTTGTTCATGATAAACTACTGGTATTGAAGTCTATAATGCAGAATGCACAGTGGGTAGGAAAAGATAATTTTTTTTTTCCTCTAAGATCTCTATTCTTGCTGTTTTGACTTCTGACTACATGAACTCAACAGTAAAGGTATCTTATGTAGAAACTAATTTTGTTAGCTAAGGAATCATGAACAGACAAAAATTGTTGTTGCACATTAGGCCAGGAAAAGGCATTACTAATCTAAGGACAACCACATGAAAAATTCCCAGGTGCTTATCAGCAAATTCAATTAGACTAACTAAAAAATGGCTTATAAATGCAAAGCTAAAAAGGCGTTTATATCACTCAGGTGTTTTTTCATCATTGCTTTTTCATGGATCTTTACCTGAATTTGATGAGATAGGAGTAAAAGGAAACATCAAGTATTCACAGACAGACCACGTATATTAAAAATAATGAAATTGCTCTGCATATAGTAGCTTACCCAGCAGATTGTCACAGCATGCACTCTCATTAGGATGTCTGCTTGAAGCTTAGACTCCTAGCATAAGGTAAAAATGGAATATTCAGGTGATGGAGTCTAGACACAAGTATTTATCACTATACAAAACTCTTTTTCAGAGAACTGTGAAGTCTGTAGATCTTTTGTAATATATATGTAGTGACAGTTATTTTAGGCCGTTTTCAGATGCACTTTATGATCTGTATAATTCTTCTTTATGACTTTTACTTTGTGTTAATAGAAATATCAGTTTTGGGGATAGAAGAAAGAGTCAGGGTGAGTTGAACATTTTGAGAATTGTTGTGATATCAATTTGTATGCATTTGAGTTAATTTCTAGCCTGCTGGGGCAGCAGTAGCTCTTTGTATAATTTACTTTGTGTTCCTGGGAAAGACAATCTCTAAAACTATACCAGAATTACACAATACATGGAAATGAACAAACTTAGATGAAACTAGTTGTGACTCAGTTGTGTCTGAGGGAAGGAGGGAGGGAGGGAGAGAGGGAGGAAGGGAGGGAGGGAGGGAGGGAGGGAGGGAAGGAAGGAAGGATACAGGAATCTGGCTTTTGGCTTTCTCATGCTGAATCCTAAGACAATAAAAGGTACATTACTTGGAACCCATTTCTTATAACATGAGGACACTTCTCATTTTAGATGTTCTTTACCATTACTACCAGGAAAGCTCTCCCTGTATCTACTGAAAATGAATTTCTGTGGACAGCCTGATCCTGACTATGGCAAGTGACAAACATCCTGACAGCAACAGGAGCTTAGGGAATCCATCAATTACATTATGCTAGAAAAAAGGGGAACTAAAAAAAACAACAACAAAAAAAGCACCTCCCTCCAAAAAAAAAACCCAAAAAAACAAACCAACAAAAACAAAGAACAAATCCACAAACCCAAAACCGCACCTAATGAAACTAGAGGGAGTGTTAGAAAGAGCAAACAAACAAATCAAGGAATCAGAGTTTTTTTGTGGTTTTGTTTGTTTGTTTGTTTTGGTTGGTTGGGTAGGTGGTTTTTGGCAGTTTTTTGTTTGTTTGTTTGTTTTTTGCATAGGATTCAATGCAAATGCAAATGTATCTGTAAGTATTCAAAAAGTTGCTGTATCAACACATGATTATAATGGAAGTCATCTATGTTTTGGACAAGAGAAACAGATTTATCTTGCTCTGGGATCTTGTGATTTATTTTTGCTTTGATAGTATGGTGGATTCCAATTTTTCTAACTGTTTGCTCACAATAAATATGTCTTCTCCACTGTTTAAAGGATATGGATGGACACAAGAGAGGAAGGTTTCCTGTTTGTCTTTTCATGTTGCTTTTTGGGTCAGGTAGAAGTGCATGCAAAGAACAGAATATTATGCCTTCAGTGGAGTAAAGAAGTATTTTCAGGATGGTACAGAGACATGTTAGGAATTTTATCGCAATTTTACTACTGAGTAGATCAGTAAGAAAATACAGACAAGTCCTTTCCTAAAAAAAATTGATTGTATTGTACAAAGGATACTGAAAACCACCACAAAGCTGTTTTAGAGCAAGACAGGAAGAAAACTTTACACATGACAACACAGGTTAGGCAGAGCAAAGATTCATTAATAAAGTCTTTAGTCCTCTTATTGTCTTAATGTACAGATCTGAATTTTCTCCTTGCCCTAGTTTGTGTCCAAATGAGACCTGGCATTAGGAAGTCAAAGGTCTCTGATGCTTTGTAGTACATGTTTATTAGCCTTTTAGTTCAGATCATAGGTTGTCCTTTGAAATATATCTATCACTACTTCTGGTAGTGATATTTTGTCAACATTATAAATCAGTCTTAAAGAACATGAAGAAGATTAGTTTAAAATAAAACATAAGCAAAAGATGCTCTCTTGGACAGCTCTTAATAGTCTGTACTGGTAATGGCTAGTTGCTCTGCAATATTCACCTAGAATTACTCTACTACAGAAAACATGTTTAATGTGGACCTTGAATCATCAGTCTCAGTTATCTCCCCTTATACATCTACTCTTATTGGCATATACTTTGTCTAAGAATACTTACTTTAAAAAAGAAGGTACAAGCAAAACTTGGACAAATTAAGTTCCCATATTTTGCCAGTCTTTTTATTCAGAAAGTCAGGTTCAAAGAAAAGGAAGTGTTTGCAAACTGTTTCAGTTCAAAAAGTCCTATATTTCAGCTGAAATCTTCCTTCAAATACACTGTTAACTAAAGTTTTACATTAGTCACTAAAGTGATAAAATAAAATTCCATATTCTATGGGAATAGAATGGTTCAAGTAATTAAAATCTTAACATACTTCAGCATGTTTAACCAAAGCATCAGAGACTTCAATCTGGATACCAGCATAATTTGTAAAATATTTACACACATTGTGATTTTATGAATTAGTCTTTATGGTTCAGTCTATATTGTTAAATAGAAAAAGGCAGGAAATAATTTCTGGCCTCAGTTCCCATTGACTCTCCATGCTGAGAGCTCAGCCCATCTGTGCGGGATTGATTTGGAGAGCTTGCGTTGGAGTCCTCTAAAATAGAGCAATGGGATGAACTACCATGAACTTGCATGGTTGATTAGAACTATGTGATTACAATCACTGTCAGTTCTGGCTCCTCAGTACAAAAGAGACATCGACATACTGCAGAGACTTGAGCAACGGGTTACCAAAAATGTTGAAGGGGCTGGAGCATATCTCCTATGAGAAAGATTAAGAGAATTTTTTAGCCTGGAAAAGAAAAGCCTCAGGTAGTTCTCAGTGTGGCCAAGAAGACAAATAGCATCCTTTTTTTTATATCATAAATGGTGTGGCAAGCAGGACTAGGGCTATGATTGTCCCTCTGTACTTGTCAGTCAGTAATGAGGTTGCACCTTGAATCCTGTGTTCAGTTTTTGGAGCCGCACTACAAGAAAGACATTGAGGTACTGGTGCATGTCCAGAGAAGTACAATGAAGTTGGTGAAGAGTCAAGAGCATAAATCCAGTCCTCTTAGAAGGAGCAGCTGAGGGAGCTGGGGGTGTTCAGCCTGAAGAAAAGGAGGGTCAGAAGTGGTCCTTAGTGATCTCTACAACTGTCTGAAAGGAGGATGTAGAAAGGTGGGGGTCAGCCTCATCTAACAAATAACAAGCAATAGAACAAGAGGAAAGGGTCTCAAGTTACACCAGAGGAGGTTTAGATTGAATATTAGACAAAATTTCTTCACTGAAAGGGTTAGCAAATATTAGAATAGGCTGCTCAAGGAAGTGGTTAAGTCCTAAAGGTGTTTTAAAGATGTGGCACATAGGAACATGATTTAGTGGTGGACTTGACCATATTAGGCTTATGATTGGACTCAATGATCTTAGAGGTCTTTTTCAATCTAAGTTATTGTATGATTCTATAAATATCTATGAACACCTGAGGGGAAGCATGTGAAGAAAATGCAGACAGGCTGTTTTCAGTGCTGCCCAGTGGCAGAGGAACAGAGGCTGTAGGAAAATGCATCAGGCCTGTGAATTTCTTAACAGAGCAAAAGGAATTTGACCTTGGCTATCGCCAATGTTGTGTAGCTGTGAAGATAAACTACTTGCAAAGACTGAGAGAGCTCAGAAGAAACAGAAGATAAGACACCTGCAAGAG
>JAWWEE010000001.1:62740844-62759142 GCA_035221455.1 Xenops minutus
ATGTCTGCGTTGTGATGTTGTTAACCCATGGCTGCCCCAATTCTAACTGTGCAACAACTTCTTAAATATGTTTTCACACGGGGGCGTAACTTAATGGTTCAAAAGCAGGAAGTTTTCCTCGGAGCTGGCCCTCATTAGCTCTGCTCTGTAGGATGGAGGGAAACTTCCAGAGGCTTTCAACAGAAACCAATCTTAAACCCATGACAAGGACCAAGACTCAAAGGAGTAAGACTCAAAGCTAAACATAAGGAATAAATGAGATGTGTATGACATTAATATACAGTCACAAAAGGAGATCTAATAGTATTAAGTGAAGAAAATGTCTCTATTCCTTCTCATAAAGGGTAACTGATTGAATCTTTGTGCAATGTTACGTAGACGTTTAATACAAGCTGAGCTCTTCCTACTTCACGAATACTTTTGTTTACAGGTGTCTTGATCTCCACTTTTATGCTGAGGTCCCTGTTGGATGGAGACTGACAAATTATCCTAGAAAAAAGTACTCAAGTCCTAACTCAGTACTCTGCTGCCAACGGGATGTTTTTATGCCAGGCATTTGAAAGAAGTACTAGCAAAGATAGATCAGTCAGAACCCATTGAAAACATTAACCTGGAAAACAACAAACTCTAGATAAGAACAATGAATTACCTGTGTAAGAGAGAAGATAAAGAAAGAAGCAGGTGTCCAGACCCCAATGATGGAAAAGATCTGAAAGATGGTCTCCTTTTGTAAAGAAAAGAGCAGATAGTGTAACTCAGAAAGGGCTTATAGGAGATAGGATGAGCAGACTGAGTGACTCTGTGCTCCATGAAAAGGGATATCCTGGTCTTCCCCAAGTCTCCTATTCAGTTCTCTTCTGTTCTTCTTCTTGCTTGAGCACATGCTACATCATTTCAGTTTACTAGTTTGTGAGAAAGTTAATCCAACAAGAGAAACAGAAAACAATTTTCTGACATTCTAGCAAGCACAATGCACTTGTTATGTCATTAAGCAAATGTCAGTTCCAGCAAAAAGGAAGGAGGGCAACGAATTCCCCATGAATGCAGAAGGTTAAGAAGAAACAGAGGCATGGAGATTCTTCCTTTGCAGTGGCAAAGTATATTAGCTTAACTCAGCCATCTTGACAAGAGAAATAGTATGAGAGAAAGGGGAAGGAACATAAAAAGACACCACTTTCCATTTTAATGTCCATAAAAAAAATCTTGAATAATCACAGTTTAAAATAAAGAAATATGGCTACAGAATTCCTTCACTGCATTTGTGTTTCTTGCCTTCATAGAATGTAAAGTTTCTTTAATGACTTCAGCTAATATCTAGTGCTTGCCATTCTTGGAGTAGTCTGAGAAAACAAACAAATAAATGAAAAACAAAACACAAACAAAGAAATGAAAACAAACTTAGCTACTTTGGAAGTTTGAAAGTTTGATGTCAAGTACACAAATCATAAGTGAACTGTTCTCTCATCCCTTTGGTGCTTTAAAATCAAAGGGAACACATATAACATAATAAAGAACAAAAAAATCAGAGATACAAAAAAAAAAAAAAGTTGTTTTCTTTCTGTTTACTACACTTCACAAAATTATTAAGTCATTTGTTATATGAAATGTCAGTCATTAAAATAACTACTGGGCAATTCTTGTCAAATCCCCCTGTCAAAAGCACAAATTTTGAAATTCATAAGAAGCAATTATAATATGCTTATATTGAGTGAAAAAGTTGTTAAAGACAGAGTAACCCTGTTAAAATTTCTATGACAGTAGACCTTGCTGCAACTACCTGCATCACACCAAAAAGTAGTGACAATGGTGGAAACATGGTCTACAGACTCTAAAAGTGATACTTATGCACCAAGATGGAAATCTCAAGAGAGAATATTGTGTCATGGCTTTGCTTCTCTACTGTACTGCAGAAGTTTCTCACACATTGGAAAGACTTCCTGAGACATTTCTTGTAGATTTGGGAGAGGAATCTAATGTCTGTCCCTGAAATACTCTGACATTCAGCCTTCTGTCCTCCTCTTTGAATTTTATTTAAGCCTATTAGATTGAATTTTCCTTTAACAAACTATTTTACTTACTCTGAATAATAAGAGAGCTATGAAGCTTCTGGACAGAACATAGCAATGGACCACTGAGATGAATAAAAGACTGGAGCATCTCACATATGAGGAGAGACTGAGTAAAATGGGACTGTTTAGCCCAGAGAAGAACAGCCTTAAGGGGATGTCATGCAAGAACATAAATATCTGATGGGAGGCTGTGAAGAGGACAGAGCCAGACTCTTTTGGTGGTGCCCAGTGACAGGACCAGAGGTAATAGGTGAAAACTGAAACATGGAGATTGTGGAGTCTTCATCCTTGGAGATACTCAAAAGCTGCCTGGACACAGTCCTTGGAAAACAGTTCTAGGTGACCCCATCTGAGCCAAGGTGTTGAATAAGATGACCTGTATAGTACCTTTCCAAACTCAATCATTCTGTGATTCTCAGAATTATTCAACTATATCTATATAGGGAAGATGCAGTATCAAGCTCATGTATTTTGCTAAATGAGTGATGTTGAAAGAATTCACTGCTGCTCTTAATGAGAGGCATATATTGCAGAGAAGATTTTAAATGAATGCTAATATTGTAAAAAAAACATGCTGGTATAGTGGCATAAATGTTATAACTATGACTGCCATTGTTGAAGACAATGCTTATCCTATTGCATCTTTTTAACTCTTAAAAAAAAAAAAAAAAAAAAGCTGCAGTAGAAAATTGGTTTTGCATGGGCATTTATTTGCTTTCTTGTAACTGAAACATTTTCTTGATTAACTGATCAAAAATACCATAATTAAAAAATAAGAATTTTCTGTTCTGTTTTATACCAAGGGAATTTGGACTGGTATAAAATAGATTACATTATGCAAATGAACTGCTGTGCAAGTAATCCTGCCTAATTAAATTTGTAACTGTAAACTATAATTGTTCAAATAAATACATCTACCTATTATTAAGTGTTGACTATAAAACAACACCAATAAAAATTCACATCTAACAAATATTTGAAAATATTATAATGATACACTGTAGCAGTTATCTTTGTTTTCCAGCTGATTTTTTCATAGAATAGAAATTTTTTTGATGGTCATATGGAAAGGCTTTGCTGAAGTCTTATTTATGCTACATTTTTAGGGGGAAGACAATTAGATTTGAATGAGGTAAGTAGACAAACAGTTAAAACTCTCTGAAGACTGATTTCTCTTTTACCGTATCACCTAAAGAAATGGATATGTGTTGAGTAAATATCAAAAGGTTATTCTTATACTAGAATAAAGCCAGAATTGATGAATTCTGCATTGTTTCTAATAAGGAACTTAGTTTGTAGTAACCTGAAATTCTAATGTTTACCATACTGAATAAATAGACAAGAAAATTACACATTAATTAAGATATTCCCATGTCGACTTTTCTTTACTCTTCCAGTCTTTTAATAGGCTGCTTCTTCATTTACCTTCTGGGATGTTTCTTATTTATATGGGATCCTGCAGTGCTCACTGCTGAGATTGTTTGGCTGTGCAGAAATTCACATCAACTTTAAAAGCCAACCATTTAGATTCACTTTTTCTAGCAAACAAGGGAAATAGAAGATGAAGGCCTGTACCCAGCACAGTATGCTTGAACTCAGAATCATTCTATTTACACTAGACTAGACATAGTTATATTGAGCATTAAATGAGTCTCTAAGTTAAACTCTATTGTCTGCTCTTCCAGGTATAGGTTTTCAGAAATCTGGCTCACAGAAGCTTCCAGGAAGCTCTATCAAAAGTCAGGAGGAATTAACTTCGCTTCTAATGATTCAGTTTTGACAATATCCCCATCCATGAAAGAATGCAATTTAACTAGTTATTAAAAATTATCTGCCTGCTGCAATCTGTACCACAAACTTCAATTACTTTTAACATATACTTCAATTTTGGAGACTTTTTTCTTGGATAAGCAAGGTCTTTGCTATGAAAAGTTCTTTACCTCTGATACTTATACTGGTGCCATGCAACTGAGTTCTGAACTAACTGTCAGTGTCCAAGAAATTGTTACAAATAACTGTATGACATATATAAACAATATTTACATCCATAACAAATTATTTCCCTTTTTTTTTTTTTTTAAATATTGCAAATGCTTTTAAGTCGTCATGCTATTCTGTGATTTATGTTTTTTAGGTAAAACTCAGTGTCAGTACAAAACATTGTTTTTCAATACTTCAATTCCTTTTGTTTCCCTTGCTGCTTCATTTATCAGAATACCCTTAATATGTATTAGTTTCTAATATGACTTTCTAAGTCTGTATCTCTTTGGAATACAAATGATTTATCCCTTGCAATGTATCATGCAGAAATTTCAGTCCACTTTGCCATTGCATGTTTCAATATTTTATGTGGGGGTTTGGTTGGGGTTTTTTTGTTGTTGTTGTTGTTAATACACCTTAGTGTGTTGATAGGTCATCAAGTTTCCTTGCTTCTTTTTTGAACCATTGACTCTAGTTAATATTAAGTGAATAGTTCAAACAATTCATTTTGTTGAATTTGAACAACAGCCAAAAAAAAAAAAAATTGGAGTAAAATGATTTGTCAACATTTATTATGGCAGAGAAGCAAAAATATTTTAGAAGTTTTATATTCCTGTCTGAACATTAAGTTAAAACATTATGCAAATAAGAGCGGTAACAAGAGTGTTCTTAAATTTGTAAAAAAATCTAATAATCTCTACAGCTGCTTCTTTTAGCACAAATAGAAATTAAAAAAATGTATTAATCAGCTTACTTTTCAGACACAATAAATTTTTGCAACACATTACTTGGGCTATTAAACCAAATATTTTCAAAAACGCTGTGTTAGTTTTAGTGTTAAACTGATCTTTGCAATACACCTATGAATTGGTAGCTTTACATGCCAAAACCAAGGAGAGTAAGCTACAAAAATAAGTTCATAAAATTCTGAGTGTAAATCTTCATCCCATTAAAATTAAACTACATTTTATCTTTTTACTTTTGGTTTTTAAATTTTAATTCAAAGTCTTTATGTTCTGGGTGTTTTCCATTGTCATGATACCATAGTACATTGCATCACTGAGAAAATTATAACCCTCTAGACCAAAACAAAACACTTAACCTCCCCCCAAAATAAACTGCTTATGCAATTTGCATAAGTAGGAAGAAAAATAATCAAATCAACCCATAACATTAAATTCAGGCTTGGTTCCCCAAAGCACATCAACACATCACCAATTTTTCGTTGTTCTGATTATCACTGAACTCCAGGATAGTATAGAATTGACTTGCATGCAGGCATTGATTAACTTAACTAATACCCACACTGAGCATTAATAAAGTATCTAGGCAAGCCATTGGATCATTTTTACATTTTCTGACACTGTAGCCTCCTTTGCATAAAAATAACAAAAAACTACCCCCAGCTCTCACCAGTAAAACAATTGTAGTTGACATACAATGTCTATTTTTGGAATTATTACACTACCATTTAGAAATTTTTTTAGTTGTTTGTTTGTTTGTTTGTTTGCGTTTTGTTGGAGTTTTTGTTTTGTTTTGTTTTCTAAATGAAGCTGTCTAGGCTGTGTCCTGTGAAGGTTGTTTAGATAAATTTCTTATTTTTCCTCTAAGACACAAGCTCAAGAGAATAGGTTTTGGCATAGCCAAAAGGTTTAAGAATTTGCTATTAGTTACTGAAAACAAAGAATAAGTTGATTCTTTGAGGAAATCTTATCTGTTAGATTAGCAATTGATTACTTAGCCAATTAAATTTTATATTAAAATAGATATAGGGTTTGGTTGTCCTATTTTTAATCCATAATCATCTCCCTTAGTGTTGTCACTTCAGTATTCTTGACTATTTGAGGGTGTTCTTTTATTTGAAGTTTGAAAGATGCTTAAAATTAAGGTTTCGGTGGAATAATCAGGTAACAGATGGGAGTTTCTGAAATCTGCTTTCTACAGTTATTTGACTCTAAGATAAAATTCTGATCTTAAGCATATATATATATATATATATAAAGTTCTGTGGTACAATAAATTCCATACAATAGGTAACATGCGCTGAGCATATTAATGCAAATCTGAATTAAATATCTTCATTTCTGTCATGCTGTGATGCAGTTCAGAACAAGCATTTTATATTCTTCCTATGCTTAAAAAATCTTTAGGGAAAAAGTCCCAAGAAAAGACCTTAAAAGTCATTCACCAGTATGTATTTAAAATGTCTCATTAGCATATTTCCCTAAAATTATATTAACAATATATTCTTTGGGTATACTGTGTCCATTGGATACAATAGAATCACTGGTGGTGAGAATAATTATGTTTGGCTTTTACACAAAAAAATATTTTTGGCAATTATTTAACAACAAAACTTCATGAACATATAAGGCACAGCAGATCCAACTTTATTCCTGGTTCTACTGAAGTCAGAGGAACAGAGAATATCCAACAAGGAATGCAAAACAAAATACCATTTATCAGTAATATTCAATCAAGGATGACATTAAATTGTCAGAGACCTAGAAAATCAAAAATTTGAATGGGTTTTTGTGTCTAATTATGTTTCATCTCTTTAATTGTATCAACAGCAGATCTAATTCCAGTTTAATAGTGTCAGTTGGTCATTCTCAGTTCATTTACTGTCCTTTGAGCTTCATGCCTTGTGCCCAAATTTATGTGACTGAGAGTTTTTCTTGCCATTAATTAGAACTATTGTTATAATTTCTATTTAGGCTTCACACAAGGTTATAAGTTGTGCCTGTAAATTCAAATGTTTTTCTTTTTGCTTATCCAATGTAATGTGTATTCCTAAAAATATTGCAGTTTCATAATTGTTCCGAATATCCACTGAAGTACAAAATTCCTGTGAGGAAGATATCGTGCAATGCTTAATTTCAATGTATTTTTATAATAATATTTTTGAAAGTAATTGTTTTTTGCTTTTTGTTTTGTTTTTGGTTTTGGGTTTTTTTTGTCATATTTACTGTGTGTCTGCGGGGATGGAGGCAAACAGACTCCAGGCTCCTCTTCTCATGTTTTTAACTGGCTAATTTGGACCATGATTGTGTTAGCTGTGAGAAACAAGTGTATTAGCTCAGATAACTTTTACTTGAGAAGTTATCACTATTTCTATGAATGACAAGACAGAAAAAGTCTTCAGTTCTAGTATCTAAAATGTAAAGGGAAGTTATTGATCATTTGCATGAGATATTTCTAATATACATAAAGAAGAAAAAGAAAGTTGTTTAAAAACAGGCTCTTTCAAGTAAAGGTTAGTTACGTACTGTCAAAAGAAATTGCCACTATAATTTTTGTATATTTTATAGCTAAATGTGATCTGTCCTAAGCAGATGACATCAAGTTGAATGGTGCAGTTTATATGCTTGAGGGAAGAGACCTTCATTGGCTTCATGAGTATGCCTTTTTAAAGCTCATGAAGTTCAACAAGGCCAAGTGCAAGATCTCGCACCTGGATCATGGTAAAATCCAACTATCTGTACAGGCATGAAGGGACTGAGACCAGCCCCACTGGGAAGAACTTGGGAGTGCTGGTGGATGAAAAATTGAATATGAGCCAACAGTGTAAGCTTGCAGCTGAAAAAGCCAATTGTATCCTGGGCTGCACGAAAATAAGTGTGGTCAACAGGTCAAAGGGGGTGATTCTCCCCCTCTATTCTCATGAGATGCAATGTTGAGTGCTATTTTGAACCCTGGAGTCCCCAGCAGAAAGATATGGACACATTGGATCAGACCCAGAGGATGGCCACAAAGCTGGTCAGAGGAATGGAACACTTCTCTTATGCAAAAAAGCTGAGAAAGTTGGGGTTTTTCAGCCTGGAGAAGAGAAGGCTCTGGAGAAACCTTACTGAACCTTTCAGTAATTAAAATGGGCTTCTAAGAAAAATGGAGAGAGACTTTTTACCAGGAATACAGTCATAGGTCAAGGGAAACAGTTTTGAACTGAAAGAGGGTATGTCCTGCTTTCAGGTGGTATACATTGGACATAAGGAAGTAATTCTTTATACTCAGGGTTGTAAGACAGTGGACTAGGTTACCAAGAGAAGCTGCAGGTTCCCTGTCATAGGCAGTGTTCAAGATCAGGTCTGAAAAAGCTTTGAGCACCCTGACCTAGTGCAAGACATCCCTGCCCACAGTAGGGACACTGAAGTGGAGGTTCTTTAAAGTTTGTTTTCTAGCCAAAGTATTCTTTGATTCTATGATCCTATAGGGATTGGGGAAATGTTACTGTAATTGAAAAAAAAAAAAAAAAAGGCAACACAAAATATTTAATACTTCAGAAGTGAAGTTATCTAAAATTTTTGAGCACTGATACTCAAAATAGTATCAGTGTTTCCTAATGCATTGTCTCCTAATGAAACCAATAAAGAATGGTCATGCATTTTCTTTTCACATACAAGTCATTAATCACCTAATTTTGATGACATGCTTTCTCAAAGTTTCATGCCACGTATCTGTGAAATATCTCATGTACCAGCTTAGACAAACACATTTATTTCTCTTTTAACTCTCTTATCACTTTAATTTTTATTTGTTTTAAAGTCTATTGAATTTTTCAACTTTGTTCTACTCTAGGTATTTTCATGTTTTTACAGACATGAGGAGATGACAATTCGATACCTAAATCATCTTCTGATACAAGGAAAAGAACTACAGTCCACAGTAGCTTACTAAAACAACCACAGACTGACTTTTGACTTTATTAAGAACCATATTTATTTATTTGTTGAAAGAGAAATTAAACTTATATTACAACAGCAACAAGGCATGTAAAGTCAGAAAGCAATAACTTGAAGAACAGCAGAGTTAACATGTGCATACACTATACCATTGTTTGTTTTTTTTGTTTTGGGTTTGTTTTTGTTTTTGTTTGTTTGTTTGTTTTTGTTAAGAAGAAAAACAAGCTGCATAATGCAAACATTGCTGAAAAGAGACAATGTTTATTTCCTAATCAACTCTCCATACATATATACTCACACACATGTAGACAAGCTAGCTTCAGAAAATGTGTATCTACTCAACAGGGATGAATACAGGCTCATCTACAACATAAGTAAGGTCTAGTCTAGGAGCATGAGCATGAGGAGCTTGAACATCACTGCTAGACCCACAGGTGGGGCTTCCGGGTGAGGGTCATCATAGCCACACATTGCAGAGGGCAAACAAATAGGTTTTGTTGAATGTCATGGCACCTCCCTGCAGCTGACTATAACAATTAAAAATGAAAGCAGTCAGAAATTGCCAGAGTGATTGGACTTTATATCCGAGGTAATATTTGATGCCTCACAAAATAAGGCATGCTCAGCAGGTTGTACAAAATTACTTTGCAACATTAATGATGCAGCCAGTAACAGTGAACTTTGATACTGAATTACTTTGTTCTGTTTTCAGTGCTTTGTGCTTTTTCTTCCTGATGCAAACAACCTCAACTACTACTAGTTTTTATATTCACTATTATGATGAACTAGAGAAAAATAAAATGAGAAGAATTTTGGGAAGGCTGCAGTGGAATGAGGTTTGCAAATAAAAATTCGCAATTTTCTAAAGTTTCATGTTTTCAATTTTGTTCACACTTACTACTTCAGAAGTATTATGCAAAGTGTTCTACTAAGTAGCTACCTGAAGATACCCAGCTATAAAGCATTGTCTAATTGTAAGGTTTCAATTATTTTTTTTGTTTTGTTTTAAAATTTTTCATACCTATGTCATGTGGGTATTTTGCTGCAGAAGAATTAAGAAGAAAAAAAAAGGTATCCTAATGCAGCACTGGAGATGGGACATAACCCTTATGGAGAGCACATCTTAAAGTATTTGCCAACATCATCCTTCTTTCCTTTAAGGTTTTTGGTCATAATGCAACTCAGGTGGACAAAGCTTCTAAACATAACAAAGATGTGAAAGATACAAAGATATGAAAACTGGTTTAGTCTGACTGCATTATTTTTTGAAGTTCCTGTAAGCAGAAGACAGAGTTGGACTGACAGACAATATTTCAGTGACAGGTGGAAATACTTCACTTTCAGCAGGCTCATGCAGTGGCCATTACTATCTGGACAATCCCAAATACACAAGACTATAAGCATCTGAACATTTTTGCTGCTGAAGAACTTTGTAACAATTGCCTGAACCCTCTTACACTGAGCACTTTCCTGTAGAACCACTTCTTCTTAAAATAATCCTTCTTAAAAAAAAACCAAAAAAACCAACCAACCAACAAAAAAACAAAACAAAAAAAAAAAAAAAAAACAAAACACAAACCAACAACAAAAAAGCCGACAACATTAGAGATCAAATTATCAGTACTCTTTTAGAATTGGCAAATATGAACATTTAAAAATAATTACAGAGTTCCACTGAAAGGAGACTGTGTGAGGCAGGGCAGTCCTCTGAGATTGTTTCTGCAGCAATTACTCAGTGCTTAATAAAGAAGAGCAATTAAAATTCCCCCTTGATGTCATGTCTTGCAGGTCCTTCTAGTTGTCTGGGAGGTGTGCAGCTCTGCTCTGACTGCCTGTACTGGCACTGCAACCTCACTCAAGCCCCACGCAAGCATCAGCCCATCAAATCATCAGTCAAATACCAGCTATTCAATGTTTCCCAGTAGTGCTTACTCTCCAGCCATTTCTGCCAGGTTTTCTGAATGCTGGGGAGGTAAACTATGTGGAAGGTCAGCCAATGTCTCTGTCCTGTGGCCACATGTGTTTTTTCTGGGTGGGGGAGACCGGCCAGCATCTTGATTTTGTCCAGAAAGCAGGCCTTTGAAAGTTGTTTGGTTGGTTTAACCCAGTTTTATCAGTATTGTTATTAGTGTTCTTCTTGGTAAAAAGTTATTTTTTTCACTTAAATCTGGGTGTATTTGGTGTCTCTCACTGTATTGGAGAAACCAGGAGTATTAACCCCAAGGGAAGAGACTTCTGTCCAAGGCCTCCGCTCCTCCAAATAGTCTCAAACTGAGACAGAGAGGTGCTCCATCCCTTTAACCAGTTTGGAAGTCCTCCTCTCGACCAGCTTCAACAGGTCAATGTCCTTCCTGCGCTGTGAGGAACTGTGTGAAAGCCTTAACAAAAGTCCAGACAGATAACATCTGAAACCCTTCCCTTGTTCACTGATGTAGTCATCCATTGCGGGTGACTGGATTGCTCAGGCAGCACTTGCCCTTGGTGAAGCTGTGCTGGCTGTCTCAAATCACCTCCCTGTTCTCCATGTACCTTAGCATAGCTTCTATGAGGATCCATGACCTTTTCAGGCACAGAGGTGAGGCTGACAGGTCAGTAGTTCTCAAGATTCTCATTTCTACCCTTCTAAAGGTGGGTACAGTGTTTCCCTTTTTCCAGTCATCTGGAACTTCACCTAACTGCCATTGCTTTTCAAATATCATGGAGAGTGTCTTGGCAACTACATCAACCAATTCCCTCAGGACTCTAGGATGCATCTCATCAGGTACCCTAGACTTATGTAGATTCAGGTTCCTCAGGTGGTCATGAACTATGTGATTAAGAGCCATGCACACAGTCAGTGAGAGCATAGAAACAAAACTGATTGGTGGAAGTGAGTTCAAATGTTGCCTAAACATTTGAGATCTCTAAACGTGAACACACTCTAAGATCCAAAGACAAACATACTTCATAATATTCATAAATTCAGAGTCTAATTTGACCAAAAGTAAAATACATGAATGTGACTCTACAAGTGGGGCTTGGACCTGCTTTCTTTTCAACCTTTATTCTTTTCCTCTCTCCCCATCCTTTTTCCTATGTACATACTCTGTATTTATACGAAAAAAAAAATGTACACTGATTTTTATGGAGTATCATGAGATCTACACATTAGCAAAAAAAAAAAAAGAGGCTCTTAAAAGCTCTGTTTTGGGCAGTACCAGCAAAGAAAAGAAGATTATTGTTAAGTCTGGGCTGAATATGGAGAATAGTATATAGTTGTTTCTGGAATACAAAATAAGGTGTCAGAGACCCATTACCTTGGAAATCCTTCCCAGAGACACAACATCAAGAGCTGTGAGTTCTTCCCATCTTCTAGGTACTGGCAAAGAGAATTACATCATCATGCATTCCCATTTCAGGTCCGTCATTGTTACTGCCATTCCTGTGCTAACACAGAGAGCATCCAATTAACACAGAAGCATTTGAAACTGGCTGCTGATCAAACCCATTCACTTCTCCCTTGTACTAAAAACTGCTGCCCAAGAGCCACTTGGGTTACTGTTTAACCCTTGCGGCTACACACATGAACTTCTGCTTCAGACAGCAGGGCTGTGAGTCAATACAACACCAGGGTAAAAGCCAGGAGTGCTACTTAGAAGATGGAGTGACCAGTTTCAATTTTATCCTCTCTTTCAGCTTAGTAAAGAAGTGTTTAGAATTAAGAAAGAAGAATATGGAGATAATGTATGATTTATCAACAGCTATCAATGACACCCTTGTTTTCTTTCACTTTGTTCTTAGGCTTTGCCTTCAGTAACTTAATTTTATGTTTCTATGCATGAGTAAAATTTCTTACGGAAAACCTATAATGATCTCAGAAAACAGTATAATGTTGTTAGAAAAGTAATAAAATAATCTTTGTATCTCTGCTTATGTCCACTCAGTTCTGCAGCTCAGGAACAGTGGCTATAGTATTCTAGCAGTTATTAATTTTTTGAACCAGAACCTTATTGCAAGTCTGACATTTTAATTCTCAGAAATAAATAGACAGTAACATGTATTTAACAGAATGAAAATGTCACTTTCATGTTTTGTTGTGAAAGCAATTTTTTATAGGATTAGAGAATCTTGAACCTCTGAAGATTACTAATGGATACCATAGGCACCTAATTCTTCTTTCTGCCATTTGTGCATCTCTGATACTGTCTGACTTAATGGATTGATGACACCTCTTCTCATCGATGTAGAAATCCCTTTAATCTTGCAGTAAAATGTATTACATCAGTTATAATCAACCATAGAAGTCAGGGGTTTTCCCCTGCCTTTTATTAATATTATTTATTTATCTATCGAATATGTAACCTATTAGTCTGCAAGAAACAAACTCTCTGGGAGCATTGTTTGAAGTTAAACACAATTTCTGAACAACACAGACACAACTAGAAATAAAGAGACAATACTATTTACCATAAGGTGCAATCCCGAGCTTATATGAGGCCAATTGTGAGTGATAACTTGTTGAATGCATTACAAAATTTTTGCCATATTTTCAGAAGACTAGAAAAAGCTTTAAAGTCCACATAAACTAAAAAATGTAGAAAATTATAAGAGCTCACAGTCTTATTACAAAAATATATCACACATAATATAAAAAGGGAAATGAATAAGTATATATGGGAGAATATCTATTTCAACAAGACAATAATATTGTATGATGCCTAATAAGAATTGCAACTGTAATAATTAGGCACTATAGGGGAGAACTGACTTTATAATGGTGAATTAAGAAGATAAAAAAGTTCCCAACTATTATTTAAGGGTTAATCATGTAGAACACAAAAACATCACTCCGCATTTTAGAAAAAAATCTGAATAATTAAGACAGAATTCTGGCATAATAAGTCAAACTATCTCAGCAGACATTTCAGAGTTTCACTAGCTATGATAGTTATTAAGATATGTAGGAAGCATTTGCACTTTTCATAAATTCTCTATTTTATTTTGAGCCAGAATCCAGAATGCCAAATTGGCATAGAATTGTCTAAACAATCATAATTCAGAGGGAATATATAATTAAATTATCATTATAAATATTTGTTATGATTTTATTTATCCACATGTTAGAAAGCTATTCAAAATCATAATTTTTCAGGCTTCACAGTCCTAGTAATGATAAGAATCTTAGTAAACACCCCTCTTTGAGGTAACATTTTTTTCAGTCAGTTCTATAAAGTCATGGAAAAAAAAATGTCATTAACTTAAGTTGCCAAATTGGGATTTTAATATATTTGTGCTAAGAGAAGTATATGTGCCTACAAGAGTCAAAATTAACAGTGATATATGATGATATATACCAGAAAGCAGCTTTTTTCTCTTTTTCATATTTTCCTCAGGAAAAAATACTTGGGCATCTGTCATTTCATCTTGAATGCTGTGATCATCTAAATGTTAAAATATATGACCAGCTATTAATTTCTTTTGGGATATTATTTATTAGAGAAATTAAAAAGCAAATGAAAATAAGTTCATTATTTTCCCCCCCAAGTAATATTTTATTATAAAATTAAAAAAAAAAAAAAACAAAACCACCACTGCTTAATTTTCTTCAGCATCTTGTTTTGTAACTATTTTTTTAATGTCAGAAAACACAAGGAAGGATAAGAAGTGGGTTAAATATAAATTCTAATAACTTCTATGAAGCAGAGTTCATTAGTTACAGTCTATTTTATAGAAATAGCAATAAAATCTAATTTAAAATTTAAAGAAAATTTGTAGTTGAACCTTTCTAAGTACTTACATAATAAAAACTTTTTAATTAAAAAAGTCTTTTTAATTATAGAAATTGTTAATCTTGACATGAGTATGAAAACAGAGATGGGGTTATTCATTTCAGTTTTTCAGTGTTATGAAGAACTGAAGCAAGAACAGCAGGGAATTTTGCCTTTTCTTATGTGGCTTATGTGAATGTGAACTCAGTTCTCTGCTGCATGCATCTATTGGTGCTACCTGCATCTAAACCCAAGTTTGCTAAGTGCTGTTTATTTAGGTTGCACCTCAATTTGTTGCGTATTGAGAGGGAAGAATAGAAGGCAAAGATTACACTGATCCAGATGAGATTTCTTTTGCTTACCATTGAGGTGGTGAACCAGGTTTTGTCTCTCAAAACACTTGAATAAAATGGTGGAACTTGTGTATGATAGACTTGGGAACTCATGAACATTCCTATACTGTTTAGATTAAGCACACAAACAGAGAAGAAGACGGATGCTTTAGAATTGTCTCACCTATCATCTGCCTACTATGACTGAACCAGATTCATCTAATATATATTAAATATCTCTTTTAAGATATGACAAATTTTGCCTTGAAAGTGTTGACTTTTATTTAGTGACCACATATGGTCACCCATTCATATAGAAATAGCAACAGTTCATGTGTCTAGATCGGATGAAAAGATCAAGGAAGATTTGTATCCAATGGCAAAACTAATTTACTTGTCATTATAGCTCCATGTTGCAGTATTGCTAGTCACTGGCTGTACTGGGCCCTGTTTGTAATAGAGTTAATTTTACTCATATTAACTTGTATACTGATGTGGGTTTGATTTGTGATGAAAACAGTGTTAATATACTGATGTTTTACTGATGCTGAAAGTGCTTACACTGTGTCCAGGTCTTTTCTGTTTCTCACAAGGGAGGAGACTGGGGGTGCACAAGAAGTTGTGAGGGGACACAGTCATGCTCAGCAATAAAACCTCAGATGAAGGAGAAGGAATGAGGGACATGCAGAGTTAAGACATTTGACTTCCCAGGTAACTCTTTGATGCGATGAAACCCTTCTTTTCTGGGTATACCTAAACACCTGCTGGATTATGGGAAATAGTGAATTAACTCCTTGTTTTGCTTTGCTTACCTGCATACCTATTACATGTGCATGCCTATTAAATGTCCTCTATCTCAACCCATGAGTTGTCTTTTGCCCTTCTGATTCTCTTCCCTCTTCTACTGGGGGAGTAGGTGATTGAGCAGATGTGTAGATGCTTAACTTTTGGCTGAGATCAAACCATCACACTAACAAGAACCTCTGTACTGTTTGCCAGGTCCCAGGACTGAGGCCTGCCAAGTCTGATTTCTGAAAAAGAATATTGGCTTATCTGTTTTATTACTGTTTGTCTTTGACGGTGGAGTCATAGTTTTACATGGATAGCAGTAGCAAGCAGTTATGTTGTGCTTAGATGTTTATGACTGTAATACAGCTATGTAGTTTAGTGGTGTGAGAGCAGAGACCCTGGGCATTGGAGACACAGGATGAGGCCCAGAGAAGAGGAGCTGTGGAGCAATAAGACAACACATCAGTGCTCTATTAAAGAAATACAGCTGTGGAGCTGGGAACCAAGGACAGCAAAGTAATACGTAACATGCGTTACACCACACATAGGAAATGCAGACATAACACAAAACTACAGACTAATGAGAAAAAAGGCAAAGTTTAGAAGCATGTTAGGACACACACAAGAAACAGCCTCAGGAGAATCCAAGTGTAAGATAAAAAGAACTATCAACATTACCATTGTGTTCCTCCCCGGCAAAGAACTGCACGTATTTAAAGCTCACCATAAACCCTCAGGCCACCATCATCAGAAAAAAACCCACAGACCTTAGAATCCCAAGGATAAGGGGAAGGATATGCATACCATCAATAACAAACCAAACCAAACCAAACCAAACCAAACCAAAAAAAAAAAAAAAAAAGTAAAAACTAAGTGTGTTTGTAACAATTTTCACTGTAGTATTATTATTAGGGGTGATTTTGTAATAAGGAGGTATTCTTTATTTTGTGCAACATTTGAAATAATTCTCATTTAAACTGATTACATCTTGCTTAAGGTTCCAATTATACTAATAATAGGCTTTATAAAATATGTTTCCTCTTTTCTCATCAACAAATTTTGAGCAAAACTGTTATTTATTTCAAACTTATTTGAAATTATACATCAATATGGAGGCAAAAATATCCTAAGTAACAGATCAAAAATGCATCACTGCTTGAGGATACAGGAAGGATACATTTAGATTTTCTTTATGAGGAATATGATCCCTGTCTTTAATCTTCATTTTTGGAGTATTAAGAATGGGTTAGAGTTCATGCTTCGTTATATCACCCCAATGTTTCTTCTGGTATTTCAGATTTCACATGAAAATCTATGAAGTCTAATAAGGACTGCTATCTGTCCTTATTAGAATGAATATCTGAATGAAACAAACATTTGGATAATAGAAGACACACGAAAATTATACTAAAACCAAACAAACAAAATAAAGGGGGGGGGGGGGGGGGAACACAAAAAAAACCCAAACCAACCAAACAAAAAAATCCCTCTACTGTTCTCCACAGAACCATTTATATCATTCAGCTACATGCAATCAAAAGGCAGTCACATGCGATGCTGCCTCAGCCTAATTATTTAGAAGCTGGAACACAAAGGAAAGACATTCACAGGAAGTTCAACACCAGCAGTTTCTCTACTCATAGGACAATGTATTTTAAATTTTTTTTAAAGATTTTATTCTTTTCTGATAAACAGCTTGCCTACCTTCCCTTTCATCCAACAGGAATTTTGTAAAAAAAAAAAAAAAAAATCTTTTGACTGAGGATATTTTAGAAATACATTGAGTCTGAAAACTAAATTGATGTCACGGACACCTTTTCAACCTTCAGAAATCCAGATTTTCATTTAACTTTTACATTTGATCCCCACAACATACATTCTGCTGTTGCATTTTTGTCCTACAGTGAAATCTGTTGTCATTATTATACAGCTTAAATACTAAACTTGCACCAAAACTGCTGCAGTTTAAAAAATGAAAAGCTCTTCCACAGAGCTTAAGCACTCTTTAACACTCCCTTAAAGAAGTGTTGTTTAAATTAGACTAGGGAGAAACACAGCAAACAGAGGAAAACAAGTGTGAATTCAGCAGAAACTAATTTTGTAATACATTGAGAAGAGGTAGAAATACTTTACTCACCGACAAAATGGGAAAGCTCAGTGCTCATGGGAACTTTTGTAGTAGGCCCCATGGGAAGTATTGCAGTCCTGTGAACTTGGCACCTTTCAAACCTAAAAACAAACAAACAAACAAACAAACAAACAAAAAAGCCAAAAGTGAAGTATGCTGTCTGCAGATGAGGCTTCACTATCGTTTGGGTCCCTTATGTTATGAAAGCAACTTGAAGTCAATGCATGGATTTCTACACCATTGAAGAAGCATAACTTCAGGAGGTTTAGGAAAATATTTTTAAACTTTCTCATTTAAGAACAAGTGGACCCACTATTTTGACATGGTTTGTTTTGACATGGTGTTTCTCTGCTGTATGAGCTGTGTCTTGCACATCAAAAGATAGAAATGTGGCTTGGTTTTAGGGGCCAGTTTGTCACTGTGTGAGTGTGGCCCATGCTTTTCATTCCACACACTCTATGTAATTTCTCATCGACTGTTAGCAATGGATCATCTGCAGCAGCTGCCCAGGGCACACCTGGCCCCTCAGGCTACAAGCTGGGTGTTTAGGAACTCTGTGAGATAAGGAAGT
>JAWWEE010000001.1:62759242-62780791 GCA_035221455.1 Xenops minutus
GCTGCCCAGGGCACACCTGGCCCCTCAGGCTACAAGCTGGGTGTTTAGGAACTCTGTGAGATAAGGAAGTTTTCCTGCCTTCACACCCATAACTCAGGTGTGATAACTCCCCTCCGAGGAGTTATTAGCACCCTCACACCCAGCCTGAGGGGTCATGTCTACTAATGGGCCATCATCACTATGAGTATCCCATGACTCATAGTGTAAATCACCCATTGTGAAACTCTTTGCCCTGAGGGAGGTACTGGGCACTCCCATCTGAGCCTAAGGATATATTATCTTGGGGGTTTGGGACTTCTGGTCCTTCTGGGACTTCTGTATCCCACTTGTGGGATACAGAGGAGGACTGGGACTTTAACAGGACTGCAAGTGCTACTCTTGACCAGATTGTGGACATCATCCTTAGCAACAGGTTTTCTCTTTCCTTTTACTTTGTACTAAGGGGTGGACTACGTGGTGCTCAGCACAGGGGCTGGTGAGCTCCATTTTGCTCATGCCCCAGGGTGCTGAGGGTGCTGGGTTGTACATCTGTTTTTTTGTGGGTCAAACAGATTTTTCCTCTGCATCATTGTACTTGCTGTGATCTTTTTATTAAACTGTAATTGTGACTTGCAATCTCTTTTGGAGTTGGTTTCATTTCTCCTGCTGGTTTACCTTTAAATCAGTACAAAAGGTCTTGCAAATTGTTTGTCAAAAATCAAGTTTCCTCAAGCATCAGAACAACTGGAAAAAAGGAAGGAATTGTAAGGGTATGTTACTGATTCTTTAAAAAGGGATTTTTAGTATTTTTTCCTCCCTACAGTAGGTCAAAGACAAAGAAGAGACTGAAAAGAAAGTACAAAAGAAAGCATGAAAGTATTTTTAAGGATCTTCTTTTCTGCTTGACAAGCAAAAGTTATAGGTGTTAGTTTCTTGTTCTTAAATTGTGTGTTACTCTTTTTTTCCCCCATATGCACTTATTTACCTGGGAGGTGTTAGTAAAACTTTTCCTTTTGTGTTTTGGTTTCATTAATCCAAACTGCCTAAGCCAAATTTTCTTGTGCAACACTTGTAAATCTGCACTAATTTACTGTTCAGTTGAAGTTCTATAATGGAAATTGTCTTAAAATTACCTCTATTCCTCTTTTGCATGCTATGCATTCATATCTTGGATTATATGATGGGTGCTGAACAGGCTCCCCAGGAAAGTGGTCACGGCACCAAGCCTGACAGAGTTCAGGAAGTGTTTGGATGATACTCTCAGGCACATGGTGTGACATTTGGGCAAGGTCCTGTGCAGGGCCAGAAGTTGGACTCAATGATTCTTGTGGGTCCCTTTCAACTCAGCATGTTCTATGACTCTGTGATTCTGTGATTTTGTTTTAAATAAATTTTACCTTAAAGATCTCTTATTTTCAAGTACTTTAAATAAAATAATTTGAAACTATGAAATTTGACTAAACTATATCACCTGGCATGATTCTCCAAATGTCCAACTGAAACATCTTAGTACACAGTGGGAGAACAGATACAAGTTTTACAGAGATTATGAGAGTGGTCAGTCCTGTCACTGGGCACCAATGGAAAGGGCCTGGTTCTGTCTTCCTTGCAACTTCCCTTCTGGTATTTATGCACATTGAGAACATCTCCCCTGACCTTTCTCTTCTGTGGGCTGCACAGTCACAGCTCTTTCAGCCTTTCCCCATAGGAGACATGTTCTAGTCCCTTAGTCATTTTGGATGTCCTTTGTTGATGTCCATGTCTCACTTGTACCAAGGAGTCCAGAACTGGACACAATAGCCAAACAACCCAAATGGAGCCTCAGTGGTGCTGAGTAGAGAAGAATCACCTCATACGCTCTGCTGGCAGCAATACTCTTAAAGCAGTGCCATCAGCTCTCTTTGCAGCAAGGGAACGTTGTGCTGTACATCCACCACCAAAGCCAATGTGATTAAGTGTTTCTTTTGGAATTAAGCAGCACAATTCCTATTTCACTTAAAGTTTGAGGTCCTGCTATTTCTTGGGGGATTAATGCATTCACAGTTCAAATTTGTTTCTCTGACGCAGCAGGAATGTTCATTTCTGATGCTTCTGCTTTATGTTAATAGAGCATGGAATAAACAAAGAAGGAAACAAAAAAATCATGATTCATATCACTAATTAACTAGATATGCTGACATACCACAGATTTAATTTACATCACTCTCACCAGGACAAAAAAGACCATGTTTTTGTAAGAACCATTCTTATCTTTCTCTACCTGAGTCATATGTAGGCAGGGAACAAAGAAGGGAAAAAAAAAAAAAAAGGAAATTTTATAAATGATTCTGCAAAAATTTGTGCTACATAAAAATTGTTTACATGATCATATGAAGGCACACAGAAATATCTAACAATCAATCCAATAGATATGTATATATGTATTTGCAGAAGTATTTATTAATCACACTTAAAATTGTGGTAATTTGGTGACTCAAAAAAACCCCTTAATTCATCCCAAACTCATAAACACGAAGTTTCCTTTTTTCCTCCCACTGAAAAACTGAGTGAATAATTCAGATAAACAGGTATTTCTGTGCCAGATAGTTACATGAGATCCATCATCTCACCAAATCCCTAGGAGTGATATCTGCTCCTAATAATTGCCTAGTCATGCTGGTAGGAAGAATAGGTATGTTTTGACCAATATATTGACTTAAAGCTTGGCTAATGTGGCAAATTATCATAATGGGATACTTTATTCACAACCAAATTTTCTGACTAGACCGTGTACAGGAGCTGGAAAAAGCTAAATATCATGATCAACATTTCACATAATTTCACAGAATTTTCTGAGTTGAAACGACCCACAAGGATCATCAAGTCTCACTCCAGTGAATGGCCCATACATGGTCTAACCATGCTCTAACCAACTGAGCTAATCTCAGGGTCATAATAAAGAGCACTAAGTGTCACACATTTAACTTTCTTTCTAAGACTGCTCGTATTCACTTTATTGAACAGAAAAGTTCAGCTGGTCAAGAGGTTTAAGAATTTTTAAGCTGTCCATATTGATTTTTTTTATTTAATGTAGAATTGAATTTTAGCCTAGATATTCTCTTCCTCGATGAGAAAAAAAAGTAAGATATGCTTTCCTTAAATATGGTTGTTTTATTTTATTTTTTTTTAATGTGGCTGTTGAAAACATGGAGATACACATTCACAAAAGGGAAAATAGTTACTTGTAGTGCACACAGTTTAAAGGTGGTTCAGAGAAGGGTGGATTTTTTTGTCATTTTTTTCCTCTTTATGGAACATTTGGATAAAGAGTAATGAGTTTAGCAACTGCTGGATTTGTTGCAGCAAAAAAAGTTGCATTGCAGTTAAAAGTGCTGTGGGACCCTGAGGGAAGGATAGTAAAGTAGGCCAATGACAGAAGATAGAGGTATTTTGAATTTTTTTAAAGGTAAAACAAAGAAAACAAAACAAAGAAACTAGAAGATTTTTTTTTTTTTTTCCCATGGTTGCAAATATTCTATGCTAAGGCTTACAAGCAGGTTATAAGGATCAAACATCTAAATATGGCTAGCCTTTTGTGGTAATCTGTGAGTATATTTCCTTATTCTCATGGGAAATTCTAGCATTTTTAATGTTTGATATTTCTTGCATCAGATTAGAGATGAACAAATGTATCAATCATTGCTCAGCGTTTGCAAATAGAAAAATACAGTGAGTGTTTTTCCAGAGGGGAACTGATCTGGAGAAACTGAGAAAGGAGTGGTAAAGAGGATGAGATCTGTGTAATGAAGTTGTGGTGTTAATGCCAAAAAGTTAAAGGTAAAATGTAACAGTTTGTCACAATTATGTTTCATATTGGCAGGTGTTCTGAACTTTCTGTTTGATAACTAGACATATAAATTTCAGTTCTTAAAGCTTTGCAGCCAATTTAAGGGCTCATTTATTTCCCTGACAGCAAGATATATATGCTGCCTGGCATAGTGGATGTCTGGGGCCAAATCCACCACTTTGTTGCTTGTGTGTCTTGTGGGAAGTAAATAGTAGCAATTTTTCAGCACAGGCATACCAGCACAAGGTGTTTAGCAAATAAATGAGCGTAAGATGACCTGTGGTGTCCTGAAATTACTAAAATTCATGAATAATAAAATGATCTATAGATTGTTAGCAGAGGGCTATAACAAAGGCTAATTTGCAGTCACTGAAGCTTTACAGGATAATTTGTAATTTTTGAAAATTTAATGACTTCATCAGTTTTTACCTATTTTTTTTACCAATATAATTGTCTGAAAGCTACCATGAGCAGAGATCTTCTCTCTAGATAAAATCACAATCACCTATACCATTACGTTATGATTACTTAACTGACTTTATCTTTAGAACTTTCCTCGTTCACCCCTATAACTACCGAAAGTATTTCTTTATCTTATGAACACATATTTTTAATTTTGTTAAATCTTGTTAACATAAGAAACATTTAAGAAATAGCTCCACATTAGGATTTAATGGGGAGTAACACCTTTTAATAACAAATGTAGCTATCAAGACAATGTTCTGTTTGCAGTAATATACTTTTCTTTCAGGAAACTTTTACACCGTGGTCTGGAAAAGCAAAAGTAAAAAATGGGAGCATCCTCTCTGTAATTTCTTTCTCTAAAACACTCATTCTTAATTAAGGAAGTTAAATCTTGAAACCATTTAAAAAGGAAAGCTAATTAACATCATTCTGTCAATGTAGAGAAATAGTGACATTTGTCAGATACTTGAGAAGTACTTTAAGGGGATATTTACAGTGACAATATTAAAGAAAGAGAAAGTACAAATGAAATGTAGCAATATCTGGAAATTACCATTTAAAGAAAAAAGTATTCAAAGGAGGAGAGGGAAAGATAAAATAAATCAAATGAGCAGTTAGTCTGCTTATTTTACAATTTTAATTGCTTTTTAACCTTTAGAATACTTCTGAAGGAGAAAAAAAATTGTTCATTTATAAAGTCTTCTTTGGTTTTATTTTTTAAAGCAGTTATTCTCTGACAATGCAGAACAAATTTTTCCTTTTAAAAGATTCTTGAATTATGATTGAAAATTTATAACTTAATAAGTACCATTCCATGAAATATTTATATTCATCTTCAAGTTGTATTTTTGAAGAATAGTTAAAAAAAAAAAAACAAAACAAAAAAGAGCAGAAAATCATTCATTTATAGCAATAAGTTTCTCTAGACAATGGACTTCCTGAATGAGACTTCATATAGGTAATCACAATGACCTTGTTCTTTGTAAAAGTTGTGCATAATGTTTATTGTAATCAGAGCATATGGACCATCTAATTAGTCCCAGAGCTTCAGAGTCAGTGTTTAAAACACAGTAAGTGGGAATTGTTCCTTAAAAAGGTCAGCACAAATGGAATGTCTGGGGGCTTTTTGGTTCTGGTTTTATCCACCTTCTCAGTCAGTAAGGAGAAGTATCCTTCTGAGGTTTCTTGTGCAGAGTGTCTAGAAGGAGAATAAATAAATAATGAAATACTAACAATCCTATCATGCCATGTCTACTAGTCTACTAGTCTGCTACTAGTCTACTACTGAACCCCTTTTCATCTTAACGTGATCATGCTTCCCCAGAAAATAAAATTGAGTAAACCAAAAGTAGTAGAAAAATGAAGCAGAATTTAACAGTGTTTTAACCTTGTGCTACTTCTTTTTGCTCTATAATCCTTTCTTATTCTTTCATGCTATGAATAGACTGAGTGTTATATCATCTTTTTAGTAGTAAAAATATTAATTTCTAATAACAATCTAATTTTTTGATATCTTAAAAGTAGGGCTGAATGTGCCAGAAAAAGTCGGCTTCTTGCAGACAATGTAAGTCTGTCAAAGTGATATCAGATACGGCACTGAATGTACCTGCAGACTGGAATACACCACTGACACATCGTGCTGCCTCCACCTGTTTGGCACCCAGGAAGCTGAAACACAATAAACTTTTGAGTCTCCAGAAATTATCTTTTGAGATCATACTAAAATACAACATTGCTGTACTTCTTTGGTTGCATAAAGGGTTTTCTGAATTTGTAAAGCTGCTGGATAACTACATTGCCTCTAAACTTGCATGGCAAGGCTCATGTGTTCTGCAGGTAAACAGAAATTAATAATATCTGCTAGGATGAAGGAAAGTCTCCTGTATCACTGAGGCTGTAGAATAAAGACACTGCATTTTTTTATCATCTTAACACTATGTGAAGTTCACCTGCTCATTTAGTCTCCTTATCATGGTCTAAAATGAAATAATCAGCTTAAGTGTTGAAAGAGAGTGTAGCATAGACTTGATTAAGTGACACATCTGAGGTCTAAACCATTAAATTCGTTTAAAATTTAACTGAATTTAACTTGAGAACTGTTCTAGGAGCAATTATTCTCTGGGGTACCATGGAGTGAGTCTCCGCCAGACTTTTTCCAAGCATTACTCTATACAGGTTGTTCTGCTTTCATTGCACTAAGCAGAATTCACACTAAACAAAGCACTTTGCACTGCAGCAACTGTGTGCAGTCCAGCACCACGGCTATTCAAAAAGAAATATGCTGTGCCTGCTCAATAACCTTTGGGTAGGGAGATGTGAGAACCTTACTAAACAGATGCATTGGCCTATAAAAACTCTGGTTTGATAATTCTAATAGCCAGCATTCAAGCAAGTTAATTTAATGAGCTTAGTGCAGTAAGAGCAATTTCAGCTATTTTCATGTATTTGGGTGCTGTATTTCTTTACTTCACCTTTTTAGTAAATCTCGTTAAAACCACACAGCCTCAGTTAACGTTTTTCAAATAGCCACTCTTTGCAGAACTATAGGAATTAAGTGAAATCAGTGTAGTGTTCTGAGAACTGCTTTGCACTGCCCTTGAGCTTAACATTTTATCATTCGTATACGGCTGGGTGGGGCTGACAGACCCCGAATGACATTGTCATCATGCTTAAAGTTATTATACATATTCTTTATGTTGAGATAAAAAAAAAAAAAAAAAACAACAAAAAAACAGAAAAAAAATCTTTTTACCTGTAATTTTTAAGCAGAAAATATCTTAAAATGTAATGCTCTTTCTTCAATATCTGAATGCTAGTGGGGTTTTTTATAGTCACTTAAGTCTCTGACAACCAAATGCTAAAGCTATAAATGCTAAGAACAGAGCCAGGAAGTCCGATTAAACTTTGCAAATGAAATTTGCTAGCATAACTAGAGGTCCTTGGAAGATTATTCATTTTTACAAGCAAAACTAAATTGTACAGATGAAATAGGTGCTTTAAAATAACAATATTTTCTGTAAACTTCCACATATAGTGACTGCAAATGAAACAAAAAAACCTCTCTTATTCAATATGGTACAAATATCTCTGAGTGACAACCTTTGACTGAGGAAGTTAAAAGATTTATACAACAGAAGGATAGTTAAATGATGCAGCAAAAGGCTGTGCAGAGAAATACCAAGATTATTAACCTTTCATCTTCTTAGACTACAGACAGGTACACAAATTAAAACAAAAGCAGACATAGATTTTAAAATCTTCCAAGAATTTTTTTTTTGCAACGAGTTGTTTTCTACTTTGATCCTCCATCACAAATATTACCAAAAAAAAAAAAAAAAAAATCTGCTGAAGCCTACACGTCACTAAAGATACTAAACTGTTCTGGCAAGAAAGAAAAATATTCTCTAGTTGATCCTAAGGGTCATACCTGTACTGGTGATTTTGCCAGCACTTCTCATATACAGGATCTCAAAATATAACTTTTCAACTCAAGGTTTCAGTCTCAGTCTGTGAGATCTAATAACAACATTGCTGGAAAGCCAGGTACATGAAGTGGAAGAAACAGTAGTGCCATAGCAGCCATTGCTATTACACATGGCCAAAGTTCAGTCTAGGATGCTTGGCAAAGTGCAAAAAAGATGGTTCCATTCTTGTTCTATTTAGTGAAATGGAAATAGGACTATAAATATGGGAAAACACTTATAGGAAACACACAAATTTCTTTTCTTTTTCTTTTACCTTTTTTTTTCAGACCTTACATTCATTACCTCCATGTTATATATATAACACAGTCATTTCTTTTCTATTTTACTAATTTTCTTTGTATGTCTATACCCTAGACATTGAAAGCACAGGAACAATATTGCAGAATAATGTTTAGTAAACTGACCAATATGACAGCCATGACAGTTGCCTTAGGCTAGAAATCTTTCCAAGAATCACGATAGATACTTAGATGATTAGTTCAAGCTAAACTCTGTGTTACTTTGTGTAACATTCTACTACTGTCATTGTCATGACTGCAAAAATGTAAGCAGGGTATACTTCAATAGTCACTGGATTTGAATGGCTAAAAGAATGTTCAGGAGATTGCATTCAAATATGTAATACTTCTCATAAGTTTTTCAGGATTATGTGAGCAATCCTTTTGATTAAAGAAAAAAAAAATCACAGTAGCTATTGTACTTCAGGATTACAGGTTTATATTTTGAGTCATGCAGTACACCTGTTAGCTCCATTCATGGACTGCAGTTCATTGTACTATGCAGTCTGTTCAAGAGCTTTGAATCAAGCAGACCAAGAAATAAGGAGAGGTGACTAAAAAAATTACTTACTTTTTAGTGCTAATGAGAAGCAGCCAGTTTGGCACCATGACATTGCAATAAGAACCATGGTGAGAATCACAGTCTATTTTTACTCTGATGCTTACTGACTCCTACTATTATCTCAGCAAAATTAATCAGGGCCTAATTCTGTCAACTTTAGTCACAGTGATTAATTCTTTACTCAGTGAGTAATCCAGTATGTATCAGAAAGTTGGGAAGTATGAAGACTTTTTCACAAATATCAGAAGGCTGAAGGCTCTCAAAAATTGATCCCTTTCAGTATGAAATATATCTCACTGACTTCCCTCTAATCACCAAAAATTCTCTGTGTTGAGAGTTGTGGCAGTTGAGAGAATGAGTTATTTTTTGCTAAGTGATTTAAAAATTTGCCACATCCACCCAATAGTGCTCATATGGGCCTTGGACTTCAGATATTTATAAATAATATTATTCTACAGAATGCATGACTGCAGAGCATACCTTATGTGTATGTCAGGTGCATATACAGATGTACACAGAGCTGGCGACACTTATCAATGCAGGTGAAAACATTCGTCACTCACACAGACGCAAACAGCACCAGAAACATCATCCTGTTCCTATGTCTCACTATATGTCTGCATGTGTGTGTATGTATAAATACACATACATGCCCGGTGGATCCCTCCAGCAGATGAACTCACCCAGTCTGCCCTTGGACCCAGCATCTCCAGTTGCTAGCATCTGGAATATGAGCCCGCAGGGCTGCGGTCACACTCTAGGTGCTGGTAGAGACCATTACACACATACAGACATGCATACACACACAAATATACATATATAAGCAGATATTTTAATGAACTCAGACTACATAATCCCCCAGCAACTCTCTGGGACTCCTCTGGACCTTCTGAAAGCCAGCTTCTGCTGTGGTCTCACCCTTAGAGACACACACAATTGCCTGGCTCCCAGTTCACTTCACCTGCTCAACTGACTCATCTGACATCTCTTCACTAGCTGACACACCCACACTTGTCCATGGCACCATGAACACACAGACCACTGGCCCCTGGTCTGACCCCAGTTGCTGGAACTCATACCTCCTTCCACACCTGCACATTGAAGAGAGATCCTTCTATGCAAGAAAGAGTTAGAAGGGAACTTAATGAAAAGGCAAGACAGATCGAGTTGATCAGGTGCAGGGAATGGCTGAAATCTATACAGACCAACAAACTATTTACATATAAATGTCCCTTCCCCCTCCCCCCCTTTATTTTCTCATTCTTGTTCCTCCCCATATCACCTACCTTTTCCCTCTATCCTTTTCCTTGCCTTTGGTTTCTCATCTAAACAATCTGTAATAATTCGTTTGTAATCCCAAATACTCTTCTCTTGCATTCCATAAGATGCTGAAAATCCCCTAACTAGTTATATCACCCTTATTCTGTAAAATGATTTTACAGATTTTTCTTTTGAATCATGGAACATCTGAACCATGGGCCTGAGGTTGTCCTAGGACAGCCCTGGGAATGGCCTGGACAGAGTCTCTCTTCCTTTGTGTCTTTAACTTGGGTTCCCACTTTGTATTCTGGTGCTCCTCTGACTTTGTGTAGGTTGATGCTGTGATGGCTGATGAATTCCCATAGAGGGTCTGGGTGTAGCCCAGCAGATCTTCCTCCTGCCTCTGTTCCTCTAGGCTCACCTCTGTCTGTGAAAACAAACTTTTATAGCAGGCAAGCTGAAAATCGTTTCTTGAATATGATGTTTTTCCCTACGTAATAATGGTACCTTTAATATTTAGAAATCACAGACTCAAAAGACTATGAAAAAAAGAAAGGGGACATAAAGAGTATAAGTGAGTGAGGGATGAAAACTCTAAATGTAACTGAGGAACCTTGAAAAGTGTAGTGCACAAGTTAGAGTAGCCTTGAACAATACAAACTTCTGCATTTAGCTTTTATATAGTCAATAACCTCAATTGACATTGACCTTGGGAGCAAAATGGGCCAATATTTTCACTTGGGTGAACTGTTATTGGAAGGTTTCTCTAGTGTATTAGGCACAAACGTGCATTCCATCAACATCAAGTACATGTTATCTTTTTCATCAATTCTCTTTCTTTTGTGCTAACATTGTTATTGTGATAAGGACAGGGAAAAAAAATAAATACATTTTCTGGGAGTTAACTTCATCTCTGACATAATACCATTGAAATCAACTACCTTTGCTATGCTTTTTCTTTGCAGAAAGTTTTGGACACATTATGCCAGTAATAAAATAGACTGCATCACTGAAAAAATATATTTATTTTTATAGATTTTAAGAATAATTTATTTTTAATTTTCAGGAGTGAATTTCTAGTTTGAAAAATTCTAAATGCAGTCTAAAGTTTATAGATTAAATATAACTAATGTACGTATTTAGCAGAACTGCCAATGAGAAGGAACACTGATAGAATATCTTAACATAAATGACTTTTACTATGTTATAATTCAAAAGAGATTGACAGAAATGGTACTGACCATCCAAACAGCAATGTATGCCAGTTGATAAGAGATAATAGAGACCAATCAAGCCAGAAAAACGGTGCCTATGTAGATTACTTCAGCAAGGCTTGCTCAGCCTGCTCTTCCAGGAAGGACAGAAGTTTGTTTCAAGCCCACTGTTGGAACCTACTTATAGAATACATTGCAATTGAAAACAGACCTTTTGATTGCTCTGAAGACCTAAGATTTTAAGTTTCCATTTGATTCCAGGAAAAACTGCTTATGCCCACTGAAATTTCTCTTATTGCTGGTTCAACTACACAGAGAAACACCTGGGAAGAAATATTATCTGCTCCGTTTCTTCTGAAATTTTTTCCAACCACACTTCTTAAAGCTGGGAGAAAGAAAAAGGAACATTGAGTTGCTAAATTTACTGGAATTAAAGAAAAAATAGATGGTGCTGAAGGGAAGGAAGAAAGAAATTACATGCCTAACTGGAGCACTTGTCCATGTTTAACTCCTATTGGGTTCACTACCTCCATTCTATCTCACATGGGAACATCAAGCTTTTGTTTATATGCAAAGGTGAGTTGACACAGTTCAGGAAAGCACAACTGAAAGAAAGTAACCACAGGTTAAAGTACAATCTAATGTTTGTATATCTTGATTTGAAAAGGGAAAAAAAAAATAGAAAAGTAAAATAGAAGAAAAGAAACCATGGGAAATTGATTTTTGTGATCTTAAAAAAGTTCTATAATTATCCATTATATACTATTAAATTAACAGGGAGAAAGTCAATGCATGTGAAGTAACAGTAAAAAATTTGTAAAGATTACATTAATATTCCAATTTACTTTTTATATTTTGAAGATGTCAACAAGCATCAGGAAAAGGCCTTTTCATTGTGTGTAACCTTATACATTGAAGCTGTCTTCCCATACAACTGCAAAATAGAATTGTTATCTTGATCAGAATGAGGTTTTTACTCATGGGAGTGTAGTCAGCATGAACTCTTTTTCTGATTTTAAGACTGATAACTGACCATTTATTTTCTGCAACTGCTTCAATATCTCCACAGAAGTAAACATATGACTTTCTCTCTCCAAGAAAACTCTATTATATGTTTTAGCCTGGTGAAGCTAACTCAGAAACAATCAGAAATAGAAACGCTAGCACATTTAAGGCTCCTATGATAAATATAGACATTAGAATTTGAAACCATATTCATATAGCTTCTAACACAATGGATGTTGGATAAGAAGAATTTGCATCAAGAAGACAGATGTCATGCAATTCATAGATTACTGTGGGAGAATAGATAAATGTGAGACAGGTGGCAAACTAGATATTTGAAAATTAAAAGCATGCAAAATTTAAAATGAAATAATATCTCTGACTTAAACCCAGTAGTTTTACAGTTCCCTAGTATGCCTCTCTCCTTCATGGAGGTATTTTTTACCAATATTATTTTACCAGGCAAGGATTCTGGTTGCCTCTTCTGCAAAACTTTCACATTTTCCCTTTTTTTCATTATGTCTCTCATTGTTGTTTTATGTCCATGAATTGTCTATTAATGATCAGATCTGTTTGATATTTCCCAGTGGTTTAACTGTCTCAAGGCCAGATACAAGAGGTATTGTGGCCCTGGTGTCTTTTTCAGGCAATCACAGCATCTCAAGCATGCTAAAGTTCCATGGTATGTACCTTTGCTATGATGATATGTATTGCTCTGGCACTTTTTCATGAACACTAAAGAGAAAAGCAGGAAAAAAGTAAAAGGATAGTTACCCTGTAATTTCCTTTGCATCAAGAAATTAGAATATTTTGATAAACAAAAGATTTCAGTATGAGTCTGACAGGATTCAGGTTAAGTCCTCACTTTCAGGTTTGAGAAGGCTTCCCAGAGGGTGGCACTTCCTTTTTACTTAGGTTACGTTCCAAAGCCAAGAGTTTATGGTTCTGTATGCTGCTTCCCTCCATCCTTCGCATCCTTGTAAAGCCTGACAGGAGTTGTTAGCAATCAGTGTTTTTCAGTTCTTGGTTTCTCACTCCCTGTACAGCTGAGACATAGCAAAATCTCCTCAAGCAGGGAGATGGATTATCAATGAATTATCAGCAAGGGCTCCCAGCCCTCCCAAATATTGGACTCGTCTTGAGCCAGAAGTTCTAGATGGTTCCAGAACTAGGATCTCTCCCAGCTACCTGCATTTTAGCAACAATAAAACAGTCCATCTTAATTTTTCAGACATTAAGGTAGGAAAAATTCTGTGGAGATTTTAAAAAAGGCTCCACTTACACATATCTGTTACCATATAGTAGTAATCCCTCCTTAAAACTATACTTTTCCTATCTGTGCTTTAGGACATTGATTGAAATAGTGTGTTGGGATTTAGTTAGCAAGCAATCTGTGTGATTTGGGAGTGTACAAATACTAGGAAAAAAAAAAATCATATTAATATGATGTAGAAACTACAAAAGACTTCTGCTCCTAAAATGCACAGGGCTTTTGAAAATTTCCATTGAAGACAAACAGTAAAAAAAGAGGAGGGTTTAATGTCTTTTTAAAAAAGTTCTGATAAAATTTAAAATCTACTCTTAAAGAGAGATATGAAAAAAATAAGAGAGAGATTTCAGCTGTTAATAGCTAATTCCACTGCACTGCAACATCAGTCTAAGCATTGATTCTTCAGACAAAAAGGATCTTGTTGTCATCAATCTGTGAACGCACAGAGCTCTGCAGAATTTGGGTACAGTCCCTAACTCAGACTGCAGTGTGCTGCTTACATCACTTGTAAGAAGTGATGGCAAGCTGTGAAATGCTGTAACTGCAAACAACAAAGAGTTAATCTGACAAATAAGCTTTTGTTTTTAACACTTGGCTTAGGGTGGACATACATTTATAGGACTGAGAATATATTTTTCATCATAAAAAATTAAATTTTCTGTCCGTTTCTTGGCAAAAGAAAACAAATAAAAAAATCTAGTCAATGGAATTAATTTTTACTAATTTTCTATATTGATATGGCAAACTCCAAATAATTTAGGGTTTGGAGTTGCTGGAGTAAAATAGATACTTTTAATATGTGGTTTATTATACCCTGAAGTAGATGTCCAGGCCAACTATTTCCATGTAATTTTTACTTTTCTTTAGCTGTTATGATGGAGCATGTTACAGATCCTAAAGCTGAGTGAGATAGAACCCTCTGTTTAATTCCACTCTTGGACATACAGAAAGACAAATCACTACAGACAGACAGTATTTGTTAACATATGTATACAATTACTTTTGTTTCTGAAGTATCTTAGTCTGGTTAAACTGTTACAGTCTTAGGTGACTAAAGTAGTGCTTCCTGAATTAAATCTGAGCATACTGTAGAAAGAAAATCCAAATAAATTATTTGTTTTCTATTATTTGGAGAAAATGGCTATTTTCTCTTTTGATTAACTATCTTGATGGAAATAAGGTTACTTAAGTAGAATACTGCAACATTATTTATTTTGTATTAAATGTCTTTGGTGCACTATATAATTTATTTCTCATAAATGTTCTGTAGTTCCTCATTGTGATCAACATATGAGGAAAACAGTCTCATTATAGTCTGAAACTGAAGTGTCTGTAGTGAATATTAAAATACAGAAGCTTGTTCAGAGGCATAGATGAAAAAAGTGTAACATAGATGGAAACCAGTGTAACAGAGGTTTAAAACAACCTTATTAATATATTGTAGTGAGTAAAGTGTGCTCCACATCATAGGAGTAGTGAAGGTCTTGTGGCTGTGCAGCCCTGACATCTCAGGACTGTACATCCCTGGATGCAATTTTTTTTTAGTTTTTGCTGGGGGATCAGATATTATATGCTAGTATTTTACTAAGAAGAGATACATCTAAATAATAAAATTCCCAATGCACTGATGGTATTAAAAATGCATTAATGCATTTTAAGTAATACACTGGTACAAAAACTAAAGCAGTACAAAGAAAATCTATGAAAAAGGTTTTATTGCTTTCTTTTCTTAGTGCTTTTATTTTCTGGGAAACATACATTCCAAGATAATTATAAAAAGACAAAGTTTCAAAACTCTTATGAAATATGCTGGAAATAAAGCAAAGTGAATATGTGAGAAACATGAATTTTCTGAAAATGAATAAAGAAGAGCAGATAATGCTCATAGGTAAAAACACTATATATACTTTTGCCAAGAGAGAGTATTCAAATGGGAAATCTCACATTTCAACTTAATTTTCAATAATCTGTTTATTTTATATTTTACTTTCCATCTGTTTCTTCATGTTTTTTGTTTGTCTGGTTGTTTTTCTTTTTGTTGTTGTTCTTGTTTGTTTCTTTGTACAGGAAGCTATGGAACAGTAATTTAGGAGTTTTGCTGTTGTATGTTATGTATTTTCTGTATTGCAGTCATTATGATTCCATACTAATAACCTACCTATAAAAATTCTGTTACTTCTAAAATAAATAGAAGAAAACACATTGGAAATAGCAGTATATTTCATCAAACCTATTTAATATGGTTAGAACAAGAACCCTGCATTAAACCAAAGGTAAACCCGCTAGTACAAATGTCATGTACAAATGTCATATACCAAAGTATAATTTTAAATGTAGGAATATGCAATTGCTTACAATTAAAGCCACTCTTACAAGGAAGAGGTTGTAAAATTATTATGCTTTACTGCAAGAATGAGGTTTGTCAGAAGATAATGAAAGAGGAGAGCTATGGCACATATGGGATAAGTGCAATATAAAATTTCACCATGGCCATTTGTCTTGTTGCAACCCTTTAGAAGTGGTTAACCACAGAAGATAGTAGTAAATAATTGTTTCTGCATCAACAGGAATATCATTTGGGGAAGGACATACTATCATTTCTTTTATATCTTGCTCATGGTTGTTCCTTTTCACAAAGCATGCCCCTTCCTTGGTCCCTAGACAGTCAGAAAAAGCCTGGAGATACTTGGGTGTAGATTGTTTTCGTACTGGAGAGTAAGTAGAGTCCATTTCTCACATCTGGGTGATATAGCTGCAAGGAAACTAAGAGAGGAAGAAGGGACTTATCAGGCATTCAGCACCTGTTACCTGCCTCACTGGCATTGTTAGGGGCCTTATCTGAGCACACTGAGGTAATAGCAATTCCAAAATTCTTCTACTCACTGTCATTGCACTGGTCATCTGCTACTAAGCTCACTAGCATTTGTTATCTATTAGTGGATGGAGTGTTCATGAGAATTGGTAAGAATATATTCTTGTCCTTATTCAGCTCAAACCATGCAGTTTCTCAGCTCAAAATGAGAAAAAAAATCCTAGAATTTAGTGTCTGAGCCTTTTGGCATTGCCTTCTGTACAAACACTGTTCCAGGACAAAGTGATTCTGAAAATTTCAGCTATTATGCACTGGATATCTGCTTCTTGAATACCTATAGAAATTTTATAACCTCATGTCAGATCTGCCACTGGAATAATCAAGAATTCCTATTCAGAAAGATCTGTTTGTCCTTAGTGGCTGGAATACATTAGCTTTAAGGTTACCAGTTCTCTCCCACCCAGTTCTGTAGTAGATGCTCTGTATTCCAATTTTGGAAGTGAACTAAAAATAGAGAAATTAAAAAAAAAAAATAAAAAATCTGTGATATGATTATATTCTTTACCATAAAAATAGATTATAATTTTGATTTTTTTTAACCATGTAGAAAATTATTGAATCAGCTTCTTTCAGCTCTCAGAGACCAATAGACAAGTTCTAGGGTGTTCCAGACATTTTTGGTACCAAATAGGCTCATCTGCATATTTCTTGAATATCCACAACCCCAGTCCCACAAAATACCAAATCTACAAGCCATTGTTACACTTCAAGTACAGAGAAGTCTTCATGGAGCCATTATTCTCTAATTAAGAGTAAGTAATAAATGATGCAGAACTAAGGAATTCTCATTCATACTAACGTAAAAAACATTATCAGGATGTCATAAAGATAATTTTCTAAGTCTGAAGAAAAACAGATGCAGTGACACAAGAAAATCATGATTTTTTGGAAAGAACTTTTGTCTGGTTCAAATTCAAAGAAAAGAAAGAATAAATGCGTGTTAGATAACATGACGAGAGGAACAAAGAAATACCTGAGAGAGAAAAGAAGCAGCAGAAAGAAAATAGGTCAGTTAATAAATGAAGATGCTGAAACTAATGCTGAGTGAAATATAGCCTGGATGCAGATACCTTTTATTTTTCTTGAATAATCTGTCTTCAGCAGGAAAGCTAAAAGAGAAATGTCGGTATGATTAGGAATACCCTGAAGTTTTATTACGGTGAAGATTGGAGGTATGAGCATGGGGAACACTTGGGAAAGATTAGCATATAAACATCAATCTGAAAAGAATCATGGACAAGACTTCTCAAGGCACACACTATTTACACTTTTCATTTAGATTCCTGGACATTTAACAGACCGTGACCCTATCAAAGCAGTAATAACAAGGTATCTCAGTGTTTGTGCCACAATGAGATCAACTGCCTCAGATCACTGAACTCCTCTGCAAAAATGTAGTTGAAAAAAATTTGACATAGCTATCTTTGAAAATTTGACTTTTGGAGGATAATTTGAAGTTTATAAATGAATTAATATTCTTGTCAACTAAAACATGGAAATGAAGAGACAACAAAAAAGCAATTAAAATTTAAGATAGCATTTGTTTAAATGCATGATTCTCTCTCTTATGTGCCCAGAACGTTTTGAATTTTTTTTTTTTTTTTTTTTTATAACAGGGATGTCCAAAGTTATGCTGACAATTACCCTAAATGTTCTTGAATATCACTGACAACTTAGGACCAGAAGTCAAGGATTGCAAAAAGCATTGTAAATATCTGTAAGCAGCTTGAAAAAGCCTTGATAACACTTGTTAACTCTGTTATTATAGAGCCAATGATAGCATTGCATGTTCAGGTGTGTTCAATGCATGCGTACAGGAGCATAGTTTCTGAACTGTACCAGTTCTATTGTTCTTTCACCTTTCATTCATTCTCTTAATGCTACATTCAGCCCTTAAGTATATGTAACCACCATGCAGATATGCATAAATATACATATACACATACATAAACATTTTCAGTGCATCTTTTACCTATTGACTTCAGAAGTAAGTTTGCAACTTGAGAAAGGGTAATAGAACGGATCCCTCAGATGTTGGCTTTGATGTTGGCTTTCAAACATTTGCAATTATGAGCCTTAATGTCTCTCCAAAGTGGCTGAAGGACCATAACAAAATGATTCTATTGTCCAAGAAAAAAAAAAAAAACAGAGGCTTTTTTACACAGGCATGCACGGCTCTAACATGGCAGTACCATTTCCATTCTTCATTGTTGTCAAGCCAGATCAAAATACAGACAGACCAAATGCATAACTGCCTGAGTCCATTCATCTGGATAGTCGGGTACCTCTGGAGGGCTTGTACCTACAGACCTGAGACAAACTGTGCTATACCCTCAACTACTAGGAACAATGAGGGAGTAGACCAAACTGCCACTCAGAAGAAAAATAGCTTTATTTTATTAATTTCCAAATATTTTTCTATCAGGGGAAAATGAAGGAAAATTGGAAAGAATTCACAGAATAAGTGAAAAGGTTTTCAGAAGGCTACATGAATTGATTACTGAAAGGAGATTAAATAACCTCAGTAAAACTAAAGCAATTGCTTTATCAAACAAACAAACAAACAAAAAAAGGTATAATTGCAATATTTAGATGGTTTTATACCACTAACACAGAAAAAAATATGAATAATATTCCATAATAAAAGAGAGTGTGTCTTAAGGAAGCAGAATAAAATTAAGGAAAAAAAACTAGAAAAATTTCAAGGAAATCTTCTGTTGCAATAAGGTCTATCAACCAGTAGAATGCTTTTTAATGATAAAACTCACACTGTTTGCTAATATAAGGTAGACAAAAAAAGTGAATAACAAATGGAATATAATAAACTAATCTTCTGCTGCAATCAATCATTTTCCTTGTTTAGTACCAAACAGATGGACTGGATGACTGCAAGAAATTTCAGATACTTTAAGAATTGCCCTTTTGCCATTTGGTTATATGATTATCTAATGCTGTATGTCTCGAAGGGCCTTTCTGGTCTATTTCTGGAGTTTTACTTCCTTACTATGAAAAAAAAAAAAAACAGGTTACAGACAATTTTAAACAACATGCCAAGACACTGAAGGATCTGGAATTTCTAAAGGACAAGGTGATCTGTTCAATAGTATTAAAGAAAAAGAAAGAAAAAGAAAATGAACAAGAAAAAGAAAAAAAAAAGAAAGAAAAAAAATATGTTCTACAGTGTGCATAGTAAATACTAAATCAACATAAAGGGAAAGCAAAAAGCCTTCAGAAAGGGAAGGTGGAAGTTCATCAGTCTGTCACAAAATATACAATATTTTTCATCTGAAATTATTCTAGTATCATGCTTTGATTATTTTTTTCCAAATGTGTGCCTATACCTCAGTAGTAACTTCAGCATAGAATACCACATTTACAGCCTAGAATATTAGAGATCCACTCAAAATTCACTTGAAAATTACAGCTGGTGAAAAATTCAGCTTTCATAAGTAGAATGAAATATTGCATGCAATACACTAGTTTCTTGTTTACTACTACACAATTTCATAGTCCTCTGCTTCTGTACTCCCACATGTCATTTCCAAATAGTATAATCCTCATCATTTTTTTTTTACTGTTATTTCTGAGCAGCTTCCCAACCTTCCTCCTGATTTCTCAAAAAATTTCAGAGGAAATGTGGATGACAGAGCCTGATGCAAAACTTTTCTGAGATTATTAATGTAAATGTATCAAGGTAAATGTTAAAGAAAAAAAAAAATATTCACTGCAAGTTCTATACATTGGTTTCTAAGACACAATGAGAAACTGCGTGGTTTAATTTGCCATTGTAATTTTGACCCATCTGCACATTCTACTTAAAGCTCTACAATACAGTTGCATGGAATTGTAATATAAATTGAAATGTAAACTGAAATAACATCACCATATCTAAAGGCCAGTGAAGACAGAAAGAAGGATTAATTTCTTTTTTTTTGTCTGGCTATTATTAGAAAATAAGTTTTTAACAAACATACTGCATGACTACAACAGACAATGTACATGTTCATCAAGCTTTTAAATGCTGCTATTTCATACCTGCAAAATAATTAGGGTCTTAGGTATCAGAACCTATTTTCTCTTGTATGGAAAATAAGAAACAGAAAAAAGCGGGATGGATTTCTTTATTATTGCAACTTTTTATTCATACCTTATACGTTTTACATAATTTTGGTTTGTATTTTTATTAACCTTTCTATAACTATTATTACTGAGCCTGACTGGTGCTTTGAAACATATATCTACTCCTACCACTAGATGGAACTGAAAAACCTTGTAATTTCTCTTTTTTCCTGTTACACGAATCTGTACCTATTTCTTTGTAATAAAAGGTTGGAAATAGTCCAGAACTAGAACTTATAGAGTTAGGGAAGGGTTACTGAAGCACAGTGATTGCTACTGGGTGTAGTACTGCCTTTGTTGCTTGCAACTCTAACTCTCAAAAGAGAAAAATATTTAAATCATGTTGTCCCTTCATAGCAACAACAGTAAAAAAAAAAAGAACAAAAGCAAAACAAACAAACAAACAAAAAAACAGAGGGAGTTGGAAGCTACTGTGCTGCTAGAAAGTTATGATGTTTTTGCAATTATTGAAACTTGATGGGAAGAATCCTATCATTGGAGTGTGGCTATTGATGGCTACGGGCTGTTCAGAAAGAACAGGGAAGGAAGGAGAGGCAGAGAACTTGCCTTCTATATCAAGATGGGGATGAAATGGGAAGACCTGTCTCTGAAGAACAGTCATTAGCAGGTAGCAAGCCTGTGGGTAAAAATTAGAGACTGGGGCAACACAGAGATCTTTGTGGTTGGGTCTACTATAGGCCGCCTGATCAAGGGGAGTCTGTTAATGAAGCTTTGTTGCTCCATGTACAGGAGGGGTCACACTCGCAGGCTTTTGTCCTGCTGGCGGACTTCAGCCACTGCTAGAAAAGTAGCATGGCAACCTGTTGGCAACCCAGAATACTCCTGAAATGCTTGGTGGACAATTTATTTAGCCGGATGATAGACAACCCTACCAGACAGAACATGATACTAGATTTGGTGGTCAACAGCATAAGCAAGTTAATAAGACATATCAAGACTGGAGGTAGCCTGGGCTGCAGCAAGCATGTATTGCTGCAGTTTGCAGTCTTGAAGAATCTAGGTCAGATAAGGAGTAAATTCAGGGTCTTGAACTTTAGGAAGGCAGACTATCACGCGATCCCTCGGAATACAGGGAGCGGTCCCACACTCACGGAGGGTGAAACAGGAGTGGAACACTTTATTAAAGGAGCACGAGACTTATAAAGGGTTCGGGGCGGAAGCTGCGAGAATAAGGACGGGGCGCGACAAATAAG
>JAWWEE010000001.1:62799814-62816977 GCA_035221455.1 Xenops minutus
TTTTAGTACGAGTTTCTTTTTTTTTTTTTTTTTTTTTTTTCTGTTTTTTTGACACTATAATTAATTTTGGTTTTATACATATATGTACATATGTATATGTAGTACATATTTTGATGCCTCAGTACATTCTTCCCATCTGTATCTTCATATACCTTAAGGGATTTAAAACTTGCTTTCACATTTCTAGTGCTTTTCTTTTCCCACCACTCTAATCTTATCACATGTTCCTTAATCTTCTTTACTGCATTTTTATTGATCATATGTTCCTTTATATGATCCCTGATCATTTATAACACTCCAGTAGGAAATAACATCAGTCATTAACACCATGGAAGGCAATGGAACTAGCAGTCATTTTTTCAACAGTTCATCCAAATTTCCCAATTTTTAGTATTGTAATATGGTTGTTTGGCATTTTATACATTGTTGTTCATATACTTTGCATTTTTAATTCCTAATTCTGTTTCATTTTGATGGATAAATAGAAGGGAAAGGATTAACTTTTATTCTTGTTTATTTGTTTGCTTTTATTTGTTTTCTTTTGAGGATGTTTTAGTTTGGTTTGGGTTTCTGTTTTGTTATTGTTGTTTTGTTTGGTTGATTGGTTGGTTTTTTGGTTTTTTTTGCAACAGTACCAGTGAGTCACAAGTAACAAGACAAAGAGTCTGTAAATATTAACCTGTAAGAAGTAGCACAAGGTGCTAAATTATGGTAGAAATATTCTAAAACCAATACAGTATTTCTGAATTTTCACAACAATTTTATGTTTTCCAGTAGTTGAACAACATCTAGAAGATCAAAAATAAGCTTCAGACTTTTTTTCATTCTTTTTATAAAGTCCTTTTTTGAAAAAATATGCAAATATTATAGTAGGTATATAATATTATAGGGAGGAGCAAAATATATTTGCAAAGTAAAAAGTCTTGCAAATACATATAACAAAAATAGTTGAGAATTTTCAGAACTAATAAACTCTGTAATTGATTCATAACTGCAGCATTTTGCAGGACTTAATATTTCAACTTCATCCCAAATTTGTTACTTCATTTCAATACATTTGAGTAGACTAGTTCCTCTCTTAATAAAAACATATCACTGGTGCACATGTACAATCAATTAGAAAACTTGTTGTCTGTGTAAAATAATCCTGTTCTGTATTCATTGCATGTGCATTTATAACCAAAACTGGAACTGACAAAAAAGATTTCACAGTGCTGTAAAGAGCATCATGAATTATTTACAGTAAATCAAATTTTATAACCCTTCTCAATCTTTCATAAACTGTATCTTCATATTTTATTTGATATTTTATCCAGAGACTTAAAGCAACATAAGTCAGGGAAATCTCTTAAATTCCTGAAAGATTTGTAGGAGTACATGAAGAAACAGTTCTTACAGTACCTTCTGCATTTGATGTAGCTGTAAGACTATTGATATCCTGTAAGCATTTAATATTTAAAAGAAAAGGAGCAAGATTTTCTGAAATGTTCAACACCCTGAGCCTACTTTTATTCTGAATTAAGGCTACTGGTAGTTGTTAACAGCTGTTAAAAACTTTTCTCCAGCTCAGTCTTTGACTTGTGCTTACCATTCTTGCTGTTGCAGGGAGCCAAATTTATAATACCACTTGAAATGTGTGAGAGTCAAAATATAGGTCAGAGATGAGGAATGAGAATGTCTCCTTAGAAGTGACTCTGGACACTGGAAAAAAGAGAAAAGTTCAGAGAAATCCAAGAACTATTAAAATGATTGAACATCGTCTGTTCAAAGAAGTACCTCAAGAGGCTTATTTATGGGGATAACTTCAAGTAAGACCAAGATGTGTTTTCATTGCAAATGTAGATGTAGCTGAGAGGTTGGTTGCTTGGTTTGTTGGTTTGTTTGTTAGATTTGGCATATAAAGGCATAACAAGAAAAATGTAGTTCCTGGAAGAGAACTTATATTTAAGAAAATAGAAAATTATTTGTCTGAACTTAAAATTATGTTCTCTTAGAACATACGTGACTTCTTCAACAACTAAAGTAACTGAAACAGGTTCCCCAGGGAAGTTGTCATGGCGCCAAGCCTGTCAGTGTTCAAGGAGCATCTAGGCCTTAGTTATATGGTTTAGTATTAGGTAGTCCTGTGTGATACAGGGATTTATAACCAATGATCCTTATGGGTCCCTTTTGAATTGACATATTCCATGACTCTATGATGAAAACTTATTTCTGAGTTATGAATATACTCAAAGTCCCCATATATTTTCATTAACATCAGAAACAAAACAAAACAAAACAAATTAATATAAAGAAGCCATGAGAAACAGGCAGCTTAGAGCCAAGCATTTTATGGACATAAGAGCAAGAAGGAACAATCGTTTCCTTCTATCTCTGACTGAGAGCTGCAAGAGTCTATTTTCAAGATGTGCCCTACGTATGTTTTCATCTTCATATCCCTCCAGGTTCTTCTGTGCTCAGGGCTAATTAAGCTTTCCACTTAAGAAGGCACATATTGAAGTTATTGTATCTGTAATGATCCCCATGGTTTTCTGAAGAGAGTTTAATGCCAGGAATTACAATGTATTTGTGACTTTACCTTCCACTTTTAAAGCCTGAATTATATGTTTTATTTGTTTAAATCTGGTTTCCCACACATATATAAGCATGCTCCTTCAGGAGCTATAAAACAATGTGAGATTTAAAAAAAAAAATGTTTTAAATCTTATTGGTTTTCTACCTCTTATTTGCAATTAAAAGAACTTTTTTTAATGAGAAAAGAAAGCATTTATGTAACATGTCAGTCACTAGGACCTATAATGTCATGATAGATACTGAAATCAATAATGCATGGAGAAATGTGTTATATGTCACACACATGGCAAGGCATTCAACAAAGAAAATTCTTACATGCATATTTAGAGTTTGTGTAGTAATTAAAAACGAACTATGTTTGTATTCACTTTTCCAATCTTTAGGTTTTTATGAAAGAGTCAATTTTATGCAATTTTCTGTGAATGCTTGCATTTCACTTTTTGCTGAATGTCTAATTTTACTCTTTTTTTTTTTCTCATTTTAGAACAGAATTTGAAGAGGATTACAGTCGTACATATTGTAACATATAAGATTGTGAAATAAAACAGGGCAATTATAAATGATTTTGCAAAAAAAAATTGAATTTATGAATATTGGATTATATAATGTCTTATGCTGAGACAGAAACATTTTTCTTCTGGTAATACAAATATCAGGTTAATCATATTCCTTCTGAAATGAATTGGTACTTTTGCATTGATCAAAGAAAAGAAGTACTCAGCCTTTATCCAAAAATTGTCGGAATTTGCTTAAATGTTTATCATCTGAAATATCACCTAAGAACAAAATGTACATTATTTTTAATTAATAAATGTATACTTCTCATTCTCCCTGCAAAATACAGGATAAAAAATTCCATGGCAAATTACAATATATGTGACATTCACAGTGTGTCACATTCACCTGGCTACAACCTTCTTTCAGATAATTGAAGAGAGTTATATGGTCCCCCTGGGCCTCCTTTTCCCCAGTTCCCCCAGCTATTCATTGTAAGACCTGTGCTCCAGACCCTTCACCAGATCCATTGCCTTTCTGTGGACACACCCCAGCCCCTCAATGTGTTTCCTGTAGTGAGGGGCCCAAAACTGAGCATAGTACTCAAGGTGCGGACTCACCAGTTCCAAATACAGAGGGACAATCACTTCTGTCGTTCTGCTTGCTACACTATTTCTGATACAAACCAGGATGCCACTGGCATCCTTGGCCACCTGGACACACTGCTGGCTCATGTTCAACTAGCTGTCGACCTCCAAGTTCTTTTCCATCCTGCTGCTTTCCAGCCATTCTTTCCTCATCCTGTAGCACTGCAGGGGGGTATTGTGACCCAAGTGCAGGACTTGGCACTTTGTCGAGCAGAACCTCATGCAACTGGCCTCAATCCATTGATCTAGCCTGTGCAGATCTCTCCATACATCCTTCCTACACTCAAGAAGATCAACATTCCCTCCCAAATTGGTGTTATTTTCAAATTTACTCAGGGTGAACTCTATCCTCCCATCCAGATCACTTATAAAGATATTAAGCAGGACCGGTCCCAGTAGTGAGCCCTTGGGAACATCACTTGTGACTAGTCACCAACTGGATTTAATTTCGTTCACTAACACTCTTTGCGCCTGGATATACAGCCAGTTTTTTATACAGAGAACAGGACACCTATTCAAGCCATGAGCCTCCAGTTTCTCTAGGAGAATGCTGCGGGGAAAGTGTTAAAGGCTTTACCAAAGAAGAAACTTCCCCATGAGTTTCACAAGCCACAAACCAGCCACATAAAGTTATAACAGATTGTAACTAACTTTTTTGTTGTTTTCATTTGTTAATAGAATCCAGTATAAATTAGGAATTACTCAAAAAGCAAAATTCAAAGATGAGTTAAGATTAAAAAAAAATGCAAAATTGGAGGTTTTCAATTCAGATATAATTCAGATAACATAGCATAATTAGCAAAATCACCAGAAAAGTTATTTGATTTGGTTAGTTTTGTCTTTATGTGTAATAATTTAAGAGAGAAATATATTTGGAGAGACATTCATCAATAACAGACTTACAATTTCACTTAATAGTAAGAAATGGCTCAAGCCAGTCATTTGCGTGACTAAAAAGACTCAAATAGGATGGCTGCTAAAAGTCCTACACCACATATATTTCAGCAATATAGCACCTGGGAAATATCTGCTTTAGGGTTGACTCTCATTTGAATGGGAAAGATAATGAATAGTTGTCATTTGAGGTTGACTGTAAATGAGCAGTAATGTTCTTGAGTACTTTGCTTGAAGTATACTGTTTAGAGTGTTTCCTTTAAAAGTGCTAAATTGTTGCTATGGAAATAAAGTATAAGTACTTTTCATAAGGAAACAAAAAATGTATTAATTCTGTTTTATTCATTGTCTTATATTCCAGTAGACATGTTACATTTTTTATGCACGGAAATAATTTCAGAACATGACGATTATATGTGACATTCCATTGCCAGGAAAGATTGTCAGTTACTGAACTTTTTGTGTTGCTTCTATTTTTGTATCACAGAATGGAGTGCTAACATTCATCAATTTCACTATGTGCAACTGGGAACATGTTTTAAAAATGTACTATTCAAGCAACTTTGGAAAAATAGTCAAGCATTGGGTTTACTGAAGAGCATTAAATGCTGTATCATGCAGAAATATAAAGCAGAGAAAGTAAATTAAATTAGAAGACTTGAATGGTGTTTAATGAAAAATTAGAACCCCCTATAATCTATTGAAATAGTAAAAGCAAAGATAGAATACATATAATGATACATGAAGTCAAAATGCTAATTCAACTTCTTACTAACAGCAAGATTTTAGAATTATTCTATATGTTTCCCATAAGATAGTGAAACAAATAAACTACATCTCCAGGCTACAGGTTAGTTTAATATTTCATAGCAGATTCAGCGCTGTTACAAAATCTTGCATGAATCAAGGATCAGTTCAGTATAAAGTCCAGTCATGAGAGGAATTAGTACTTTTACACAAATACAAGTTCTAGTATTATGTGTATGTATTATTTTTATCTATTTAGTACAGTCAAAGTATTGTACAGACATATGAATAGAATTTTAAAAATGCCTAAGTTATGTTGCTGTAAGAGGAAGGAAAAACTTTTCAAGACAAGTTTATAGGGGTGAATTAGAGAAGAGTTCTTTTACTGATAGGGGTTTTGGGGTACAGAGTATAAAGGAGTATAAAAAGAGTATATAGAGCATAAAAAGAGTATAAAATAGTACAACCCGTGTTGACAAGTAACAGGTAGAAAGATCCAGTACAAGGATTGAACTCACAGCCTCAGGACTACCATGAAAGCTATTTTTCCAAGCACCATTGCTTCCAACACGAAAAGAGTAATTTAATCTGAGGCATCCCTCTCATTCTGGCTTAACCTGTACCCAGCCAGCCCCTGAGCCACTCTGCTGTGTCTTTACTGAAGCAAACAAAAAACAACAACCTGCCTCTCCCAGGTGAAAGACCTTTTCACTCACAGGCTGGGAACACTGACTCTTGCAACATCTGGGGCCAAGTCAGCTCACCTCCCAACCCACTCTAAACAAGGGAGAAACTCCCTTTTGCAGCTGCTTCCCTGCAGCTCAGCTACCTCAGCAACTCATGCTGGTACCCAGTTCTCATTACTGGTCTTGTCTTCCTTCAAGTAGGACTCAAGGTTCTTAAGGTCCAGCCTGGGAAAGCAAGAAAGAGGAAACATCTCTTCTCTCCCTTAGGAGAGCAAGGGAGGAGAAACCCCCCCCCCCCCTCTTTGTAAGCAGAAGTGATATTGGGCTCTTTGCTTTTGATCTGAGCTTGGAACTCCCCCTGCCCTTTCGGGATGGAGGACCCTGGGCACCACACCAGGCTGGGCAGCAGAGAGTGATGGCAGGCACACAGAGAGAGTGTGTGTGTGAGAGCATCAACAGGGTGCAAGGCCTGCTTACCTACATGGCAGGATACTAATTTTATAACACTACTCAATTATCATATCTAAACTTTGCATCCAATCTAAGAAATGTCCATACCCCGAACTTCTCTTAGTCCACCCCATGGCACGCCTCTTCTAGAACTGAATTGGAGGTCTTGAGACCCCTTACCCCATCCTTTATCATCATCTTCATGTCACTTTCCCTTATTAGAGTTTCTCCAAGGTTGCTGAGCTTTGTTTTCTTGTTTTGACTAACATGGTATCTAATTGTCTTAGCTCTGGTACATGCTTCCCAGGCATGGTGTTCTAGCTACTATCTGACTCTTAAGACAGCTAGCGCAGGGTTAGAGGCTTCTAGCTACTCTAAATGTAGGAAACTACATAGCTGTATAAAAGTCTAAAAATACATAAAAATCCTAAGGCATCAGATGTTAGAAGATTAAAATACTAAAACTTTCAGTAGAGTTCTAAGTCTCCAAAACTGCTTTAGAACTTACTGGCACAATACAGTGAATTCCAGGGTACTGGCTTTCTGGTCAGCCAAGTGATCACTAATAAAGAAACTCCGCACTCAAAAACCTGTTTGTAGGAACTGTGGGAGGTGGCATAGTTGAAAATCTTGTCTCACTGATATCCAGAGACAGAAATAGTGAAGTAGTTCTGATTTCTGATAAATGATCTAGAAGTTACTTATCAAAGTTTTGCAGATTTTTTGTAGATTTTTAGTTCCTTGCCACTACTACCTGTGATAGTCTTCTGTGTATGAAGCATGACATACTTTAATGCTTGTGTGGAATACATTAAACCTTAATATCATAAGACCATAAGATTAAGATTTGGTGAAAAATAACAGTCAAAATTTCTTATACAAGCCAAAGAAACATTCTGCTCATTGTCAGTTTAACCCACATCAAGGTTTCCTTCACAAGGCTTTTCAATCCTCTTTATTTTGTCACTTGCTCTTTTGCAGTTCTTTGTATTTGGAAGAGACAAACACCTGTTGGCTGAAAGTAGTAATTTTGCACAGCAAAACTTCTGACTGCTGTCAGCTGATTTCTGATGGCCAGTACTTAACTCTTAAGTTTTGGGTTATTGTGTGTTGATCTAATTACTAGTGACTTGGCATGCTTCAGAATACTGAACTTCAGGTCTGCAAGGACTGTAGTGTAAACAGCTAATTCAGGGGTGCCAGGTTCAATGTTAACTTCAACACATAGATGAGGTCACAGCAAAGTTGAAATTTGATTTTTACTAAACTGCATTTATCACCTTGATATTCCAGAGCTGTATATGAATATTCATAGCCTTGAAGACAGTAGCTACATTAACAACCCACAAATCTGTATTAAAGAAGAGGATCATAAGTAGTTGACAATGATTTTTAAAGAATCATCAAATTAGCAATAAATGAGTGACAAAAGCAACACAACATAGGGAAATGAGCAGTGAGTGGGCAGATTATTTAAAAATAAACAGGAGAATCCCTTTTTAAAAATTATTTTTAAGATACAATATTGATTCTCTAAAAAATACCATAAAATAAATTAATAAATCACTAAAATGATGGGACTAACTGGAGGTAACACTCTTCTTTGAAATTCTGCCTGAATACCCAGTGAAAGCCTTTCCTATTTATCCTTTTATTTCAACAGACCAAGTCACAGGCACTGAGGTGGAGGTGCAATGTTTTAAGAAAACATTATCAGGGCTTTGATAGTGGAACAAAAAGATAGAATTGTAAGTGATATTTAGCTACAAAAGTGCTCTGGAATGATAACCTAGAATGATAATGCACAAGTGCACACCTGTGCACACAGCAGCCTAATAATACCCATTACCTGCAGCTGTATTTTAGAGGACTGAGTTTAGGAAATCACCAAACAAAATGTCTGAGTTTGTAAATACTGCAGACTTCTCTGTACTACAGTAGTTCAGATATACAGAAGTGTTTTAAGTAAAAAGTGACACCTGAATGAGGACTATTTTAATTCATCTGTTCTACAGATTTCTACTTCTATATGTTAATCACTGAGTTTTACACCTTCTGACTGCCTACTGCTGTAAATTTTAGGAAAACGTATATTTTCCTTTCCTGTTTTGTTTTGGTTTGTTTTTTTGTTTTTTTTTGTTTTTTTCCTGGCATATTTGGTGAGCATGTTTTTTGCAACGTTGCAAATGCCTTGAAAATTTCTGAAGTTTGTAAATATGTGAAGAAACCAATTGTGAAGAACTAAATGATATCGCATTATTAAATTATGTTTGGGTTTCTGTACCTTTTCCTTATAGAGTTCACCTTGCATATACACAGACAAAAATCCCCAAGAAAACGTACAGCTATTTTTGTATTTAAAACAAAAACTAAGATAACAGTAAATTCAGCGTAAGAACAGAATAGACATAAAACAACTTATAAACAAATTTATCTCTTTGAGTTACACTGGAGGTCAGTCTCTGTTTTTGCTCAGACCCTTTTCTTGCTCTTTCTTTTTTTTTTTTGTTGGCACCACTCTGTTCTGTGCCATTTTTTCTCACCACACATGCACTTTCTCTGAACTGGTGCTTACTTCTGCCAGCAAATACTGCTACTGCTGTTGCAGCAGACCACACAAGTGTAAAAGAAACTATCCTGCAGCCAATGCCTTCTAGAAGGGAGATAGCAGGCAGTACATAAACTTCAAATCTGTTATGGTTGCTGCTGTTGAAGCAATGAAAATTTTCACAACTCCATATTAGTTTATTTGGAAGTGAAAATATTACCTACATTTGCATATATAGCCTTAGATAAAGCCATGATAGTACAGACGTGGTCAGCTCTTTTAACTTATTGAGAAAATATCTGTCTCTGTTTACACAAAACCTAAGCCAGCAAAATCCTGACATTCATATCTCTGGAAAATATCAAGATTTGCATATTTATTGATAATATACATATTTTCTGTATCTTACTTCTGAAGACTATGTAGCTGCTGCAAAGATCCTCTGCTACTGAATTTATGGGAGGCTGTGGAAATAAATACTGGGAATGGAAGGAGACTGTAGTAAGAACATGTTTAAGTAATACATGATGCTCCACTCTAAGGCAAAGGACCATCTCTAACTGGCAGAATAGTTTTACCTGACTTCAATGAGTGGTGGCTGATACCTGCAGTATTATATAAACATGGACAGTTTATCTGACTCCAGGTGACTTCTCTTGGCATTCAGGGCCATTAAAGACCAGGAGCAGTGAATAGCACCCAGGCCGGCTAAATAACATCAGCCTCACATAAGTCCCTGGAGGATACATCTTGCTCTCCTGTTGTCACTTATGACATTGTATGGGGTAATAGGCAGCTGAGGTGAAGGATGCATCATCCTTTTCTTAAGTTAACAAAATTAAAACTTTTTACTAAATAAATTTCTGTATCATTGAACTCAAAGATTTTTTTTTTTCCCCTGAGCTTTTGTTCTTGGTGGATTCAACTCACACTTACTGTATTGAATAAGGTAATATAATACAAATAATATAAATAAAATTAAACAAATACATTTTCGGGTTTTTTTAAGGACTTTGCTATTCCTGAAAAGATCACTGTTTTATTAATGTATTAGCTTCTTCAGCAAAATAAATAGCAAAGTTCATTTATTAAAGAATGTGTTGACACTAGTGATACTAATTCCTTAAATCTTAAAAAAACCCTCTATTGTTTTTGATAAAAAATGTTCAATTTTGACCTCCTACCTGTTCTTTAAAAAATGTAGGTGTTAATAATACATCATGTGAAAAAGACTTAAAGACATTATGTTACTAAGTCTTGGAGGGAACCCAATAAACCTATTTCAGTTTAAAGCACCATCAAGGGAACCAAAACAAGTGTGTGTCAGGATGTTTCATATTATAGCGTAGGGGGACATAACACTTGCTATATGTGAGAAATAAACAGCAGGGCTTTTCACTTAAAAATGAGACAGAGAAAAAACATGTGATCACAAAACAAACAAAAAAAAAAACGTATTGCCAATCCAGTATAAATATAAAAGCTTTTCCACACATTCAAGCTGTGCCTTGCCCAACTAAAATCTCATTAATTTTGTGAGGCTTATTGTTTGTTTCATAGCTAGGAAGAACAGAGAGAAACAAAAAATATTGTTCTTTTTCCAGAGAATTTCTTCATGGAAAGACTCTTGCCATGTTTTTCACTTTAACTGAAGCACCGAACTATGATTATCTGGTTCATCCTCTCTTATATTACTTAAATAAACAGAGCAGAAAATGGAAACCTTCAAAAATTCAACTCCTTTTCACAAATTTATATTGAAAATGTAATTTTTGGAGGGTTTACTCATGATTCCTACATTAATAAACCAGAAATTTTCATATGTGATTTCTGGATATCATCAAAATGTATTTTTGAGTATTCATTACTTTTTAATTTTTAAATTGTCCTATGAGTCAACCAACCAATAGAATGTTCTCCTCAAACCTGAAACTTACATTACAGAGTAAGTGTAATGTTCCAGAAGCTAATTTTTTAACATATAACTTCACATGCATTTGCATTTATTCTTTCACACAGTTATTAGGCTGTTTTTATTCAACAAGTGTTGAACTGACTAAAGGGACAACAAATATGTTGGTATCCTCTTTCAGTAAATAAGAAAGCAAGAATTCATAAGTAAAGCTTTTCAGGTGAAACATAACTGTTATTTAGATTTGTGTCTCAAATTGGTAAAAATATTATGAAACAACAGGCCAAGGCAGATCAGTATTCCTGATTTTAGATATTACTTGTGAAGAAGAAAAAAAAAAAAAAAAAAGCTTTGCATTTTTGTAGGATAACTTTATACTTTTCTTCAGGACTTTTGTTCCCCCATGTTTTCCACTGTGTCAGCAGGGAAAAGCCCAGAAGGTCCTATTGTCTGCCTGTAACAGAACAGATCCAATTGCCTTTCTCAGGCTTCTCTTGTTCTCATTGCAGCCTAAGTAAATGAAATGCAAACAGCTTCAGTGATATGAAGGCTACTAGTCAGTCATGGGAGCCAACAACAGTATGTCTGCGTTATGTGAATAACTACACAGTTTCTCAGACCCCTGAAATTACCAAGCTTCATTGTAGTCAAGGGGCAGTGGAGTGAAAGAAGGACTTTATCTGTGGTCTGCTCAGATTTTTGAGGTAGCTTCATTACTTGGAAGTGAAGGCTGGTAGTCAAAATGAATTTTTCACCAAAATCAAGGGTATTTGAAAGGGCTTTCATTGTTCAAATATTTTTTTTGTTAATAATGGTAAATATTTAGGTCTGAGTTTGGTGAGGGGCTTTTATTATTTTGTTTGGTTTGGTTTGGGTTTTTGTTGTTGGGTTTTTGTTCTGTTTTGGGTTTTTGTTGTTGGGTTTTTGGTTCTGTTTTGGGTTTGGGTTCGGTGTTGTTTCTTTTTTTCGTTTTTGTTTTTTGATTTGTTTTTTCAAGACTAGGATGGAAATGCAGCCTGGACTTAAGTATCCTCTGCAGTCTTCAAAAAGAGAGAATTTAAAGATAAATAGCTGTCCTCAGCATAATGCTCTTGGGGTAACTTTATGTCAGTACTCAGTAAAGGAGATTGTTAAATTATATTTTTGAACTTCGAACTTTGTCACCTACTCTGGATATTGGATTCCTTGCCAGGAGTTCAGAATATTGTTGTGGTAGTTCCTCACCTGCAGGTGATAGAGTCCCTTTTTTAATCCACCCTGCTTGCAATGGACCTCATAACATACAGAAGCAAATTAAAAAAAAAAAAAAATATTTTAATGATGAACATTTTCATTATGTCTGTTAAAACCTGAAGAGAAAAATTTGGTTGCAGTAAAAGCTTCTTTCCCATATGGATGGGGAAAAAAAAAAAAAAATCAAGTCCATGAAATAAATAAGTAAATGAAAGCAAATTCTATCATTGTATTACAAGTGCTTAATAAGTTACAATTCAATATTTAAACTAACAAAATTTGTTGCAGCAGCATCTGGTGCTACAAAATTGCTAAGTCTTATGACATTTATTTTGCTCTAATAATTAGACTGAAAGATTACATTGTCTTGAAGTAGCAGAAAGAGCCCTGCTCATAATAGAAATATTTGAGTGGGATTTTTTCTTCATCAAACGTTCGTTGGAGATCACAACTGATACTTTTACTTCCCTTGTGAAACTCTTCCACCTTCCTTTAAAATCATTCATTTTAATTATTTGGATTCATTCTCCTTGTTTACTCTTTGTCTTTATTGTGATCGATAAAGCTCTTACTTTGCCTCTAAAATAAGCAGTACGGGAAACTGTGTTAGGATGTAGATTCCCCATTCTATTATATCTCCTTTGATAGCACAAATTTTCTGCTAATGATGCCAAATACGACAATGTGGATGAATGTCTGACTGCAGTGAATTGCTTAATTTAGTGTAGGCAGCATAGAATGCTACCAGAATAAATCTAGGATCATTAGTCCAATTGCTCTGTAATGCTAACATTTTAGACAAGAAACTGGATAAGTCTGCAATCTGAATTAAATGAGCTCCACAGTCTCCAGAACACAAGACAGTACAAGTGAGTATACTTTAAAAGTGAGATTTTGTTTATATGTCCAAACTTATATGTGAAGACTGTAAATAACATTTAAAGGGTTTTAGCTTGTTTTTCTTCTCCTAGTCACTATACTGTCATACCATTTTCCATATTATTTCAATACCTGCAGACAGATTCTTAATGAAAATAGGAACCAAACAGCAGAGGAAAGGCTGTGTATGCTAATTGATGAAAAGAGAAAGTGAACAAGCTAAAGACTTACACCTGTATTAGAAACATAAAGGCTTGCAAAGTCAGTGTGTATGTATGTGTATATAAATATATATACGTACATTTTGTACATTTTATATACATATTTAATACTCCTTTTCATGTAACAATTATAAAACAAGAATTTAGCTCCTGTAATGTATTGTGAAATATCTGACCTCCTAAATGGGTTCAAGTGTAACTTACTGTTTCCCATCACAAGGTCACTGCTGCATTTAAGAGGCTTGAGAAAAAAAAAGATAATTGATTGAGCTGATCTATGTGCCTTGCTCATCTCACTAGGCCTATTTCTCATCTGCCCTGGGTTAATCACCAAGCCCACAGCCTGCTGATGTCCTCCATTACATCATAATTAAAATAAGCAGGCAGAGATGGGGAAAGCTGGTGAAATTATTCATATTTTCTTCTGAGGAGCCAGATGTTGCTGGATAGATTTCATTTAATTCTATGACAGTTACAATAATAGTCTCCATGTGCAGAGAGCTGATAGTGACATCGATAACAGGGTAAGGAAAGTGAAGTGAGGCGTGCTTCTTAGCCAGTTAATTATGATAATTCATTTTTGCGGATCACCTCATCTTATTTGAAAATTATAGTAGATTGGAGAAGGATTTAACATATGCAAATAAAAACTACTTAAAATATAATTCCACAAAAATTGCATTATATTCTCTAATGTAAAGCCTTTGCTATGTGTTTCTTATACATCATTAACAGGTTTGATTTTTTTTTAGGACATAAAATCTCCTGTGACGAATATCAAGATATCTAGAGGAAGATCACATTTTCAAAAGTACATTTGCATTTTGTATAAACAAAAGTTAGTTGTTAACTTTCAGGGTTAATAACATAACAAATAAAGAAAATATGGAATGACTGAAAGAAATTTTACTTCTGGGAGGGGTGCAGCACACAAAGTAATCTATCTTGCATTTGAATCCACCTATATTGTAATTACTTTGAAATATATATTTAAAACTATTTTTTTTATGATTTAACCTTAGGAAACTGTTTCTATAATATTCATATATTGCAAAAAGTGTTGCATTCAAACTGAAATACTAACAGTAAAATAAAAATAAACATCTGGCAAAATATCCTTGTCCTGTAAAAATTGATTCATCTTATGAAATGTTTAATTTAGAGTGTTTGAAAATATGAGCAGCTGTCTTGAATTGCTATACATTTTATCATTTCTGTCTTAGAAACTAAATATATGTGTATATGTGTGTATATATAATATACACAATATATACACTATACCTGTATATATAAATATATACATATATATATATATATATGTGCATATGAATATGCACATATATGAAATGTGATGGCACAAACATTCGTTCAGATCATAATGTTAACTGTCACCATCTGATCAACTGTGAGGATTTTTTTGAGTCCTGATTAATAAATCAATTTAGCATTGCTATCTCATGGCCTTGGTAAAATAAAACCCACTGTATTAAACTCCCTTAGCAGAAGGGAGCATGGAACAAAACAAAAATACATTTTGTAACTCATATTACTAAAATTAATGACTTTGTGTAATTTCTCTGCGTGCACTGCATAGTGTATAAAACCAATAAGAAAATTCTTCTGAACCAACAGAATTTTAGGTGATCGATACAAGACTCCTTCAATTCATTTAGATACTTGCCTATGTAAAACAGTTGCTGATTATTTGTTGTGGAGGATACTAAATTCTTTATCCATATTTGTTATATCCATCACAAACACAAATGTACAAATCAATTTCATAAAAAATATAATTAGACTGTGATACAAAATCTGTTAAAATTCCCATGTGAAAAGTCCAAGGAAATTTGATAGCTAATCAAAAGTTTCTCTTGAAAAATGAGGTCAGAAATCTTCATGAAGATAAAACTTTGATCATCAATTTATGCTATCTTAATGAAGACAGTTAACAGATCACCTTGACAGATATTGCAGTTACTATCAACGGAGGCAAATATTTGAAAACCGGGATGGATAGAAGACTCTGTCATCAATATGTGTGCAGACAGTTCCTTACTGTGCTACAGAATGCTGTTTCAGTCATTAACAATCCCTCAGGTGTAGATTTTTTTTTTCCCATCATCACTATCATTTTGTAAATTGTTTCAAATACTTTTGTGTTTTATCTGATTCTCAAATTATAAAGAGTATCCTTTAATTATGCATTTGACCAGGCAACTATAACTACTAACGATAACTACTCTTTCTAGAGTAGCCATTTTGCACATGCAGGAATATGACATGGAGATGCTGAGCCACTTGATGATCACTCATGACAGCAGTAAGACAGTCAAAAAACTGTTGAATTGAATATCTTATTTAAAAAATACTTTTATGCAAAGAGGATGACATTTATCCAATTTTCAGATACCCATGTGAGCTGTTTAGTTGAAATTTAATGTGGATAAATATTACAATTACTAGAAATCTATTTATGTGGGAATATTCCTGCTAGAATGTCAAAGCTTTATATATAGATATATATTTTGATGTTATATCATTTTCTGTTCATTCAAGTAAAGATGGCAGGACAGGTAATAATTACATGTCAGAAGAACTAAAAAAGTTTAACTTCAAAGAAATGATCCACAATACAAAGCATGAGATTAATGACTTTAAGCATAGCCATATGTTAAATCCATTCTCACTTTAAAATCATATAAACATGATTACCAGAGGTGATTATATATCAATACATTTATCTAGAGAAAAAAAATATAAAATTTCTTTAATTTTTAACACTATGTGGAATTCAATGGAGCTAATAAAACTTTTCTTTCTTTTTAAGTTGTTACTCACTGAAATTCAATGCTGATTTAAGTGCAAATCATACATTTTATTATTATTCAATATTTTCATGTTTATGCATACATAAATAAATGCATCAGTGAAATTGTTTTAATTTTGCATATCATATTTTAAAAGATAGTAAAATTGTAGAAAAATCAGAAAGCAAAACCAAAATGATAGAAAGTTTGGAAAACTGAGGAAAGATTAGGATGGCAGGCTCCATTCTAACAGCAAAACTGTATGGAGTTCTACGAAAGTCTTTCAGAATATTTATAAAACAAAAGTGATCAGTTATCATAGATGAAAGAAGAGAAGCTAACAAGCTCTACAAGAAAAATATGTAGGTTTGAGCTGCAAGTAGTATTTTAGTGGTCAAAATCTGCAAAATGTTGAGTTCAGTGTTGAAACAAATAATGCTATGTTGGAGCATGAGGTAATAATACATCTCAATTTTAAAACAGTATAAAATATCTTATTGATATGAAAGTAAACTGTTGACAATATTCGTCATCTGGCTATTAATTTATTTGGGCAAAATAAAATACATAACAACTACAACCACTGAAAATAGAAAAAAATAATCTTCTTAGCCCCTGAAAATGTTGTTGCTACATTAAATTCTTTAGCACCTTTTTAAAGTTACAATTTTCCATTGTACTTGCAAGGATTTTTAGTGAAAAGTCCAAAGTTATGTATTAAAAAAAAAAAAAAATAGAATCTGAAATTTCAGATTATCATTTTCTAAATTACAACATAATGAAATTTCAATGACTTCAAAAGAAGTACTTTTATTTTGTTTCCATTTTTTTCTTCCATCACTTTGTATTTCCAGACCATCCATTATCTAGTATTGACAAGTATTTGATGAAAACTTGACAAAAATTTCAGATCCTTTATTAAAATGTGAATGCAAATGAGGCAAGGCAGGGAAGGTTTGGGAAGGTTTGGGAAGGGAAGATTTGGGAAGAGAAGGTTTGGGAAGGTTTGGGAAGGTTTGGGAAGGGAAGGTTTGGGAAGGTTTGGGAAGGGAAGGTTTGGGAAGGGAAGG
>JAWWEE010000001.1:62817077-62839191 GCA_035221455.1 Xenops minutus
TGTGTCTCTCTGGGGCATCTCGGGGGCCGAGAGCGGGGGGGGCGAAAGGAGGGAGCGTCTCCCCTCAGCTGTCGTACTTTCCCTTATTGGAGGTTCTTCAAAATGGATTTCTTTTGTATTATTGGTTTACTTTCTGTATTTTTTTTTTTTTGTGATGCTTCACTCAGTTACTTGAAAACTAAAATAAAGAAATTAATTAAAAGCCTGAAATGGCAAAAAAGCTGTTGTTACCAAACAATCTTTTCTATTAAAAAACATACACTTGTTTAGATGAAAAATAGAATAACTGACACGTGTTCAGTTTCTTCTTGTCCTGGAGAGAATGAAATTCTGCCACAAGCACAATAAGTTTTCAAAACTACAAGTTTCTCAACTGCTTCACCAGAATAGCAGTTCCATGCAACTCTGCTGTGTCACTCCTTTTCTTTGGCTGTATTTTGAGGCAGTACTGTGGTTTGAAGAACAGTGTGAAGGACTTGCTATTTAAATTTCTGATGTGAATAACAGTAAGGGTTTCTCCTCCATCCTGGCCGTTGATTCCACTTCTTATTTGAAGGTTTATACTGTAGAGAGCTGTCTGGAGAGTCCAAGGTTGCACTATTCTCTTCAGTGATTCATCAGTTACCTTTGAAAGTTTTGTGGGAGATCTGGAGAAACATTTGTTAATTTGTGATTGGAGCTACAACACACAGATAAATGCAACTTTTTAAAAATTATTGCTTAGTTAACTGCCTCATAGGTGAACAAACCAGTTAATTAAGTTACTTGTCTCAGTTCAATAATATAGCAAGGAAATATAAAAAAAAAATATTCTAAGGAAGGCAATTTGTCTATACATATGTTTGAAAACAAATTCTTGTGTCATATAGAAAGTTTGCTTCCAAATAGCCTCAGCCTTCTACTATATTTACGGTAAATGGAATTGTATCTCTAATACTTTGAAAAATATCAAACAGTAATGTAGCTTCCTTTTTTTCCCGTTCTTATTTAAATACAAATGGTATGTCAATGGCGGCAAAAGGATTCCAATTAATTTTTCAAAGACTCTTTGTAAATAATTAGAATTGTCTCTTATATTCAATTCTAATCCTTCATGTAAGAAATTAAATGAAACATAATATATACCTTTTCAAAGTTTTTGGTTTGTTCTACATCTTGAGCCCTGAACAAGTGTTCAGAATATACAATCAAAATTTATTCTTTTGGGCAAGAGAGAAGAAACACCGATGACATACACATAGATGATATAAGATATTTAGCTCATATTTCTCCATGTTCATGCACAAAATATTTACGTGTCCTGCACACAGGTCAGAGCAATCCAAAGCACAAATACTGTGTGGGCATTAAATAGACTGAAAGCAGCCTTGAGGAGAAAGACTTAGGTGTACTGGTAAACAAAAAGCTCAACATGAGCCAACAATGTGTACTTGTAGCGCAGAAAGCCAACCACATCCTGGGCTACATCAAAAGAACTGTGACCAGTAGGTCAAGATGATTCTGCCCCTGTACTCTGTCCTCATAGACCCACCTGGGGTGCTGCATCCAGGTCTGAAACCCAATATAAGAAGGACACAGACTTGTTGGAGCAAGTCCAGAGTAGGGTCGCAAAGAGCATCAGAGGGCTGGAGAACTTTTATGAAGACAGGTTGAGAGAGCTGGCGTTGTTCAGCCTAGAGGAAAAAACTCTCCAGAGAAACCTTATAGTAGTCTCCTACTGCCTAAAGGGGCCTTTGAGCAACCTGGTCTAGTGAAAGGAGTCTCTGCCCATGGCAGGGAATTTGGAACAAGATATTTAAGGTACCTTCCAACATAAACCTTTCTACGATTTTGTGAATCTATGAAACACAAAGAAATATGAACAAAACACATTTTGAATCATAATTCTGGACAATACTACAAGTTGGATGAGTGTCCATGATGCAATCCTTTTTAGCCTATGTTTTCCAGTGTGAAGACAGTAGTAGGATAAATGCACTAAATGATGCATTTTTACCACCCTTCATACCAATTAAAACCACATTATTCAGTAACATTTTAAAATATCAGTCATTGAGATCAAGAAGCCTACTATGTTTTAGGTGACTGAAAATTTCTTTGCTTTCTCTACAAAATATCCACTAATCAGTCAGCTTGATTTATCTGTAAAGTTTCCTTTATACTGCCTTAGGTGATATATAATCATCATCTATAATTGATGATCTATAATCATCAATATGTAATATATAATATGTATGTATCAATATGTAATATATAATTGATGATCTATAACCATCAATTCTGCACTGCTGGTCCACTGATGTTTCACATGAGACTCAATTCTTCATATGGATTTCCATGATACAGATGTCCCTGCCTTGTGGATCAGAAATTTTAGTTGTTAAAATAGGGTTTCTATTGAGCATAAAGTGTATTTCTGAAACAGAAACTAGCAACTCATGTATACTAGACTTTGAGATTGTTCAGGGCTGACTTTTCTATTCTCTTGCAGAGAAGGTGAAACTCAGATCTTCCAATACTTTAATTGGACTGTCTTAGAATCTGTCTTAGAAACTTCTTATTTCTTTGTTTACTTTTTTGTTTTACTTCTCCAGTGTTCCATAAAGAGTAAATGAATACACAAGGGAAAACCTCAATCAGAGAACAATAGGATTCCTGAATGCATGGCAACAAAGGGGAAAAAACCTACTTGAAATATAAGGTGAGAGATTAATAATTCTGAATGACATTTGATGATTAAATTCCTTTATACTATTGTCAGAACACTCTGATTTACAATGCAAGATTCCTATTGATGCTGTTTGAAAGAAAAATCTGTCATTGACAAACTCTTGCAAATAATAAGTATATTAAAGTCAGGATTCATGTGAGTTTGGCCACAGAACAGGGAAAAAATGCATCAAGGTTTGGGATAACATGAATTGAATTATTTAACTGGAAAAAAAAAATAAAAAAGCTGTGGGACTGACCCAATATCTTTATAGAAGCAAAAGTGTTCTATAAAACATGATTTTTTTTTTTATTATTTTTTTTTTTATACTGGAGGTTTGCATTACTCTACTCCTCGCATAGGAAAATAGAATTCAAGTTATAAGTTTAGAGAGTTTTAAAAAGTGTACAGTAAAAGAAGTTTGTTACAGAAGGAAAAGGTTTTTCTCATATTAATTTTTCCCTCTACAGAACACTCATATTGCTTACACAGACTAATCTGCAGCATCTGTAATTTAGTGACTGATCCTAAGCTTCCTGATTTCTATTTTTCTGTTTCAATTTCTGAATAATTTGGTCAGCTCTATGTCCAAATGCATTGCAGCATAGACTACAACATCAACATCTACAGAGACTGAGATCAGACTGTTGCTTAGGGACTGAGACACACATTTTTTACTACAATTTGTGAGACCTAATCTTCGTGTTCTGTTACAAATATTTATTCTACAAAAGAATAAAATTGTACTGCAGCTGCCTGCAGTACTTTCTATGTGAAATCTTAAATTATGTGTTAGTAAAACAAGCCATAAGAGGAGGACTTCACATTTCAATCCTTTATATCCTAATATATGAGTGTGAGGAACCAAACAACAGAACAGAAAATATGCAAAACTATAGGCATACAAAAAATGTACTAACTTTGTAAATCTTCCCATTTGTATCTTTAAATGTAAAAGACCTGCTGTTCTTCAAGATGGTAAGGAAAAATAAAATAACATAGGTAATAAAATGAATAATAAATAATAAAATAAATCATGTCAATAATAAGCTCTACAGTAATTCTCTGAATATAAATCAGTAAAAAGGCAAAAATAGTAACAAAGTGGCTCAGTGTCCAGGTACTGGCTATGGATACCACTGTATCTGTATATTTGTTTCTTTACTTCTGTCAGGACTTTTAGCCTTTAAATCTCAAAATATATTTTCGAATAATCACAGTACTTCCCATTGTGTTATGTTTTGTGTTAAATTCAACACTCACAGGAGGTTACAAGTTTGAGTTTACTTGTCAATTTAGACTTTTCAATGATTTAAGTATGGAGTTTGCACAGCATAAGTTTAAGCATCAGATAAATACTGAGATGTTTAGTTCAGCCTGAAACAGCTTCTGCTCTTCAAACCCATGCATTTCAGAAGATAAGTATGAACTTGTAGATGACTCTCTTAGGTATATACATATGCAAAAATTAATGTGCAAATACATTCAAAAATTCATTTTATGTGCGCAAATTTTGCCCTTGTAGACCTATGCATGAACTAAGCCCTGGACTGCTGTGCCAGTTTTGGTTGTTGTGACCCTAAGGGGAGTAGCCCAGATTATCACATATCATTTGGCTCAGTGGAAAACATAAATGAATCTCTTAAAATCCCATACAAGAATTTAAAAAAAAAAAATCATATGGAACATTTTCCATATATTGTAAAAAGAGTGCTAAATAACTCCATCATACTCAAAGTCAATCATTGGATATTATGTACATGTCAACAAAAGTCAGTCTGCATCTGGTGCCACACTCCTATGTAAAAGTACGGTTTTGAAGTCAAAAGGAAATTCGTAGCACTACAATGTTTAACATTTTTCCTTCTTAAGAAATCTTCTAGTCTGCAAAGTCAATATTATCTGCAGTAACAAAAGCAAGATCTTTGAAAGCATTTATATTTCTAGAGATAACATTTAGTGTCATCTCAGTTTCACTGTTGGTTTGTTTTCTTGGTTTTAAAAGAAATTCAATAAGAATATTCAGTATTCTGCAGCATTTCCTCTACCTCAGTTTAATTGCATTAAAATGAGTGCAGGATCTCAACTGTGGAATAGGAGCTGTGAATATTGAGTTTTATTATGCTAGAAATCTTAATTTAAGCTCAGTTTCATTGTTGGTTTACCTTATCAAAATGTTCTTCAGCAAGCTGAGCTGACGAGATAATGCAAAATGGAATATTAGTTATCACCCAGCAAGTACATAAACACAGAACAAAAGTAAATAACTGTCATCCCAAAATTAACATACTCTTCCCTAAAGAACTGCTGTTCCAAAACATCTAATTAATTCAATAAAGGTATGACTGGGTATATTCAATAGAGGAGACTGCTCGGTTATTTTGTCTTCTTATGAAGAAAGATGTGGAGGGGAAGCAATTGCAGTGGTAGAACTTCTTAAAATTCTTAAAAATCATGTTTTGAAATTATTAGAATTTTAGTTCTTATATATTTAATACATAAAATATAAATCTATTGATTTTCTTCTATTGAGTTTCTACTCAATGTGTTTTATCTCAGCATCTCAGTGTGATACATTTTACGTCTTCTTCCCACGATGAATAAGACAACTGTTAAACTAATAATGCTGTGTCGTTCATTTAAATGTCTGCATAATTTTATATCTTTGCTTTATTTTCCTTGAGTTGCCCAAGGACTCATTCAAGTGACTGCTTATTTAGCCGGGGCACAGTAGCATTTCCTATGCAAAATAGTTATCATGCAGAATCCATTCTTTTAGACTTTTCTGGAAATGGGTCTGAGGGCTTCAAGGTTCTTGTATGGCCTTGATCCACCCCTACAGTTTACATGTCCAAACACTAAATGTTTGTACTGAAGTAAACTGAGAACTTGTCAACAATAATTTTCCTTTTCATGTTGTATTAATCCAAAATTGTTTTCAAATAAGACATTTTCTGGTCACAATAAATCCTGATTTTTAATTATGTGTCCGTTTAATATCAATACCAATACTATGTCAGCTGAAATATATGCATTTGCGTATTTACTGTACCTATTATAAATAACCTTACTGATCAAGATACATCTTCTATTATAAATTTGTCAATGCATCTTTCAAATCGGATAGCCATGAAACAAAAGACATCCATTTTGGAATCCAAATTTGAAGATGGGAAATGGTGACAAGGAAACAATTACCATAAGATTCACGGTTGTTCCAAAAGAAGATTGTTGGTGCTGTACAGGACTGATTATTTTTGAAGTTATATTATTGTCAGATCCTCTTGAAAAATACAGTTTTGAAAAGGTGATACTTTGACTTTTCATCCAATGAAAACAAATACTGAAGCTTTTTATGTAAATCAGAACAGAAACATATGTGTTGTACTTTTTATAAAGTTTCTGAATTTCTACATCTGGAAAGAGTGATCTTGGTTTGAGAACAAACGTGCAATAATTGTAGTTTATGTTTATATAAATTGCACAGAACTTGTTTCTCTAAGTATCTGGTATCCAGTGATTAAGATCATTAGATAGCTAATTCACTTAAATTTGTTTCTCAGATAACATCTTATGACTAGCAACCTACCTTTACAAAAAAAAAAAAATTAGTAAAGTAATTAATTTTAACAAGGTAGAAGAATTGAGAAACAGAAGGACTTCATGGTAAGTAGGAAACAGCATCTGCTGCTACAGTGCATATACTCATGCTTTGCATTAACTTCCTCTTTACACTAAATGAAATAAAACCTTTATATCTTTGTGAATACAACTATGCAAGTATCTTTTATTTTAAAATAAAAATATAAAACCTAAAAATAATATAGTAGGAGGGGTTGATTGTAAATTAGTTCTTCCTTCACTGTTTGTGAGGAATGTGTTACTTAAAGGTAAAATTCTTCTAATGAATGATAGTGCAAACAGAAAAGGTCAACTAGGATGGAGGGAAATTACTCTTGATAGGAGGAAATAAGGGACTGCAATGGAGCATTCTAGAACTTTTATAGTGATCTGATTTGGTTTTTTCTGCAAACTTGAATTAATTGTCTGATTTTTTTTTTTTTTAATTTTTATTATTTATTTACTCAGTATGTTAACTCCTGTTCTTTCTCACTATGCTCAATTTGTATTCTGCAGATTGTCATTAAAATAAGGAAGGTAGCAGGTACTAAAATGATTCAACTACTTAGGTAGGTTTCTTCATCTAAAAGTACACAGCATGGTTAACTTATAATGAATATTAATTGGAATATAAATAACACCATTTATAGGTATGCCTAAATGCGCATTTATATATAAAAATGGCCCCTTAAATTACTATAACTTCCTACAGCATGTTTAGATGATTCTTTTTCTGGTTTTTGGGTGTTTGTTTTTTTTTTTTTTTCAATGAGGTGACACACACAGGTTCACTGTGGGGAATCTTTATAATATCTTTCAAGTATTATATGAGTCAGAGGTTCTTATTTTCTGCTTCATAGTGTGTGGTAAGAACTACAATAACAATAATCTGGTGGTAATTACTGTCTCTAAATTACTTCAGTTGAGCTTTCTCTGCAACTTTACACAGTAATTTCTCAAAAGGCAGTGCACAGAATCTGTTTCAAAGGGGAAAAAACAGCTTTTCATAAATTGATTTTTTTTGTTTCTCTCAAATGAAATAGATAGGTTAGATATGTGAACAAGTTAAGTATTTTCTGTGTGTGAAACGTTCAATTATTTTGTGTGTACAAAAAAAAAACAAAACACCAAAACAAAACCAAAAAGTGCCACCAAAACTCTGTAAGTCCTGTGATGTTCTGTTTGCTTGGGTAATGATCTTGTTTTATAGTTCACAGTTGTGACAAATTCATTTACAAAGCTTTAAAAATAAATGCTAACAAAGCTGTTTACACATCTGTTTGAATTTTCAGATAAGTACTAACATATAAACAACCAGGAAGAAATATCTCTGGTAGAGCAAGAATATATAGAACATACACAAATTAGAGATGTGTCTAAGTAGTGACAGGAAGCTGATACTTCCATAATCAATAAGTTTTAGCTAGCAGTCCATTCCTTCTATGGTTAAGCAAAAAGGTTTTGAGAAGTAGTGAAGAAACCATTTGTACTTCTCAACCCATAAAATAATTCCATCATTAGGAATAGCGCACTTGCCTTGGCAATAGATTTCAAACCTTTGAGACTAGGTGGATTATAGTTTTTAATGCAGGGATTTCAGTCTATGTAGAGCTGTGGAAGTCCCTCAGTACAGGAAAAAGTACAGTAATTTGTTGTCACTAGAGCTTTTGATCAAGATGAAGATTCACCACAACTGCCTCAAAGCCCATTTCCACCTCTGCTGGCAGTAAGATCCTAGCAATGGCCTGACACTTCACTGCTCCACATTTTTCTGTGAAGTCTGACTCTAACAATCCTAAAACAAGGAAGAAACAGTAAAGCATACTGCTAAATTTTTCTCTGCATAGTACCTGATATGTTAATAGTACAAAAACCTTATTCAACCACTTTCCCTGTATTTCACTACTGTGTATGTATTAAAGAAAACTATTCTTCTCAGTTTCTATTAGCAAAACAAAGAGCATTGCTGAGGCCCACCCCAATACTGGCTACACCTGCAGAATATATATCCTTCTTTTCAGTAATCTTTTTGCCAGGAGTTAAGTGTCCCTTTGTCAAAAAAGGTACACAGTAAAAGCACAAGAACACACTGACTTGTCATAGGCATACCTCCCTGACAGAGTTTACAATTATAGACATTTGACATCAGCTTGGAGCATACTGATATGTTTTTTCATAGACAAAGTTGTTGTACTTAAGATGTTCTTAAGATAATAAGGTGAAAAGCGCTATTTCAAGAACTTATAAAGCAAGATCATCAGTTATTCTCTTCACAAGCACCTATGATTAAGTGCAATTTAGTGTTCTTATAACTCAACTGAAAATATAGAAAAGTTCAGAATGATTTTTGTGGTGTGGGTTTTGTTTTTTTTTTTTTACATTTTTGCTGTCAAACAATTATAAAATTCTAAATATTGATGTTTTCTGAGAAAAAACAAACATCTTCAGCAACTTTGGTAAAAACGTTTACTAAAAGAGTACTAAAATCTACTAAAAGAAAAAATTTAATGAGAAATCAGGTATCTACAAGTATCAGAGCTGTAAATAAAATGTTAAAAAAATAAATAAAATTCTTTACTGATGCACCAATCATTATACTATATATTTACATTCTCTCTTTCCACCACCTATTCAAGTGAGAATATTTCCTTCTATAATGTAAACATTGTTTCCATACAGCCTTTCTGTAAATGAATTCACACAGAAGAAGAAGAAAATTAGGAATTAGAAGTCCATACACAGTTATGATCTATGATCTCACTGGGATAGTGGAAAAAGTGGCCTGACCTAGATGCTCTAATGAATGGTTGCAAGGCTTCTTAGGAAGACAGCTTGGGAAACGAGGAGATGGGGCTGTCTTGACATAGCTCAATGATATGAATGAACAGACAGAGAAGATGTTCTGCATGACGTAACTGCAAACAAGGAAAAACTCATGGGGGACATGAGTGTGATATGACAAATTTTGAAATCTCTAAGGAAGTTACCAAGACAAACAGGAGATTCACAAACACTAGGCCTCAAGGGAAGAAAATTTGGCCTTCTTCAAGAATTTCCTTGGCAGAATCCCTTGAGAGACTTTCCTGAAGGGCAAAGGGTTCAAGCAGAACTAGTTGATCTTTAAAGACAATTTATATGAAACACAAGAACAGTCTTTCCCAATGTGAATTTAATATGAAGCAGAAGGCTGGCATGGAGAAACAGATAAGTACACAGAAAAAGAAAGTATATAGGAAATGGAAGTAGAATGAGTTGCACTGAAGGACTATAGAGACAACACCTGGGAATGCAAGGATGGAACTAGAAAAATCAAATTTCGCTTGGACTTGAAGCTAGCATTGGATACACAAATCAACAAGAAAAACTTTGTAAGTTTATCAGCTGGAAAAAAAAAAAATGAAAAAAGAAAAATTTGGCTTTGCCACTCATAAAGCAGAGTACTAAATGATGAAAGGACATAGAAAAGACAAAGATACTTAGTAGTGTTTACTTGCTCTTTGTTGGTTACCCTCCCACTCAGTTTTCACTGGTCAGTTCTTAGCTCTGACTTTCCAGTTTCCAAAATTATTTCCTTCCAAATAAAAGGAATAAAGTATTACCTACAATCACAGATAATATTGCTAATGAATGTTTAAAGCAGCAGGACAAATTAGGAACCATGAAGACAGGTGGGATGTTCCCAATGGTGCTAGGAAAGGTGATCGACGCATTTGGACATTACAAGGCTGGGATTTTTTGTGATTTTTGTTAAGCCTTAGGAAAAAAGGGGTTCTTGAGCACTGGAAAGACTTAATATCACACTTGTCTTCAAGACTGCAAAGTAAGACAATCTGTACAGCTAAATAGAAACCAGTTTCATCTCAGATCTGACTTGACAAAACAAGATTATGATTGGCCAGAGTGGATTATCCAAAGAAAAATCATATTTGACCAACAAATTTGCCTTCTGCAATGAAAAAAACTAGCTCAGTTAGACAAAGAGTATGAACATTAGATGCTTTTCACAGTTCTCTGCTCCTCAGTAATAGGAAAACAAGGCACACAAGGAAAAGATAAAAAAAAAAAAAAAACAAAACAAACAAACAAAATGGATTTGTTTATGAGGATAAAGAAGGATCTTGCTGCTGTGAAAGGAGGGTGTAATGATGATGTAACCTGGTGCTACCTAATGGTGCACAGGGATAGGACAAGAAGCAACAGGCACAACTTGGAACAGCAGAAATTCTGTCTCAATATCAGGAGAGAAAAACGTGACCATGATAGAAGTTGAACAGGTTCTGCAGAGATATCATGGACTCTCTATTCTTAGAGATTTTCAAAACTGAAGTGGACAAGGTGATGAGCAACCTGTTTTCAGTGGACATACTTTAGCAGAAAGTTGGGCCAAGCGACTTGCAGAACTCTTCCAATCTTTGCAATTCAGTCATTAAAGTTTATAAAATAAAACCAGATTACTTACTCCAATATGCTTCATAAAATACACTACTAAAATACCATTAAAAAATACTCTTCTGCACAAAATTATGAAAACAGAAGAAATACAAATACTAGTAAAAAATTATAGCTGTCTATAAAAATATGAATAAGAAAAATTGCAAAGTTACTATTATATACCAAAAGTAAGAGGTTCCTCTACTTTATTTTTTTTTATTTTATTTTGTTTTTCTTCAAAACAGTACTGTTCCTTTTTTAAAAAAAAAATATATTTTGATTATTAGTCTTCCCAGGGAAAGCATTAAATGTCTTAAACCTTGCAAGTACTAGGCCTTTGGGAAGCCTAGAGCAGAATGTAAGCCAGACATTTGCATGTATCAACTTCACTCTACAGAAAAGTAAACAAGACACAAAACAAGGAAATTAATATACATATCTTCCTTATTTCGTTTAAATTACTCTTTTATGAGCATTAGAAGCTCTCAAAAACTCTTTATTGAATCTTTATATTTAAATGTACTAGTCATTGTAATGATAATAAGATTAAAATTTACCTATAAAGTTCAGTGGAAATAATACCAATGTAAAAAAATAATTAACTTCTTTCTTCTCAAGTTCGACAAGCTTAGTTCTTAGTGCACATTCAACAATTGTGACCAATCAAAGTATGTAGAATTAAATACAAATAAACAAATTGACTAGATAGGTTATAAACTCTTTATACAGGGAAATTTTCAAGACCATATTAGATACACTTTTAAGCAGTGTGGCTTGACCTCACAGCTGTCTCATATCCAGAATGCTAGGAAAAGACACACCCTGAAGTCCATTCCAATCTGAATTATTAACCTGCTATCTTAGTATCTTTTGCAACCAATAGTATTTAGGCTGTGCAGAATTTAACAGAAATTAATTCTCAAATTTTCATCCTATCAAAATGCACAGAATCTAGATTTAAAAAAAAAAAAATCCTCAGGAAAAAAACACAACAACAACAACAACACCACCACACCAAAACCTACAACAACAAAAAAAACCCAACAGAAAGCAGTACTATCACCACAAGAAAAAATCCTCTATATTAGAAATCTGAATTAAAAAATAAAATAATAGTAATCTCTCCTACACTCATATCCATATAAACAATACCATTTATTACTTTCTTTATTGCAACAGAACCTTGATTACATAATGTATTAGACCAATCACTTTACAGATTGGAATTTCAAGCACTGAAACTAAATATAGAAAGAATTAATAATATTTGGTGAGTAAACCACATAAACCAATGAAAATATAAAACTGTTCACTATATTTATCTAAAGGAAAATACTGCTTTAATAACATTGTTATTTCTCAAAAATGTCTCTTTTATTTTCTTTTTTCCTTAGAGCAAGATAAAAAAGATATCTTTTTTACAACACATAATGATAATAAATAATAAATCGCTATAATTATCATAATAAAAATCATTAGTATGATTTATCTTTGATCCTCTCTAATTAATTAAATATGTATAGAAATAAATTCCTTGTCATTCATATTCAAATATAGGTAAACATCTATTCCATTATATTTGTTACTGTCTTGTGAAGACTGAAAAGGCTTACATCTCTCTGCTCTGCTGAGTAGAATGTTACAAAACATTGCTGAAAATCCACAGATCCCAGAGCATAACTGCATTAACTTACTTGCAAGATTGTCAAGGAATTTTGCTTGGATTATTTTCTCTTCTAGGTATATAGCAACTACATGGCATCTTACTGGCTAATACAATCCTAAAGCAATGAAAAAATGCGCGACAGGTCAATGTATTATTCCACAGTGTGATAAATTATACTGGGAAATATTGAATAGTTGTGGTTACTACCAGAGCACAGGAGTACTATGAAATTTCTTGTTTTATTTTATGAAGCATAGAACTGTTCAAAACAACTATTACTTCTAGATGTCATCTATAAATCAACACAGGCCAATGGCAGGAAAGTGATGGATATCCACCCATCTAAGGGATTTGATCACAAGACACAAGCTAAAACAGTGACAAGGCAGAGATAAATGTTTGTGTTTGGATTAACATCCCAAGGTCAGAATGCCTAGGCATATCAATGAGGAATTTCAACTAACACTCTAAGAATATTAATCTGGAAATATGTAACAGCAAACTGAAAAAGAGATTGAATTTTAATGAAGTCTATTTTGGTTGCTTAAGAAAATATTTTATAGTAAACTAATCACAGAAAGATTGGAATTTGTTCTCGAACAGGACCTGTTTCCTGAAAATATCAGCCTTGTCCTGGGTTTTAATGATAATTTTATTTTTCATTTATTTGTTTTACAAGGATGTTATTAAAACATTAAAGAAAAAATGTACTCTAAAGACTTTATTTCTTGAATGGAAAAGTAGAACAAAATAATGTCATGACAGTAATGCACTACTAACTCTAAGACAACTGTGTGTTTATACAAAGTCATGTTAAGGTTTTACAAGATTATTAAACATTTTCATTTGTAAAAGTTAATAACAGAAGAAAGCAGGAGAGAGATTTGAAGAGCATAGCAATTAATGAAAAAAAAAAAAATCAGCTTCCTAAAGCACTGTATTGACTATATTTGCAGTTTATATTTGTTCAGTTAGAGAAGATATTGAATACATGATTTTCACCAATAAACACATCAGAAAACTAGGGTTTACTTCTGATATTAGATTTTCAATTTATGTGAGTGTAGTAGTTGCTTTAACATAATGCTCAGCAATGCAGGCTTATCTATCTGAGTTCAGGGTCAAGCCCGTAAGGTGCATTCTTGTTCTGGCGTGCATTCTCTCTTTCTCTCTCCCTCTTTCTTTATCTCTTTTTCTCTTCCCTCCGCCCCCTTTTTTTTTCTCTTTCTCTCTCCCCTTCTTTTTCTGTTTTGTTGTTATTGTTGTTGTTTTTGTTTGTTTTTCTTTTTAACAACGCAGTGCTCTTCCACTTTGTTTCTTTACATTCCATGAATTACAATATGAAGAAAAAAAATTCTAAAATCATAAGTTATTCATCCAGTCTAAAATAACTCTTAGGAAAATTGATTTTATAAAGTGCACTGTACTAGTTAATTTAAACGCTATATACTCAGAACCTTGGGCTTTGATGTTTCCTTAAATACAAGCTGGAAAAAAGTATTAGTTTTTAAACTTGGTGAAAAAAAGAAAAAAAAAAGTTAACAGAATGCCAAACTCCTTAAACTTACTGTTTCAGTAATAGAAGACAGAGGTTTTTTGAAATGTAAATACTCATACATGTACATGTATATATTTATATACATAAACACATACATCTCCCCTTTCCAGGTGAATCATCCATTAAACTATTAGGAATAAAACAATTTTAAGCTACTAAACTATTTTCTCATTTTACAAAATTTGGATGAAGACAAATAAGTGATTTACTTATTTATGTCAGCCTGTCATTCCTACTCTTTTTATATTCAGTGATAGTTTTATTGCCAGTTTTCAGAGTTGTTGACAAGCTACAACTTGTAGCTTGTGGAGTGCATGTATATGTACACACAAAAAACCCCTACGCAGCATATGAATCTCTTTCCGCTATTGCAGATGAGTGAATAAACTGAAGTGAAAGCCAGGTGTGTTTTGAAATGGACAAATGAGAATTTTTTAATTTATTTAAATGATTTTTAATTAAGTAGGCAGGTATTCTCACTTATAACCACTATTTTGGAGGCATATTGCAAGAGAAAGAAAAGGTTGCTACTATAGAAACCAGTCTAGTATTAAAAGAGGACTCTCAGATTTTAAATTTTCTGAGATTTATACTTCTGTTTAAGAAAAAAGTTTTAAATAGCAAATCTATTCAGATAATTGACCCATATGTATATTTTACAGTTAGAAGACAAACAAGAAAAAAAAAAAAAAACAAAACCAACTGAACAGCTTGTGAGGCTTCAACAAAGAGGAAGGACATATGGTTAAGAAAAATTGGTCTTAAAACATTTGAATTCATTGCTATTTTTTAAGACTTTTTTTTCTGCTTCATTTTCACTGCAAAAGGAAAAAAAAAATAAAATATGCAGGTTGATTAGTTAATTTGTCTACACAGCCTTAAAGTACTAAAGTTATGCAGAGAAAATCTCTGGAACCCCCTGCAGGCCAATTTTGATGCATTAAAACAGTGCAAGAAGAATCAGAAAATAATTATCAATCATTAACTGGGAAAAATGCAGTGAAAAATGTTAACATGATTGCAGTCTTCATGTCTTTGATTTCACTGTTATTCTGAAAGTATTTCTGAATATTTGAGAACTGCAAAAGAACATGCTGTTCAAAGTTATAAGGAGGAGAAATTGGGTAGGAAACTTGTTTCTAAAAAAATATTGGCATGACTTTGTCTTCAGGGACATCAATGAAATAATGCACTGTATTTAAATGCTTCATCCAAGAAAAAGAGAATAATATTAATTATAGCCGTTAGCTCTTTTCATGGCAATCCTTTGATAATTATAGTTCAAGAGAAAGAACAGAAATAATTTAAAAATGCATTTTTTCATAAGATATCAGATTTTTTTTTTCTTTAAAAAGAGTGCATTTCAAATGAGAGCTTTGTTTTAACTTAGATATGCACTGTTTGCACAGAACAATTAAATAAACTGTAAAGGCATTTCTGTAGTGTATGCAGCTGCATCCATGGTGGCAAACTTGCTTATTGATAGCATGTTAAATGTCATCAACTTTGATGATACCTGCTGAAGACCTTATAATTATTGCTGGTGGCATACTATCTTACAGTATAAAGTTAAATAATTTTGTAGAAATGAAGACTCTTTCAGGGAATATACAGTGACACAGTAAGGAGACAACAAAGTATTAAAGGCCAAACTCAAGACAGAGAGAAAATTCAAGTTAGGGAATGTATCTAAATTAATGCGAGTTTGCAATTTTATGTAGTCTGTCTCATCACACAAACATGAACATGCACTTCTTTAAAAAGATAGATGATACGCCAGACTGCTAAACACCATCAGACATCTTCCTTACACAAAAAGGAAAAAAAAAGAAAAAAAAAAACAAAACAAACACCAAACAAACAAACCTCTGTGAATTTCATTTAAGACCTATCCAGCTCACCAAATTCAATAAATTTAGTTATTAAAAAAGAATCCTGTAATGTAGGATAAAACACCTGGATGCTCTGGTAATCTTCTATTTTTAGAGAGCTGTTTGGAACTATGAACAGTGTCTCCATTAGAAATTTGAGCAGTTTTGCATGGGGTAGAATGAAGCTACATTTTGTGGCTTAACCCTAGCACACAGTTGCTTGCTCACTTCCCTTCCAGAAGAACAGGGGAGAGACTCACGGGTTGTGATAAAGATATTTTCATTGGTAAAGAAAAGTTGTGCATGCAAGCAAGGTTAATTAAGGGATTTATTTACTACTTCCCTTTGGAAGGCCGATGTTTACTCATTTCTGGGGAAAACAGGGATTCATCAGGTGTAATGCTTACATGAGTAGACAAAGACCATAACTCTGAAATGTGTCCCCATTTTCTCCTCCTTCTGTGGTTCTATTGCTGAACATGATCTATTATAGGATATCCCTTTGGTCATTTCAGGTTAGCTGTCCTGGCTGTGCCCCCTCTTAACCTATGGAACCTCCCAGCCTCCTCACTGAGGGACACTGTAAGAAGCAGAAAATGCCTTGCTGCTGTGTAACCACTGCTCAACACAACATTCCTTTGTTATCCAGACTGCTGTGGCCAAAAGTCCAAAATGCATCTCCTTACCGGCTGCTGTGAATAAAATTAGCTCCCAGTCAAAACCAATATACTACCAAAATCAGACTGTCACAGTAAGTAAATGAGACAGAAAGCAGCCAGTGGTGGATGGTCTCCTGATGCAGACATTTATTACAGTAGTTAGAAGTGAAAGTTTTGACTTTTTGTGTGTTCTTATGAAGAATGTAAATGCAACATTTGCTTTGACTATATGTAAGGACTTAAAGGACACAGTTACCTGTCTCAAACACTGTTAAGGCCACAGAAGGACTTTGCCATGAGATAAACACAGAAGAGAGTGACAGGATGGTGCTAATTCCAGGCCTGGCAGAGGCAAGATCTGGTGAGCTCATCCTGGTTAACACACCTGGACAAAAATTCCCACTGTTGCAAACTGGTAAAGAAACAGCTGCTCATACTCATATCACCAGTCAAACAAAGATCACCCCAAATTATAAAATGCCAGATGGCATTTGTGACCCCTAACAACCACTGAAGTTCACCTTAAATATGCCTTGTGGAGCCCTGGAACTTGGACTGTCAGATAAACCATCAGAGCAGGATCTTGAGACAAGGTAAAGGTGGTATTATTGTCTAGGTGCTTTCTCAGACCTAGGGTAAGGTTAACAAATCTGGGGGAGAAAAATGTACCTCTGATAGTGGGCACAAAGAATGCAGAATTTCTGGATCACAAGGAAAGCCAGCTCACCAACTGTGATGAAATCAGCTCTGACTAGGTAAAAGCAATTCTGGCACAGGGGAGATCACAACCCACTGACTCAGGGTCCACCAATCAAAGAAACCCACTGACTCAAAAGAAAACAAACTCTAAACATATACATTAATTAGCATTAGGAGCAAGGGAATAATTTAACCAATAGAATATGACAACTTTGCATCCAATCAGCATTAATTTCCTTTGCTTGCTAAAATGTATGAATAGGGAAAATTTTGAATGACTCAACACCAAGAAGCCCAGGGTGAAGCAGGACCAACAGGATGCCACTGATTCAACCTATCTTCTATCTTCTGCTTGATGTCTCTCTCTCACTGTTTCTCTCCTGTCTCTTCTTTCTTTTTGTCTCTCTGCCTCGCATTTTACTGTTAAATAAGATCTGTATTATTGACTTTGGCATATGTTCTCTTTTGCAACTTAATTCGAGCAGAGGCATCTCTCACTAATCAGATCTTAAGACTTTGTTACACTGCTGAATGTATATTTCCACTTAGATAGCAAGCCCAAAAAAGTAATTCAGTGGTGGATAAAAAATATGTTTTTTTCTTACTCTTTCTGAGTATTCTGAATGTTTTCTTTAGTGATCCCGTGTCAGAGTGAAAAAAGAAAAGACGAAAATTTTCAAAATTTAATGATATCTTAAATGAAAAAAAAAAAGACTGAATATTTTGTTTATTTTTATTATTTTATCTGGATAATAATGCATTTTCCTATTTTTACTTTCAAGGAAAATGAATTTGAAATCTGTGAACAGAAGCACATTGTTATTAGTTTAAGAAAAATACACATTTTTAATGACAATTATAAAATTAATTTTCCCTATATTCATGTAGTGGATGTGTAGAAAACAAGTAGGACGAAGGATTGACACAAAAATAACATTTTCCTGGTAGTTCCCGTAGGTTTCTGTAACATTTTGTTTCATGCAGATGCATTTTTGAGACAAACTAGTTTCAAAAGTACTTGGAGCACTTAAGGCATTCTAAAAATATTATTTAATAATGAAATCATATGTAAACAATAGTTTTTTTGAGACAGAAGAGGGTTTTTTCCCAGCTCTTATAACACCACAGGCTACGATATAAAAGTATTTCCCTAAGTGAATGATTCTCTTTCACCTTAATCTGTGAGATCACTAAGTTTGTTTATACTGTTAATGGTTCAAGGAGCATTTTGAGTAGGTAGGTAGTGACTGATGAGATAAACATAAAAGCCTTGGAGTTTCTCTGTTCAGATAGGCATTGATGCAACTATATTTTATGATGCTATTTTTATACTTGCAACGAAGCTTTGAAGCCGGTGAGCCTGAAACATGGCTCCCCACCCTAGGTATTCATGAAGATACTGCTACAGTGCCTGAAGTGCCCAGTGCAAACCATGAACTATTGTAAATTGAGGCTGTAGTAGGAATGTGTGAGATATCTGCAGTCTTTTGAGCCACCACTATTAACATGGTATTGATTTGTGTTGCAGGCTCTTTATAATGGAAAATATCTCTCACTTCTTCCTTCCCTGTGCTCGGAGAAGCTCTCTAACAGAGGCTGCAGAAAAGGAAAAAAATATTCTTGAAATACTCTTCAAAAAATATAAAGTACATCTCTTCACCTAAAGTTGATTATACAAAGATTTTATATTCAACAAGATATATTAAACAGTTCTGTACAGAAGTGCATGCAATAATACAGGCAGAGTATTGTGAAGATTATTTCCTGGACTATGAATCTAATATTGGAATTCAGACCATATCAAATTCAGTAAGAAAAAGAGCTTTCACTTGAGCTAGGCTAGTATGTTAGTCATGGTCTTACTGCTATCTCCCATCAACCAATGGAAGAAAAATAATTTTACCTATTTGCACCACTGTACCCTTGATTTTTTCCACCTGTAGTTGATATAGCCTTGAGTACTTTATTCCTTTTGGAAAACTATCTCATTTTGGAATGAGTATGTAAAAATATCCCTGAATGCATAGCTTGGCAAAGAAGAAATTTTCAGTATGAAAATAATTTTTTAAGAGGGCTGATTTTTTAAAGAGAATTATGCTTTCAGTGATATACTTGCAGTGTAAAAAAGCACTGACAATGACAGGATGAACCAGAACAGATGATAGACAAAAGAGAAAAAAATAAGAATGAGATAGATACTTATTTTAACTCATAAGTATAACATTATTATTTAAATGTTTGCAGAGCAGGAACTAAGGAAAAAGAAACTGACAAATTTTTTTTTACCAATCTTTACATTTTTCATAGCTATATTTGAAGGCATCAGCTTGGGTATAAACTAGCTATAAAGAATATGTGAAAATCAGAAAATAAGTTTAACATTGGTTAATTCAACATATAATGTTCTCTCTTTTTTTTTGTTTTTCCTAGGTGTAACAATATGTTAAACACTTCTTTTTGTACTAAAGGTATGCTACAACTCAAATGAAAAAAATGCTATGTAGAGCAAGCTAACAATAATGTTTTATAAACAATCTCAATAGTTTTAATTTTCATTATTTAGTGATTGTTTGGTATTTGGGAAGGCTATGTGTAAACAAGTTTATCTCAGTAAAACAAAAAACCAAGAAAATAAACCCTTGTTTTTTGTTGAAAATGTCATCACATAGGCACCAGCATTATGCTAGTTTATTCATTCTTACTGTCCCCAAGATGTTGTCTGTTATTTCCAGGCAGTTCCTGGAACATTACAGATAGCAGTAACATCCACTTAAACTTTTGCCGAGTTCCAGAGATATGGCTCAATGCACTATAAGAGAGCACTGTTGAAAGTCTGATAGTTTTGAGTACTGTTTTTCTAGTACTGCTAAATCTTAGGGGGTAACTAATGTACCACAGTGTAAAGACAGTAATATCTTTATAAAGGACTAGTCTGGCTCCTTATTATCAAAACGGTAGCTTCTGTGATGGAAGATATGAATATTCTTGATGACCTAGTCCCCCCATTTTATTCTTGGCAAACAGTTGAGTTGCTTGCATTGACAGTTTTCTAAAGAGGCAGATACATGTTTTGAATATTTACAGTTTTGGTTGCTTTCCTCTGTGATTACTATTTTCTCTGTAAGGATAACTCATTGGTACCAATAATTCTGCATTGTACATGTATATGATATGTGGGTAAAATTTTAAACCAGAAACACACTTTTATATGGTGTTTGTTCTGTATTAACTCAGAAACCTATATTTAACTGCAGACATAGACATTGCTTCTGGTTATGCACAATAAATCAGCAATACAAGATGACCCACAAGGGAATACTCATATGCCAGAAGCGGAAAACAGAAACTGGTAACTTTTGATTTTTCACTTCAATAGAACTTCAGTAATTTATTCAATGATTTCACAGGCTAAAGCCAACCTAAAAGTTAAGACAAGTGAGATATCAACAGTATGTGTCCAGCTTCACCAAACTAGACTAATGCTAGTCAAATGAGCTAGGAAAACAAGGAAACAATCATGAATCTTGGTATACAGGATTGGTAGCTGCAAAATTTTGTAACAAATTTGAGTTTGGACACCAGAAGCTTACAGAAACCCTGGTGATGAATGCTAATTAGTCTATAGTGCAGAGAAAGTCAAGGATACCTGGTCTGGGGCTATTTTCTTAGTGAAGTCACTGGTTGATAATGTTTAAAATGCAGAAAGGAATAAAAAGTGAAGGCAGAAGACCTCTTGGTGTAAGATAGGCACCCATGTTCCTGAACATCTGATGTTGTAGAGGGCTGATTCTGGGTTGGAACTTCCACACATGGGAACTGGGAGCCCAGACAGGATGCAGTCAGAGCACATGTCCCATTCCTCTGGGCTCCTGATATAATTGGACCAAAGGGGCAAGATGGGTATGGATCTGACATTTACCTCTGTTGTAGAGAAAGACCTTAGACTAGAAATTGTTTTACACCTGTCTAGAACCATTCCATTTAGTAAACAGATTTTACAGTATATGTCAGTGAATGATGTGATTTTATTCTTGTGGCCACCCAACCCAAAACTGCTTGTGACAAGGTTTTTCATGGTACCTTCTCTTCTTTCAGGAAGACAACCTGGTATGTGCATATGTATATGTATATGTATATGTACCTATACAATTACGCACATGACCCATCCAGATCTCAAAGGTTTGGAATGTTGTTTTTTGCAGTTTCTTTTGCCTACAAACTTGTGGAAGCAGGAAGCTTTCACTGAATGCCTGACTCTCAAGGATTCCCAGGAATCCAGAGGCCAGTGGTGAATGCACAATGAAGACTCATCACTCATATGGTTCTGATTACACAGCTTAGAGACAGTGACTTCTAGCATCACAACAGTTTCAGGAAGAACATCGACCTGTTGGAGCAAGTCCAGAGGAGGGTCCTGAGAATGATCATATGGCTGGAACACCTCTCCTATGACCACAGTCTGGGAGAGTTGAAGTTGTTCAGTCTGGAGAAGAGAAGGTTCAAAGGAGAACTCACTGAGGCCTTTCAGCAGTTAAAAGGACTTAGACAAATTGGAGAGCGACCTTTTATGTAGGCAGATAGTGATAGGACAAGGGGGAATGGTTTTAAATGAAATGAGGAAAGATACAGATTAGATGTTAGAAAGAAATTTTTTACTCTGGGGGTGGTAAAGCACTGAAACAAAGCTGCCCATAGAAGTTGTGGGTGCCCCATCCTTGGAGGTGTTCATGTCCAGTCTGGATGGGACTCTGAGCAACCTGGTCTAGGTCCCTCTTGGCATGGCTGGAGGGTTGGAACTAGATGATCTTTAATATCTCTTCCAGCTTAGGCCATTTTACAACTCTTACAATCCTCTCCTCTCCTCTCCTCTCCTCTCCTCTCCTCTCCTCTCCTCTCCTC
>JAWWEE010000001.1:62844825-62857587 GCA_035221455.1 Xenops minutus
TTAAGCATTATTCTAAGTTCTGCTTTGCCCGTGGTATTAATCAAAGCTCCTCTTTTGGTTATCTCTAGCCATAAATTCTGAGCTGTTTTTTTTTTTCCCTTCCCTCTGGAAGACGAAAAGGGCAGGAGGGGGGGAAAGGCCTTGAAGGAGTTTTGCTGGACATCAGGTGTTAATGAGGGTCAGACCTCCACAATAAGTAATTTAAAAAGTGACATCATATTTAGATTTTAAAAATGCTTTAGTTTAGTGTTTTCTTGACTTTGTTGTTTGGTTTTTTTGTTCATTTTTTGGTTTTTGTCTTGTCCTTGTTTTTTTTCTGTCTGTTTTGTTTGATATTTCATGCTAAGCAGTGGTTTCATATATCTATGCACTACATCTGCTGAAGTGGATCTGGAAGATATTGCAAAGCTGAGCAGAAGTCAATATAATAGTTGTGGAAAAAAATATCTTTTTCTATCTGAAAAAACTGTAACCTCTAAGAGGGGTAAAATAATCTTTTTTTCCTTCTCTTTGTTTTGCTCTTTAGACATCAGATAAATAAGATGTGGACACTGTATATCTGGGAAAATGGTGGTAATTCAAGAAATTCCACAGGGAAAAAAACAGAATGATCCAAGGTCAGGTCAATATAACCTCAAATTTAAGAGAATTTGTTCTAAGGTGATGTGTTTATATTCATCTGTGTTAAAAACAAACAAACAAAACAACAAACCATAAAAAAAAGCACACAAAAAAAATACTAAACCTATTTTAAAAAAGAATGCAATAATTGACATCCTATATCTACAATAAAACAAGAAATAAAAAGACCTGAATTGCAGTAAAGAAAACTCAGGATAGATTTTAGGAAAAGCTTCACCGTGATAAGAACTTAAGTGCAGCTTTTCTGGCCTGCTCCTTACCTAAGTTACACAGAAGGTATGCTGTGTCTGTTCTTGTACCTTAGTGAGTTTGAGCTTGCATTGCTTTTCTTTTCTGATTTGCACTCCAATATGCCTTTTCATTAGAGATTTGCATGGTAGTCCGTTGGCTAAAGTTGATTATCCTCACTGGACCTACATTGCTCTTCTTGTTTGGGTGCTCTGGACCCACATTTTTGTTGTAGGCATTCATTGGACAGCCTGCCTTGCTGTCACCCCCAGCTTGTCTCTTTACAGGGTAGTTCAACCCTGACATCTCCATTGCAGGAGGTCCTTAAAAACAAGCTAAAGATCTTCTGCAAAATTGACACAAAAGTAGCTTAGCTTTTTTGGGGTGGTATAGAGGACTAGCCCTAAGCATGTTTTGTCTCAAGTATTCTGAGTATTGTTACAGGAAAGGGTGTTCGAAGGAGAGGGTCCCACAGATGTTGCACAGCACTATTCTGAGCCAATCTCCTGCTCCACCTTGAGGGTCATGGTCAGTTCCCCCTTCCTTCAGTGGTCGCCTTAGGTAGCAGTTTTCTCCAACATATCAGCTGCTCCCTACAACTGGTTATTGCCTTTGGACTTTTTGAGGCTTTCTATCTTGCCTTTTTGGTCTTTAATGACATTACATAGTCAACAGAGAATATTTTCTCTTCCTTGAAGGCTATCAAATGGACCAGACATGATTGGGTCTTGCTACTTCTTTGTTCAGCTTTTTCTAATTATTTTGTCTTTCTTGTAACTGGACATGGCTTACAGAAGGGTCTGGCAGACTGATGGGCCTCTAGTTCCCTGAGATTCTCTTTTTATTCATATTTTTAAAAAGAGTGGAGATTTGTCTTTTTAGATACTTCTTTATTCATACTTATAATAATATAAAAGCAAATTATTGCAGTTACAGCTATGGGGTAATTCCCATGTGATATCCTACCCACAAAAGCAAAAGTGATTCATAGGAACAAAAAATTTAGCTTCTCTAAGACTCCATGTTTCACCATGTTGCTTCTCATTTATAAAAACTGCAACGATTTCAAAGTCTTTTTATGCTTCTTATAATCTTCTCTAATCATTAGCAGACAGAACACTCTGTGTTCTGACTGTTGCACTACATGTGCCTCTGTCCAATCTCTTCTTTCAGGATGTCATATGTTTCAGTCTTTTTAATTTCAATGTCATCAGTAAGCAACCTTAAGTTTGCACACATGAGCAAAAGCATAACAACCTTCAGATTATTCCAGAGTGCTATCATAGTTCAGAAAGAACAAATTTGCCATATACAAATACAAAAAACCCATAATCAGCAAAGACAGTGGTCAGAATTTATCTGACCAAAGTCATCTGAAATGGATTAAAATTTGATCACCTGACTCAGAACTGCATTCTCACGTGGTAATGGCATTTATCAATTCTTTGAGCACATCTGAAATGTTATTGACCTTTGCTAGTCTAGCTTTTGCTTGGTGGCATCTGTCCAGTAGTACACACAGCATTTTTATAACTATGAATTATATCTATGAATTTCACTGGTAGTATTAAATTAGTCTTTGTCTGTCAAAAAGAAACAAAAAACAAAAAAACAAAAAACAGTAGAGCAGTTAAAATACACATGGATCTAAAATATGAGAAAAACAAGGTAAAGGGAAATATTCCAGCTTAAGGACTGCTGTAAGCCTGAACTCATATTAGTTTTTACCTTGCTAAACACATAAGGAGAGCACTTAATTCAGAAAAAAAATACATAAAATTAATGAAGTTCAGCACTCATTAATCCTATTAGAAAGAAGTGGGTTTGTAAGGACTTTAAAGTTTTCTGGTTTTTTTTTTTTTTAAATCCTTGGTTAACTTCAGTATTAATTTCCATACACAATATAAAGCCCCAAAATTTGTCTGTGGCCATATCATGTGTCTGTACATCTGCCTGATTATCAAAAGTAATTGAGAGATCTCATCACCTTGGAGCATGAACAGCATGCCCACAGAATATAAACCTAAAAAAAGTTTCAGTATTTTTTTTAGTTCTAATTTATTTTTTTATTTTTTTTTTCACATTTGGGTGTATTGTCTCTAGCTGAGATGAAGTTCATTTTCCCCACAGCAAACCTCATAGTTCTGTGCTTTGTACTGGTAGCTAGAAAGGTATTTGCAACACCCAGTGTTTCTATCACTGCTGAGCAGCATTGGTATCCTCATCAGCACTGTCTCTTCAACATTCTGCTCCCGCACCAGGAGGCAGGGGGCGGGCGAGATCCTGGGAGGGCACATAATCAGAACAGCTGATTCAAACTGACCAAATGGATAACCTATATCATATGACATCTTCTCAGCAATAAAAGATAAAGGAGGAAAAAGACTGGGTGGGGACAAATTATTTGTGATTTATGTTTGCCCTCTGGAGCAACCACTACCCATGCTGAGGTCCTGCTTCCTGGGAAGTGCCGGGACATTTCTTGCTGCTGGGAAGTAGATAATAAAGGCTCGTGTCCTCAGGACCTTCACTTTTGGGTTAGTAATCTGCCTTTATCTTGACTCACAGGGGTTTTTTCATCTTATTTTCTTCCTCTGTCCTGCTGAGGAAGGGAGTGATAGAGCAGTTTGGTGGGTGCCTGGCATTCAGTCAAGGTCAAACAACCACACTGGGTGAAAGTAAGATCGTACTTTTTGAATATGCAGCACATAGAGTTGGGGACTGATAATCTTTCTAACAGTACTGCAGATTTTCAGGTAAGTCAGTTGTGCAAGCATCTGTCATTTTTATGCTCTTTTACATAAGGAATAAATTCATAAGTTTTCTGATTCAATTCTGTGTTAAAGTTTAATTTGTTCCTGTCAAACTTTATATATTGGAAAGGGAGGCAAGCAAACAGAGTTAGTAGAAAGAGGTCAAATAATTGAGACTATGCTAGAGTCAGTCCTGTGCAGAAAGGAAAAATTTTAAAATTAAGAGAGGTAGAGTACTGTGCTATACCTTTGAACATGGACTCAGGGCCTACAGAGTACTTTTATAAGCTGATATAAGTCTGACATAGAGTTTAAAGCTTTTAGGGGGAGATTATAACATTTTTGTTTTTACAACTTTATTTTTTTAGTTTTTACAACTTCAGAAGTTTACGATTTCTAAAGACTTTAAAAGGGTGAATGGTGTATTCCTTGGAAATATTTAAGGCCAGGTTGGATGTGGATTTGAACAACCTGGTCAAGTGAAAGGTATCCCTGCGTATGTCAGGGTGGTTGGAACTTGTTGATCTTAAAGGTCCCTTCCAATCCAAGACATTTTATGATTCCATGATTTTTTTCCATTATTCAGTAAACTCTAATGTGGGCTAATGTAATTATTCTCCAAAGAAAAAAGAAGATGCATTCATTGACAAATTTTTTTCTGATTCTGCTGATGAAAATAATGCAAAACATACTGATAGTGGCATTTCAGTCTGATTTTTCAGATACTTATAAGTGCAATATTGCAAAAGTAGCATTTGATATATGAAACCATTTACAATTTTACCACAGATATGTATCTGCCTTCATCATTCTATTTTAATTTTAATTTTATATAAACCTTAAAATATGGTTATTTTTTATCATAACAATGAGGATAATTATTTTATATATATGCCTTTAATTTATGCAAAATCCCTGATTCAAGAATTTGCGTTAAACAAAACAAAATGAAAGATAGAGTACAAACTTTAATATAAGTATGCTTCTGGGTTAAATAGTTTTAAAAGATTTTGTGTAGTAAGCCTAGTTTAAAACTTTCACTTTCTACTACAGGAAACAGCAGAAACTGAATGGTGTTGTGATACATCTTAGAAAACACTTTCTAGTACTTTACCATCAAAAAATCTTACAGCTAATTCAGGTTAGGATTAATTTCTAAGATGCATTTAGAGCTCTAAAAGTTAACCTTCAGAATCTGAGCAAGGATCAATTTGTAATCAATGAAAGGAAAATAAACACCTACAGAAGAAATTTCAGGTTGTTATAAGACAGACAGCTACCATAAATTAGATGTGGAGATATTTATTCCTCTCCTTCAGCCATAATGAGAGAGTAGGATAACTTAGATGGCAGCTGGTAGAAATCTAAATTTAGATGAAATTGCAGTGTGCCTTTCTACATACCAGTAAGTTTAAAAGGTTTTTTCCATTAAACTCAACTAACTTTAAAGCCCATTTCAAGGAATAAAATGCACCTACTCTTTTTTACTTAATCATACTTGTCAGGTCTAATAAATTAAACACATCCTGGACCATTTCCTGACACCAAAGCCAGGTGCTGCAGAAAGGTTCGTGCCCATACTGTTGAACTCTGTTGCTCCCTGAATAAGTGTACCCACAAGTCCCTTATCCAACAGGGACTGGACTCTCACCTTTATGGCAGGACAGTCAGACTGTGACTGGGATTGTTCCCACCGGGTAAACAGTCTGTCCCAGAGCCTGGGAGCACTCTATGGCACTGGCTTATTTTAAGAAGTGATTAACTTGTTGTCTCTCAGTGCACCTTACTGAGGATGTATAAAATACAAAATTACTGATACATCAACATACTTCATCACTGGCAGGCATTAATTTGGTATTTACCCATGAAACTATTACGTTCAATTTAAGTGAAATAGTGTGAAGTGAAATGAATATGAGTTGGAAAGAACAGCAATAAACAAGTGGTTTCTTAGTACACATAATTGGGTTTCAGATGTTTAAAAGGATTGCTGAAGAACTGTGCAGATAGATTCATTCAGTATGTCAGAGCTCTGTGAGGTGGTTACACCCTATTCCTTTTAATCTTCTAGTCTGGGATTTTAGATCATTTATTTTAAATGGAGTAGAGATAATTTTCTTCACAGTGGCTAGTGTAGAGATACATTTTGGATTTGTGCTGAACACAGGATTTATAATACAGAGATGCTTTTGTTATTGTTGAGCAAGGCTTACACAGAGTCAAGGCCTTTTCTGCTTTCCTTGCAGCCACACTGGCAAGCAAGTTGGGTGTGCGTGGGACACTGGCAATAGACACACCTGGGATAGGTGATCCCAACTGACCAAAGAGATATTTTATACATTATGACATTGTGCTCAGTATATGAAATGTGTGGAAGAAGGAGGAAGAGGGGGATGTTTGAAACAGTGGCATTTGTCTTTCTAAGTGACTGTTACCTGTGACTGTGAGAGTCTAGAAAAAAAGTTATTACTGGCTCAAAACAACCCTGTGTGTCAGGGAGGCAGATTGAGTTTTGCCAAGGTGGGATGTACTCTGCCCCTCCCTATATGGCACCTCCTTGAGAGCCACTGGTGCAGCTGTCAGTCACTGGCACACCAGGAGTACTGGCCCACACCACACACCCTGGAGTCCCTAACCCAGCCCCAGGATGGCTGGCACACCAGAAGACCCACCTGGGTCAGGGGGTGGCCACAGGAGTCCAGAGGAAATAAAACCAACAGCACAAGGCCTGCCCCCATGGTCGCAGCCCAGTTTTCCTTGGATTTGTGGTAGTTGGTTCTATTCTGGATCTAAGGTGGTAGTTATAATTACGTCTTTCCCCCTCTCTCTCTCTTTCTTTACTTCTTCTTCTTCTAATTTTCTTTACTTGATATTTGGGTAACTTAAACCTGGATGGGTTGGAATTTGCTGAATCAATGCTTTATGAAATGCTTTATGTTGATTGCTTGCTTGCTTTAAACTTTTGCCAGATTCCCTTATTTTCCAAAGTTTACCAGAAAAAGTGTGTTATTTTGACCTCCAAAAAACATTGTAGCATTTATCCTGTGCACAGCCTCAAGGTATAAAAGAACTGAAGGCCCTTTTATTAAATCACTCAGGTGCGTTTTGGGGTCTTGTATCTTTTTCATGTAAAACTCTTTGATGAGCTCCTGAGGTGAGCCTGGGGTCTTATATTGACAGGCCACTGCTCTCCTGGAAATGGTTGAACATCTGCCTGACCATAGGAAGCACTGAATTAATTTCTTTCTTTTCTTGGCTTGCATGTGTGGCTCTTGCGTTCCCTATTAAACTGTCTTTATCTCAACACATGAGTTTTCCAGGTTTTACACTTTTGATTCACTCCCTGATCTTAATGGTGGGTCAGTGAGCAAGCAGCAGCATGGTCCTTGGTTGCTGGCTGGGGTTAAGTCATGGCAATCATAAAAGAAAAAAAATTCAAAATTTTTTTTTCATACACTATATATGAATTGTATATGTTAACGTGACCTTAAATTAGCATTTTAAAATTCTGGTTTAATCCATGCAGGAATAATTTTAGGGGCAGCAAACAGGAAAATGCAGGTATATGGACAAGGAGAAGACATACTGAGTACATCAGACAACAATGAAAATAGGAAGTGAAAGTGTTCAATATCACACCTTGCCTATGGACCTAATGAATTGTGTGTGCTATGTGGAAGCAACCACCTGGTTTGTACACAATATAAGAAACCCATCACTTTGAAAATTTGCATTTGAATATCATTCCATCCTAATAGTAAAGATGTTTAATGAATTCTTGAACCTTCAACTAGCAAGCAAAATTTAGGAAATTTTTTTTTCTAGTAAAACAGTGGTATACTCCCATGATTATATTATATAATTTACTTATTTTTTCTTTTAATTTGAACTAAAGACATATTTTTCACTAATGTGCTTTTAGGATTTTTCAATGGAAAGTTTCTTTTGAGCAGCTTTTTGTATCATATTATGACCTCTTAGGAAAGACACCCAAATAGCACTGAAAAAAATCAAGAGATGAAAAAGAAGACACCGATGTGGTTTGTGTCAGAACCACTCTATACTGCAGCATTTTGGGCCAAACTCTGGCAAGGGGAATAATAGCTAGTTCGACAGAGACAAGGCAGAGGTGTTTAACACTTTCTTTGCCTCTCTCTTCAGCATGGGTTATGGACCAAGAGGATCTCAATGCCCTGAGCTGGAGGACCACGACTGTGAAAATGATCAACTCCCAGTCAACCGTGAAATTGTGCAGGATTTTCTGCTCCAGCTGGAACCCTACAAATCCTCAAAGAGCTAGGTGATGTCATCGCAAAACTCCATGATTTTTAAACAGTCTTAGGAATCTGGAGAGGTCCCAGATCACTGGAAGCTGGCAAAAGGTGTACCAATTTTCAAGAAGGGCAAGAAGGACGACATCAGAAACTACAAGACTGTCAGTCTCACTTGAGAGCCTGGGAAAGTTATGGAGAAGATTATTCTCAGAGGCATTGAAAAACACCTGAAAGACAATGCAACCATTGGTCACAGCCAGCATGTCTTCATGCTTATCAAACCTGATTTCCTTTTATGAAAATGTAACTCACCTGGTTGATCAAGGGAAGCCAGTTGATGTAATCTTTTTGGATTTCAGCAAAGCTTTGGATACTGTCTCTCACAGGATCCTTTAGGACAAAATGTCAAGCATACAGATGGATAAACACATCATGGGGTGGGTGAGCAATTGGATCATTGGTTGAATACAGAGGGTAATGTTGAATGAGGGAACATCAGAGTGGTGACCTCTCACTAGTGGGGTTCCACAGGACTCCATCTTAGGCCCTGTGCTCTTCAGCATCTTCATAAGTGACTTGGACACAGGACTGGAAGGGATACTGTGCAAGCTTGCAGATGAGACAAACCTGGGAGGAGTTGCTGACTCCCTCAAAGGCAGGGAGGCCCTGCAGAGAGACCCCAACAAATTAGGAGACTGAGCAATCACCACCCATAAGAAGTTCAACAAAGTTGTGTCGGGGGAGGTTTAGGTAGGATATTAGAAAAAGGCTCTTCACCCAGAGGGTGGTTGGGCACTGGAACCAAGCCTGGCAGAGTTGAAAAAGGGTTTAGGTGATACTCTCAGACACATGGGGTGACTCTTGGGGATGGTCCTATACAGGGAAGGACTTGACGATCCTTGTGGGTCCACTCAAATTCAGCATATTCTGTGTTTCTGTAATTCAAATGCAGTTGTCAGAGGAATTGCTTCTGAAAATCAATTACAAACATCAAAACTGACTCTTTAGTGTTGTCATAATTAAAGGGTAATGGTTTAAACATCAAATATTTTCCGTAAACAATCTTGTTCAGTAAACTCTTTGCTCTATGCTTTAGTAATTAGACACAAGGACAAATTATTCTTCAAATGCCAGAAGTTGATGGTATTACAGAAGGTAGGTCAAAGCTAATTTGTAAAGGATACACATTTTGAGGGGGAGACAGAATGTGTTATCAGCCACTTTACATCCTTTATAAAACTAGGTATGCATACTAAGCACCACAGAATTTATTGAACCAAAGATTTTTATGGTTTAATCTATACCGTTTGTTCAATCTTCATTTCATTGCTCTTCTTTGTCATCATACCTTTATTTTTTTTTCCTCTAACAATGGATTTCCTTTGTCTCTTTTAAGTTAATGAGATATTTAGAAAGTAGAAATATTTAGATTTGGATGCTCCAATACTCATTAATAGTGACTAATGTCATAAGAAAAAAGGTAAAAAGGTAAATGTCCTCCCCAACCAGTAGGTAAATTTAGGTTGAAAAAAAAAATAGAAAAATTAAGAAATGTGACCTTCTTTCAGTTTGTTTATTTCAGGATAACTCTAAGATAGAGACAGAGCCACACTCTTGACAGCAAATTTGTATTAACCTACAATGTAATAACATTTCAGAAAGCAACATCAGTAAAACATAATTTTAAATTTCAGCAAGGCTGATACCCAATTAGCAGCAAAACCTGCATGAACCTAGCAACAAGAAGATTCCATTTTCTGAACAAGAATCAATTATTAGAAGAGAAGTCTATATAAGACATATTATAAAAGCTTCTTCCTGCACTCTTTTCATCAGACTTCAAAGGGACTTTTCTCACACATATTAAGAATTTCCTATAATTAAAAGGTTGCATTTATGTTGTAATATTAGATGTAAGAAGCAAGAGAAGTGAACTATGCTCACTGGAAGAAGAGTAGCCTTTGTTTCTTCTGAAGAAAAATAATCATTTCAGCAACAGAAGTTTTCCACGGGTTTTTAAATTTCAAAAAGAAAAGAAACCTATACTACATGTTCTGAAGCTATCTGAAATAAAACAAAGAAATCATTTCAATCTGAAGGAAATAAAAGTGACTAAGCCTATTTTAAGAGATTTTTGTGAAGATTAAATATTGAATAAAGACAGTAGTGTGCTGAGCAATGAGAAAAAGTACATCTTCATTGTGCATGGTTGAAAGTAATAACAGAATGACATGACCAATTCTAGAATCTGCAGTCCAAAAAGAAAATGTTTGAAACATATCATGTTCAACCATTTTGGTTTAAGCAACAAAGTTACAGAATAATTTTGTATTCATACATATAAAATGTATATTATATATGTATATATAATATATCTTCAGAATGAACAAGTAATAACAGAGAACAGCTTACAGTAGAAAAAAAAGAGCAAAATTGCACCTACTGAGTTGATAAATCACCAGCAGAAATAATTGTGTGGGTTTCAATTAATAACAGACAAGCTTTTTTCTAAAAGTATATCTAGTTGAATTAAAAATAAAAAAAAAAGAAGCTTTACATTTTTTATTTTATTGAAATATTTCTTTTGCTGGGTTTTTTCTTATTAGGCTATACAGTGCTCATAATTCAAAAGAAGCCAGTAGTCATCAGAAAAGTTGAAAATTCTCATTCTTTTTTCTTTTTCTTTTTTTTTTTCCTGTGAAGGATGCATGTGAAAAGTCAGTGATTTACAAAATATCATTTATTTGCTTTTAAATCAGCTGAGATGGGTAGTACAATAAATAGTAGCAGCATGGTCTTTCTCTGGAACCTGATCTTGTGGTATAAGAAATTTCTTTTACACGTATAAATATCCCATTCCAGACAAAGCTGACAGTAAATTGGCAATATTTCTTTTGAAGACTCTCTCAAACATCCCCACCATCTAATTTTCTTTTTATTTGTTTGTTTGTTTGTTTTTTTTTAACTAGAGAGAGGTCTAAACACTGGCAGTGTTCTATCTCATGATACATGCATTCACACTCTATACAGTTAAATATATAATGCAGCAGAATTTGCAACATTTTCCAGCAATTGCAATGTAGTTTTAGAACTTATTTGTCCATCATCATGTTAAATGCCTCTGAAACATAATTGTTGATTCAAAAAGCATTGAAACAGTTGGAACAATTAGATGGCATCCTAAGAGACATGCAATGCTAGAAAGGACTTTGATGGGTTGAGTGATCTTTAGTCATTTTGCCACAATTTTAACTTTAGCTGTGTAGGGCAATATTTTCCTTCCTTTATAAATTTTTCAGGTTTTGCATAATAAATCCAGGATTTACAAGTTCATCTAGAAAATTTCATTAGAAGGATTTTTGCCCCCTCCTGCCTTTTTTTTTTTTTTTTTTTAAGGGAAGGAAAAAAATGAGGAAAAAGACCCCCCCACCCCCCAAAAAAAAAATTCTGAAAGTCAGTTTAAACAGAGAGTTTTATTTTGTATACTGTGAAAATACTGTATCTGATCTTCCTCTACAGGAACATAAAATGAAGCAACTTGGAAAAGTAATGGGATTTTATTTCAATACACCCATCAGTACTAATCTGTATGTTGATACAGATATAGCTGTGAGAAAAAAAAGGAACCACCTTAATTGTCTACCTCATTTATGCCAGTCCCAGAGAAGATAATGAGATGATTAATGTAATTAACATCAGTAGAGTTTCGCTTATGTGTTAGAAATATTAATGGTGAGTGCTTGGAATGCTTAATAAGCACTCAATTATAATTAGTACTCCATAATCCTTACTCCTCTGTTGCTGTAAATCCTTAATGCTTTGCTAAAAAAAGTTACTACTCTGTTCTCCTTTCCTGAAAATTTTTGAGAAGTAAAACACTGATTTTATGGTGATGTTGCAGAAAGTTAAAACCCCGAAATATATTTTATAAGATACATTGTTACAGATGTAAAATAGCAATATTTGCCTTTTAAATTGTGGAGAAAAAAAAAAGAAAAAAGCAAAACACAACAGAAATTTAATTCTGTTTAATTTTATTCCATGAGTTATATTGATATAATTTATTCTCTATTTTTTTCTTTCAATTATAAAGCTATAATTAATGAAGGATGAGTTCTCTTTATAGTCACTGAATGTTAACCATGTATTGTTTTACTGTTCTTTCACTCTAGATAGAAGACTTAAAAAAAAAAAAAAAAAGAAAAAATTCTTAATAAGTGTAGAAATATTGGTTGGTTGCATTTCAGTTTTTGTAGTTAGCAGTAAATTACTTGCATTTCTCACTTATACACATAGTTACAGTATTTACTCCTAATGACCTTAATGACTTATAACATTTTTGCTGCTTTCCTTGTGTTGACAGCCACATTCCTACAATACGTGACTTTCTCCTAAGTTGTAGTACGGTGCTGTATCTTTGAAGGTTAATTTTTAGATTAAAAAGGAAATCAATGAACTGCAGCTGGGATGTAAGTCAAGTCATTTATCTTTTCCACGGCTAAATTCTATTCTTAAAATTCAAGGGACAAGCAATATGCAGAGTAATTTTCATTTTTTCTGGGCAACTCAGACAACTCCTTCATTTTTTCAAGGAAACCCATAAAAAAATTTGTCCTGGTGAAAAATAAAGAAAGTGTTTCAAAATGGGTTTTGCAGTGGTATCTCTCTCCTTAATCAACGTAACCTGTCTCAAAAGAAAGAAATAAAACCCTAAGCAACAAAAATTACTGTACAGAATTGACGCCGACCTGTAGGGGAAAACGAGACGGACCACTCCACACGGAACAAGGGATAAGGTGAAATGGCCGTTTATTTAACAGAGTAAAAGGGTTTTATAGGGGCTAGCTAGAAGGAGCTAGAAACTA
>JAWWEE010000001.1:62858084-62886201 GCA_035221455.1 Xenops minutus
AATAAAAAAAAAAAAAAAAAAAAAAAAGCTTTTTGAGGCAGTAAGAAAATTGAGACCATACATGGCCATACAACAACTCATCCAATTACTGAGAGCAAATACAGGATCATAAGCTATGGCAGAGACACTTAGCATCCTGGTAATCTGGCAGCAAAGGCCAAACATGCAAATGTCTTTTGAATAAATGTGAAAGTTGGATAGCCTCTTGACTCCACCAGAGAGTTTTGAGATGGATATCCACATGGATATTGTGGATAGCATCCTGCCCATATTGCTGCTATTGGTAAAAGATCAGAGTGTCGAGAGGCAGGGTGTTGGCAGTTTGTCTACAACAATGATGTTGGTCAAAGGACAGGGTGTCAGGAGCCAGGGTGTCATTACTGCATGAGCTGAGATGAAACTTGGACTAATGTCAGTGTATTATGGATGCCTCCAACTGGTTGAAAGGGTTGAGTTCTACCTTGTCTAAACTTAGTTTACCCTTACATTTATGTCTGGAACCACAAATTAATGTCTGCCTCTGTTTTATTTAGCAATATAAAATACAGACATAGCAGATCATAGCCATAGCCTCGTGTACAAACTTTTTCTCAGTAATCAAAGTAGAACTTTAATCTCAGCCTACATAACTCAGGTATAGCCAAACTAATCAGGCTACAGCTATGGGCTATATCTATCTTAATTTCTCCTTCTACAGGTTTTCTATTTTATATTAATAATTAAATAGTAATTGCCTGCGAAAAAAGAAGTGCTTCATATACACAGGAAAAGAATTGTAACTGTTGTGGGTAGAATTCTGAAAAATTACTCTTTTTTGTGGGCATGACAACCATCCGTTGTCTTCTTTCAGAGAACTGTTTCACTTAATGTAAGTGGGAATTAAACTTCTAAATCATATAGGTAGCTTATGAAAAAGTGTAACATCAAAGAAGCTGCCTGATCGCAATACGATGATTAACCTTGCGGTAGCTACTTGTATACTTGAAAGTTATATTGAAAATAACTTCAGAAAAAAGAAATGACAAACAGCTCCATTATAAGCTGAAGAGAATCTTTTATTCTTATTTGAACATTGCTGACAGCATGAGCTATAAAGAAAATAAGAACTGTATTGTAGAAAGCATTTTTTATTCTATTTTCATTTTTCATTGAATAGTTTAGAGTAAGTTTCCATCTCACGTACTTTGGCCAAAAAAGAATTCATCTGGATTTAAGAATCACTTCCTTCTTGTTAAGTTAAACCAGCTCTTCCAAAAATCTGTCACAGTATATCAGTTATACCATCTGCACAAATGTAACTAGTAATTTTCAAAACATTTTTCTTACAGGAAGAATGAAAGACATCTAAGAACAATGACACTGAATGAATTAACTAAGAATCTGTAAAATATGACAGAAGTCTGGATTAGAAAAAGTAGTACATATTAGCACAGATCTAGATATTGACAATTACAGAAATAGCAGAAATCAGTCCAACTGCCTCTTAGTAGAGTATTGTGTAAAATCAAGGTGCAGATCTCCTTGTCACAAGGCATTATGGCTGTTACAAATTTATGAGGGAAATAATTCCCTTGGTGGCCATTAGAAAATAAAAATATAACTTCAGGCTTATGAATTTGCAGATTGCTAGAGGGTGTCAGGATTTGCAGATTGCTAGAGGGTGGCAGAATAGTCTGGGAAAATATCAATGCACGTGAGGCCTATTACTGTACTTCTTCACAGTACAGCTTTTAGGCACTGTAGAAGACAGAATGCTGGACTGATGGGCCTCTGGGCTGACATGCTGCATAGCTTAGTCATTTATATGATTGTTTGCAATTATTTATTTTTTTTTTTAATAGCTGAGCTGTCCACAGCAACAAGGAGTTTTCTGACAATATATGTCTGGATTCTGAAGACATCAGGGTAAAAAAAAAGCTACACTCTATTTTCAAATAGAGGGTAACTGTTCCTTTCTCTGGAAAATTTTTCAAAGATGTCAGCCTGGCCTTCTGCTTGGAACACCTCTTGTACAATATGTTGATTGCCTACGTGAGCTTACGAAAGCTAAGTGTTAATCTGACAAAGGCAGATACATTGCCATTGAAATCAGTGACACCATAGTGTTCAGCAGCAATAGCTTATGTCAGTGCGACAACAGGCTGAGTGTGGCCTTTGTTTTAGGGTGTATAAATCGCTGCTGTAAATATTTCTCCCTGAGTTCATTCACTGTTCATTCACACTCAATGTTAGTGTCTTCCCTCCTTAGCCTGACCAGTGTGGAGGAAATGTATATATAAATAGCTCAGCCCAATGTAGGGTATAAAAACTACGCAACTAGCAAAAGGATTTTAATGAGAGCAAGGGGCTTGAGCTGGTTTCAACCTATGTGTTCCCTCTTAATGACTGGGAATGCCCAGAATTGTGACACTGAGCATATCAGGAAGACCAGTAATGGGAATCCCATAGATATGATGACTGAGTTGTGTATTGCAATTGCTGTATCTTGCTAAGTATAACACAGATTTTACTGCATTATGCAGTATATTTTGTATCACTCTGCTAAATCAGAAATGCCATGTAATATCTGTCTTAAACATAAGTGAATTTGATACTAAGGAGTACACCCTTCATGTGTGAAGTACTTAAAAGAACTTAGAGAGCATTGGATTCTGACATTGATGCTGAGGTCTACTGTTATTTCTTGCAATGAACAACATTTCTAGAAAATTACTTTTCTAGGGTGTGGCAATAAGTAAGAAACAGAAAAAAATCATATGTGCATCTGTATATATATAAGTACATATGTATGCATACAAACATGTATGTATACACAATTTTGTGTACAATGTGTAGGACAGAGAGGAAGAACTAATTCTGATGGATGTGTAAAAAGACTTTGGATTTCTGTCTTCCTCAGAGTCTCTGGGCAAAAAAAATTCACTATCTAAGCATGGTATCTTGTTTATTATCATGTCTGTTCATAACACTTCCCTGTCTAATCATGGTGTGGCAAAGATGATGAGTCATTATCAGATAAATGAAATACTGCAAGAGCATCATACAAGTAATGGCATTAATATTAACTTTTAATTTGGCATATTGACATTAAGAGACTAAGTCTGCTTTGCAAAATTGGATGAAAGGTTACAGGGTAAAATCAGCATTCCCCTGTTACTAAGACAAGGTGCTCGCAAACACAGTATGTTTTCCACACTTTGTCACTTGCAGAATGTTTGTTTAAATTTGTTTTTCTTTTCCTTTTCAGAATAACAACATATAATCTTTTTTCGGATCACTGTGCTCAACAACTGTTTCATTTAATGAAAAGTACCCAGCGTTAGTATCTTGTAAAAAGAAATATTTATTTATTTACACTGCAGTGCATTTACCCACTGTTGTCCCAATTACATAAACAATCTAAAAGCTTTCAAACCTAGTTGAATGTTTGGCACTGTTTAATACAGCTTCAAATTTGATGCTAATTTGAATGTTGTTTTCAATACCATGTTCCAAGATTTCTATGGGTCGTTCTCTTTAAAGCTACATGCCCTGTTAAGATATTTTTTGTTACCACAGGGTTGTGAAGTAGCCTTCATGCTAAAGCAAAGGCTTCCAGGAATATAGAGTCATAGGACAACTTTGTTTGGAAGAGACATATGGACAACTGCTAGTTCAACCCCTGCTCAAACTAGGGTTTGCTAGAGCAGGCTGCTCAGAATTGTGTCTGGTTAGATTTTGAGTATAACAGAAGACATCACCATATAGGAAAAATGTTAGTTGTCTTTCTCTTCTATTTTATTATTTTATCAAGTTCTGCCAAAACAGTTTCTGTTTGTGAGGAAAAGAAAAAACAGCCAACCAACCAAAAAAAATATATTAAAAAAAAAGAGATTAAATAGACCATAGGCCATCTGGCTGGATTTGAAAAACTGTATAATCTTTTGTTGGTAGATTAACTCTTTGATGCAACTGCATCCTCAAGCAAAATTTCATAATAAGCCTTCACAATACTGCAGTTTGGTATGGTGCTTTATCATGAATGTTCAAAAATTAGCAGAATCAGATGAAAAACAAGTAATAAAATATTTCTGCAATACCTTTTTTTTTTTTTTTTGCAAGAGATGCAGCCCTTACAAAGTGATTTTAGAGGTTTGACGTATAAGCCCAGAATATTTCAGCAGTCCAAATGCTGTGTTTGTGTGCTGCTGATGTACATCATAAGGTTCCAGAAAACCCAAAACTTAGTAAATTCATGCAAAGAAGAAATATAAAATAAAATAAAATAAAAAAAATATCCCTTCCACAAATTTACAGAAATCATGAATTGTAGTGTATATTGTTTTGCTGAGGTATGACAAAGGCTTTTGAACTCAGTTTTAACTATCATTTACAACTAATATTTTTTTATAAATCACAATTTTTGTGAATCATTACAACTCACATTTTTTATAGTTGATTGTTTTATTTGTTGGAATAAAATAACATGTGCCAACTACCTGATTGAATGACTAAAGCTCAGACCTGTAGTTTTACCCATTTCTTATAATCCTTCTAAAGATACTTTATGATACAAGGGTTTAGACTGGGTAAATCAATGGTATAGCCAATGGAAAAAGGAAAGTAGATGTCAGGATTTCCCAGGAAGAGACTCACCAATATTTAGAGCAAAATCTAGATAATTAAAAATTCTTCACTGATTATTTTGAGACTTTGTACGCCCAATGATTCACTGAAAGTGGAATTTAGCCTCAGAATAAACAATATAATCTTAAGAGTTTACAAACTTTGTGCATATATATATAGGTGAAATGCTAAGACTAGGGATACTCACAATTATAAATTATATAAATATTAACATTTCATCAGGATAACTATGTCTATCATATTCATTATGACACTATAAGTTTGCACTTAAATGAGTAGTAGAGATGTGCGTAAATATGTAGTAGACAGTGTAGTAAAATATCTTAATCAGCCTATCAAAAACCTGGCTGACACAGTCTCTATTCCTTCAGCAGGAAAAAAAGTACTTTTGCAAGAAAATTTGAAGGAAACCATCTGAATGTACCTTGAAGTGTTTATCATTTGAAAATAAGTAAACCAAAGCTTTAAAGGTTTTCAAGTAACTATTCAGTTACTTTCCTTTATTTATTTTTTTTTAATACTCTTTCCCTTCATTACTGCAAGGCATGAAGCATAAGATATACTACCAGAAAATTATCCTAATTGGTTCTAATAAAGTGAAAACCAGTGTGATAAAATTCACAACTGTTCCTAAACATAGGCTCCATAATTTTCTTTATTTGAACATATAAATGCAGATTTTGGGTTTCTACAACAGCATTCTGCCTTCTGTAGGAATCTGTTAAGAGATAAGCTAAAAGATTCAAATATCTCATATTGCAGAGGATGTTTTGAGTGATGAAAATTCAGGAATATTCCTGTGATTTCCTTTTACTTGTACAGATATTAAATCTTTCTGTCTACTTTTCCAATGAATAGAAAGAGTCAAGATGATCTTCATCTCTGAACAAAATATCCTATTTGTTTCCTATATGCGTAACACTACAGTTGTAACAACAATGGATATACTCTAGGTAATAAGGCCTTTCCTTTCTAAAATACTGTTTATAAATGATGCTTAATGTGCTGGTTTAAAGGTAAACTGGTGGGAGAAATGAACCCAGCTCAAGAGAGATTACAAACTGAGTTACAATTTGCTGAAAAGATTACAGTAAGTACAATGATACAGAGAAAAAAATAGTTTTAACCCACAAAAGCAGACGTATAACGCAGCACACTAGGACATGAACAGAGTGGTGTTCATTAGCCCCTCTGCTGAGTACCACATGGCCCCCCTGAGTGTAAAGTAAAAGGAAAGAAAAACCTGTTGGTGAGGATGATGGTCACAATTCTGTCAAAGTAATAATCGTGGTCTTGTCAAGAGTGGCAATCACAATCCTGTTGAGGTTCTGGTCCTTCTCTGAATCTGATGAGGGGTACCAAATGTCCCAAAACCCAAAGATTACATATGCTCAGGTTCAGGTGGGAATGTCCAGTACCTCCTCCAGGGTGAGGAGTTTCACAACAGGCAATTTAATTCTGCGAGTCATGAGATATTTTTGGAATCTTTGATGGTCTAGATCGTTGCAGTTGTCAATTACCCTACAGCTTTTAAAGTGAATATGCAGACATGGCCCCTCAGATTGAGTGTGAATGCCTCCCAGAGGGGAGTTATTGCAGCTAAGTCACTGATGTGAAGACAGAAACACTCCCTTGTCTCACAGAGTTCCTGAACACCCAGCTTGTAGCCTGAGGGGTCTGGTGTGCTCTGGGCAGTTGCTGCAAATGATCCATTATTAACAGTTCATCAGAAATGACATAGAGAGTGTAGAATACACAGTTTTGGTTATACCCCCTAGTGATAAACTGGTCCCAGGCCCTGTAACTAGGACACTTATTCAATTCTGTATTTAAAAACAATTTAATGTTTTTCTGAGTGGAGAAAAGTGTGATTATTCACAGGATGAATTCAGACATAGAGTCAACATTTCTGCAGAGAGAGCCTCTCTACAAACAAGCTAGGTAAAACAAATTTCAATAAGTTTTGCAAATCATCTTCTGCACTAATTCAGGGTTCCTTGTATCCATTAACATATTGATTACTTTATTTTATTGAAAATAAATAAATGGATTAATATAAAAATATTTATTTGGAATAAAATATAAATATTTATTTATTAGTTTGAGTTGCTTGATGTTCTTTCTTTGGTATACTCATGGTTTATATGCAGAAAGTGCGTCTTCTGAGGTATATTTCTGTGCATCCTACAGCTTTTAAAGTGAATGTGATTATGTTGGAGATGTGACTATAATCTTCAAATCTACTTCTGTCTCCTTGAGAAGCAAAGATTGCAAAACAGAATTCTGTTTTTATATTATGTAGAAAAGACCCATGGATCTTTAGTCACTAAGGTTCTGTCACTAAAACATCTTAAAAGGGGCTTTTTATTGTGTGCTGTCTAAATCAGCTTTCCCATCAATTTTGCAGCCATTTGTAGTCAAAAGTAATGAGTCTCTCAGCTCATAGGTTTCAAAGTAATGTATTAGAAAATCAAAGTAAGAGTGCACTGAATGGAAACTGCATTGAACTTCAGAAAGCAATATTGATAGTTTTTTTTCCTGCTGAGGCAATTATAGTGAACAGCAAAAACTGGTTTTGATGCTATTAGCTGTTGACAATTTAATTATTCCAAGGATTTTCTTAAGAAGTTCCTTCAGAGTATTAATGTGTTGCCCAACACAAAGTTAAGCTGATTTTTTTTTTTTTTTAACAAGGAATTATAAATTACTACTGGATTTCATTTAAAACATGGTATGTATGAAAGTTTTAAAACTAGAAATATGTTTTCTCTGAAGGGAACTGAATTTACAATGCCAAAGCAATAGGTCCTATTTTTAATTATATATTATATTCAGAAAATTAAGAAAGTGTAGAAATGAGAGAGTGGATGCCAGCCTTGTTAGAATTGTCAGAAAATCCTAAATGTCCTTTTGGAATATGATGTCAAAGATTCCTTGATGGTCTATCCAAATAGAAACTGCATTTAATTAAACTTTGGAGGGAAAAAAAAATAATAAAATATTGACCTTGCAGTAACACAGCAATGATTATTTCCTGTTTCAGTTTTCTTCTTCTAGTTATTTCATATTTTAGTTTCAGCTACAGAATCAAAGAATCAACCAGGTTGGAAAAGACCACGGGGATCATGGAGTCCAACCCTTGACCTGACACAGCCTTGTCTACTGGACCATGGCACTAAGTGCCACATCCAGTCTATTCTTACATACCTTGAAGGGCACTGGCTCCACCACCTCTCTGGGCAGCCCATTCCAATGTTCAATCACTCTCTCTGCAAAGAACTTCTTCCTAATGTCTAACCTAAACCTTCCCTGGCACAGCTTAAGACTGTGCCCTCTTGTCCTTTTGCTGGTTGCCTGAGAGAAAAGACCAATACCCACTTGGCTACAACCTTTCAGGTAGTTGAAGAGAGTGATAAGGGCAGCTATCAGAAACAGAAATACTGCATAAATCATTGTCTAGAAAATTAACTTGAATTTGCATAGAATTTTATCAGTGAAATGAAACACAAGGAGCTGAAAAGATCCCAGGAAAGTTATATGATTTAAAATTTTCATTCATTTCAGATTTGAAATTTGGAAAAGTTGGAAGAATGTCCAGATAGGTGTTTATTGGTTGCATATACTATGCATGGAGACTATGTTGGAGACTTTGCAAAATATTTCTCCTCAGAAGCTGGAGTGTAACTATAGGAATGGCCTCAGAAGCTCACAAAATTATTTAGTGTATTTACTCTCCCATTTAACAGTGAAATACAATTGTGGAATTATCTCTGATGGACTCAGAAGTAAACTGATAGGCTCTACCAGTCATACCACCCCAGAAACAAAATGGTTTATAAATTGTGTCTTATCAAATTTTATCTTCTGTGATGCTTTCTTCTTGCTCTCAAACCATACAAATTTATACTGTATTTTTTCAAAAAGCCTGCTTTGTCATCTAAGCCTACACCTTTATGTGGAAGAGCTTGCTGCACAGCCTAACCATTTGCTGATGGGATTCCTGCTTTCCAGACATGTATGCCTTCAATGATAATCTAAGAAGATTAGCTAAGAAAGCTAGTAAATAATGGAAAGTCATGCTTCTCTGTGTACCATTATGATGGTACAATTCTTTGTGAAATAAGTAATGTTTTCCATCATCATGAAACAGGAATTCAGTGTCGTCACTGTTAGGGAAATCAGCTCAAAAAATTCTGCAACATTACTGTATAAAAGCAAACTCTGTTCCAGGCATGGCATGTTGAAAGAATTTCATGAAACATACATAAATACTACAGTGATAAAAGGTATTCTTATAAGGCCTCTCCTAATTAAAAATCTGTAGCTTCTGTGTACCATCTCTTGTAAAAAAACGAGATCTGAGACCTTGAGTCAGTTGTCTAAGTAAAGAAAAACAGAAATTCAAAACCACACTCTACATATACATTTTATCCCTGATTTACAGACCTTAGAAATTTCCTCTCTTCCTAGAGCATTGGAAAAAGCCTTATAGGATCCCAAGACCTACAGATAATAATACTTTAGTCACTAAGAGAAAAACACTTAGAAATCTAATTTATTCTCTGATTTATTTTTTATTTATTTATTAAACAGTTATTAAAGAAAAAAGAATAATTTATGTTGGTAACAGTTGTTTTCAGATTGTCTGTGTAATTTGCCAAATTGTTTCAGTAAATGTAAATAACAATTGACATGTAACTGTTAAACTGTAAGTTGCTATAAATTTTAAATCTAAGCTCTTTTAGCTGGGGGAGGGGGTTGGTTCACAGTAGCTGAATTTTCTTCTAACTTAAAAACATCACTGTAATAAATATAGACTTTTACCGGGGTAAAAAAAATGTGCTAATTAACCTTTCCTTACAATAAAATCTAGATTTATGAAGGCATTAGTGTTGCTATATTATGCAGATCCACCAGGGAGAGCAAGAGTTAAAAAAATGGAAAACTACAGTGGAACTCAGCATTAATTTCAGGCCATACTTGCAACTGTGTTAATAGTGGTAAAGAAACTTTAAATTATATTGATCATCGGCTTTAACATTCAGGTTTGGATTTGCATTAAGTTTTTAAAAAAGTTCAGCTGAATGTACCTTCTTTAGGTTGAACAGTCTCAGCTCTCTCAGACTTCCCTCACTGGAAGAAAGGCTTCAGTCCCTTCATCACCTCTGTGGCCCTTTGCTGGACCTCTGTGCAGTATGACTGTATCTCTTGTACTTTTTTGTACTTTGTACTGTAACACAGAACCGCTCACAGTACTCTAGGTGTGACTTCACTAGTGCTGAATAGAGGGGAAGGATTATCTCTTGACCTGCTCTGTCTAATGCAGCCCAGGATACTTTTTGCCTTCTTTGCAGCAAGGGTGCATTGCTGTTTCATGTTCAACTTGGTGACCCCCTAGAAACTTAAGTCCTTTTCTGCTAAGCAGCATTCTACCTGGGTGGCCCGCAGCATGTAGTGGTGCCTGAGGTTGCTCTTCTGCAGGTTCAGGACTTTGAACTTCCACATGTTGAACTTCCTACTGTTAAACTTCAATAGGTTCCTGTCAAACCATTTCTCCAGCATATCCAGGACACTCTGGATAGCAACACAACCCTCTAGCATATCAGCTAATTCTCCAAGATTAGTGTCATCTGCAAGTTTGCTGAGGGTGTACTCTGTTCCATCATGCAAATAATTAATAAATATGTTGAATGGGATTGAACCCATTATTAATCCCTGGCTAGTTGCTGGCCTTCCAACTAGGCTTTTTGCCTCTGATCACTGATCCTCTGGGCCCAGCCATTCAGTCAGTTTTAAATCCAGCTCACTCCTTGTCTGTCCTGTACATCAACATCTTGTCTATGACAATCTTGAGGGAGATGGTATCAAAAACTTTACTAATGTCAAAGTAGACAATATACACTGCTTTCCTTTCAACTACTAGGTCAATCATTTCATCACATAAAGCTATGAGGTTGCTCAGGCATGGCTTCGCTTTGATGAATTCATGATGAATATTCCTGTTGCCTGTCTTCTTCTTGTGCATGAAAATGTTTTCTTAGATTAGTTGGTCAATTGTCTTCCTGGGGATCAAAGTAAGGTTGACTAACCTGTCACTGGGACCTTTTTCTTACTGTTTTTGAGAGCAGAAGTGGTATTTGATTTCTTTCAATCTTCAGGCACTTCTAACTGCCACGATTGTTCAGAGATTTTATAAAGAGTGGCCTCACAATGACTTCAGTCAGCTCTGTCAGTACTTGTGAGTGTATCCCATAAGAGATCATGGACAGTGTAGCCACTTTCATAAATATTCTGCAGCTTGATCCTTTTTTACCAAAGTAATGTCTTCTACCGTTTCCCCTTGGTGTTAGGTACTTGGAATTCCTGAAGACTGGTCTTGTTAGTAAAGACTGAGGCAAGGCACCATTCAGTATCTCAGTCCTTTCCATGTCCTATGTCACTTTTTCCATGCAGCAGCAGGCCCACATTTCCCTTAGAATCTTCCTTGTGTCACCTATGTATTCATAGAAGCATTTCTTCTTGTCTTCGACATCACTGGCCAAATTAAATTAAAGGTCTCTGGTTAAAAAAAACATGTTCTAATGGTCTCTCTGTACGTTTCCCAGGTTACTTGTCCGTACTTCTACATTCTGTAAAAATCCTTTTATATTTAATTTTTTTCCCAGGAGCTCTTAGTCCACCACACAGGCCTCCTGACTTTTTTACCTAATTTTCTGCTCTTTTGGGTGGAATACAACTGACTTTGGAAGAGGTGATCCTTGAATATCAGTGAATATCTTCTCTACAGACCTTATCTTAATTAAGAATACAAAGTGTAAAGTGTTAACTTTTCTTGTTTGGTGCAGGAAAACCTGCAACTGCAAGAGATTAGAGTTAGAAAAAAACAGGTAAATTTTGCCTCATATGTTTACTAAGAATATAGCAAGATATATATCTACCTGTGACTGCATCAACTCTGTGTCATGTTATTCTGTAGTGTTGAGGTTGAGAGTGCAGGGTTTTCCTGGGAGAAGATTATGATGTGAACTAGAAAAGTATAAGAAGGGAAACTTTGGGTGTGTAACGAGTTAAGAAGCTCAGTTGCCTGTCTCAAACACTGTTAAGGCCACAGAAAGACTTTGCCATGAGATAAACACAGAAGAGAGTGACAGGATGGCACTAATTCCAGGCCCAGTAGAGGTGAGATCTGGTTAGTTCATCCTGGTTAACACACCTAGACAAAAATTCCCACTGTTGCAAACTGGTAAAGAAGCAACTGCTCATACATACACCACCAGTCAAACAAAGATCACCCCAAGTTATAAAATGCCAGATGGCATTTGTGATCACTAACAACCACTGAAGTTCACTTTAAACATGCCTTGTGGATCCCTGGAACTTGGACTGTCAGATGAGACATCAGAGCAGCAACTTGTGACAAGGTGAAGGTGGTATTATTGTCTAGGTGTTATCTCAGACCTAGGGTCAGGTTAACAAAGCTGGGGGAGAAGAATGTACCCCTGATAGTGGACACAAAGAATGCAGAATATCTGGATCACAAGGAAAGTCAGTTCAGCAACTGTGATGAAATCAGCTCTGATTGGGTAAAAGCAATTCTGGCAGGGGTTGATCACAACCCACTGACTCAGGGCCCACTGACCAAAGAAATCCACTGACTCAAAAGAAGAGAGTCTTTTGCACACTGAGCATGTGCACTAATTAGCATTAGGAGTGAGGAGATCATTTAACAAATAGAATGACAGAACTGTGTAGCCAATGAGCATTAATTCCTTTGTTTGTTAAAATGTATAAATAGTGAAAAGTTTTGAATCACCTTTGAGTCCCCCCATGAAGAAGCCCAGGGCGAAAAAGGACCACTGGGACTCTGTTGAATCCACAGGTGATGACTATCTTCTGCTTGATGTCTCTCTCTCTCTCCTCTTTTCTATTTCCCTCTGTCTCTTTGCCTCACATTAATTGTTAAGTAAAATTTGGCATATGGTCTCATTTGCACCTTAATTTGGGCAGAAGTATCTCTCAATAATCAGATCTTAACAGGCTGGCATCTGAGTATTTTTCCTTTAAGAATATCAGAGTGAGATGTTATATGCTGGTAAAAACATAGATTAGAAATATTTTCATATTATCTTATATGACATAGGTTGGATGTATCATTGCCATGTTCTCTGCTGACAGGAATATTTTCCTAAATCATGTTACTAAAACTGATTCTGCAAGTATCATAGCACAAGCCAAAAAGAGATTTATAAGAGATGTGTTAGATTTGGAATCAAAAGCATTTGTTTTGAAAGTTCTATAAAAGAAAAATCATTTTCATCCCAATCAGCTGTGTTCTTTTACTTACAGGTTATACTAATCTTCTAAAAAAATTGCTATGAGTTATAGTATAACTTAGTATTTGAAAGCATTTGAAAGACTTAGACTAGCGCCACAGACTTAGATACTTATATCCACAATTTTTATATTCAAAATATCTTCAAAGGCTATAATTTTCTTTAAAAAGGAACATCTTAAGTCATACAACAATAAAAACAAAGCTTCCAAAGCTTCTTTTTGGACTCAGTTTCAAATAATATAATTCATAAGGTGACTTTTTTGTTCCCCAGTATAAGATGAAAAAGAGGAGAAACGAGTGTATAAGCTTTCACTTTGCCTTTTAGCTTTTTTTTTAAATCGATAATGTCTAGTGGGATTTTGTTCTGCAATGCACATTTCCTTCTTGTGATATTCTTTAGTTTTTAATAAGATAGACAGAAGGGTCAAAACACAAGGCTCAAAACAGAAGGCTCTTCAGCCCTTTAGCAGGAGTAAGGTTTTGGAATTGATACTGATTGGATATGCTGTGTAATAGGCAAAATCTCTCACCCATTGAAAACCTTCTGTAGATTTCTGTATGACTGAGTCACTCAAGCTCTACCTAAATGTGAAGAAATAGTATAAAAGTGAGTTAATAAAGGGTAGAAAACAGAAGAGACTCCATTGCAGATTCTGGGATCAGCTGAAGGGCCAAACTTATTCTTCTGTCCCATAGAGACACTTAAGGCATCACTGTTGGGTAAGAATTTTATGTACACTAAGTTATTATCTTGAGCCAGTTTTCATTGGTGATTACAGTTTGTCCATATATTGCTTCAAATTAGGTTTTGCAGTCAGTTGCTATCAACAGCAATATTCAAACTTTAATCTACCTCAATTTTCTATTTTCAGTGTGTTTGTTAGTAAAGTGTTACACCATAAACTGTTAAACATGAGTCCTTTAAGGGCATTAGCAGTTGCCAGCAGTGCACACACTTGACAAAAGTGGGGAGATTCAGGAGGAAGTCTCTCTTTCTAAATTGTAGTAAAGAATTTGATATGTTCCTGAACAAGTTAGTGAAATTACCTTCCTGTACAGCGGACAGTTCAGTGCAGTCTCCATATGCTGACAGACCGAGCAAGCAGAAGGTTCTCAGCTTTCCTGGGGTTTTGGCAGACTGATCAAACATAAAGTGTTTAAGGAACTCCTTCACGTTTATAGGACGCTTCTCTGTGCTTCGTATGATGCCCCTAATTCATGCAGCAAATAATTTAAATTCAAATATCTGGAAGACACTCTAAAGCTGCTTTCTTCACAGAGCAATTTTCTTTAAACTACTGCTACTTAAGTGAAGCCATGGTGAACGTGTGTTATTTGTTTTTTATTTGACACTGGGGATTGTGGGCATGTACATAATGCTGTTTACTTAAAGCCTACCTGTCAAATGTGCCTCATTGTGAAGGATGTCCCTTATTTTAGACTCAAACCTGATGTTATGCTAAATTTATTCTTTTAAATTACTTATATCAGAAATGCTGAATCAGTGTATTGAAGTGATTCAAAATGTTGTGCTGAGTCTGCTTTCCCAGTAGAACCGTGACAATGGGCCTCACTACCAGGATCACATTCACTGTCAATACTCGTCCTTATTTAGCTGACAACACAAGAGCTTTCCCACAGAAGACATGTGCAGGGAATTTTTTTTTTTCAATGCCAAGTAAGAAGAGCAGACAGTTAACTTCACTGGCTTGAATACTGTGTTTGATACTTGATTGAATTTTGTATTTCACTGTCCCTCCTCTCCCATCTGCCTAGGGCATAAAACTACACTTATCTTGAAGAAATTCCAAATGGTCTTCCTACATAAATTTGCATATAATTTTATTATTGTTTACTTCTTTGAGAAATGAATGCAAGGCTGATGAGATGATCATACCATCAACACAAGTATTCAGATATCATTGTGTTGTATTTTTGTCACAATTAAAAAAAAATAATAATTTAAATAACAATAAATTTAAATATGCCAAATTCAGTGCTTTGCCAATGCATTTCTGCAAATAATCTTGCTATACTGTAGAGTTTACACAAGGTCCTAGTTCTTTTCCATTGTCTATCATCTTTTCAATGCTCAGAAACTGAAATAATGAAAATGCATTATACAAAGCTCACACCATATAAAACATAGTATATTGAGGATTTATGAAATACTTTATTGTGTGTGGGTTTTGTTTAAGATGAAAGTCTAGCATCATTGCACTATCTGATACCTGTAGCAGCTTGACCACTTTTTATAGCAGCAGTAAGATTAATGTGGTTGTATAATAGCCTAATTAAGTATAAATTTGGTTTCTCAGATGTCTGAGAAGTCCTTGAGGTTTCTGAAACAGAAAGATTAGAGAGAGGATTATTCTCTCTGGAACAAGAACTGGTAAATAATTATTTCACAAAGAATAATTTTTATTTTTTTTTTTTACATCTAAGAAAGAATCAAAAAAGCAAATTGTCTTTAACAGAAAACATTTTTTTTTCATGGTTTAATGGAGAGTATTTAAGATGTCACTGTGATTCGTAGATATCATTCTTTGGAAATTTTTCCACCCCATTTGTAGGCAGTCAACAGTAGATATATAAAGTTTAATATTTTTAATATGCAATAATCATTAGTATGTACTTCTAGTAGTTTTTCTGGCAAAACAGTCATTCTTTGTGACAGAGCATGATTTATTGTGCAGAAAACAGAGAGGGATCACTAAATTTAAGCAAAACAAGTAACAAATCAGGTACTGAAGTGTAAGGATTAGTAAGTAAAGATTCTTTTTTTTTCTCCAGAGGAAAAGATATTTACTAACAAGAAATATTAGCTGACTCGTAGTAACATACACACAATTCTTTCAAAGCATGATGTGTTAATTGATGGAATTTCCTTACCAAATAGGTTCTTTAAAGAATTCATTTGGGGAATAGTGTGTTTTTATGGTCACACTTCATTTTCTGTTGCTTTCTTTTGTTTGTAAGTTCAGGCTACATATGCTTTATTTTAATTTTAGCATATGATTGGTTTAAGTATTTTCAGCACTGAGGAATCTTTTTCTCCCTTTCAGCTGCTCTGTAAGCACCCATCAGACAGTTCCTCAGTTCAGTTTTTGGTCCCACTCAGTAGCCACAAAAACAGTTTTTAGACCTGTCCATCATGTGAGGCAATCTCTTATGCTCTGCTGTGTGCCTGCATATTTTCATTCTACCTTTCTCTTCCCTACCTTCAGAAAGTTTGTTTTGGTTTGATTTGGTTTGAGTATTTTTGTAGCAAATCCACGGATCTTTTGTGACCTTTCTGTGCTATGCAGCAGAAACAACTGAAAATTTGTGTTTGTTTCATCTTTTTCCTCATGTCTTCAGTAAATTCTCCATTCTCATTTTGGATCCTTCTACTTTTTGCTTGTTATTTTTTATCATTACTACACCTGAAAAAGCAGATTTTAAAAAATAAGAAGTCACATCCTGAATACAGTACATTTTTTTCACCATTTTGCACTAACTAAGGTTTGTTTCTTACTGATTTTCCACTTCATTTTCCCTGTCATTTTTTCCTTTAGCTTTTTGTCCATTATGTTTGACTTTTTACCACAGAAACTTCTGAAAAATAATTGCAGTCTATCTGCCTCATTGCACGACATTTTTAATCTTGAGTTTTGTACCCAGAATACAAACATATTCATTCTTCTCCTTTTATTTCTCTTTTCAGTGCAAACTTAATACACCATTTTAAAGTTCATTTTGCTTATGATGGAAGTAAATTACTGGAAAAAAAACAAAAAACTAGTGCAAATAAAAAGACTTTGGTACTCAATACAGTTTCCCACAGAAAGTCATTTAGTGCAATTTGAAATACTTAAGAGTTGTTTAACCTACACTTCAGAAGCAAGGACTTAAAATTATCTTTCATCTACATTTTAATGGTTTTCCTGTAAGAATTTTTTTCTATAGATCTTAGGAGTACAGTTTTGATCTGAAACAGAAGCAAAAGTCTTCCAGTTTATCTGCAAGGTGGGAATATCATCCAGATTATTAACAATAATGCTCTTCAAAATGACATGCTGTTATCATGATACTACATTATTTCAAGGAAAGTGAACCATCTGTTAGCAAGCGTAATTACATAATTAGTTCTTCCTGTGCTTACAAACTAAAATGTAGAGAACATTCCCTTTTTTTTTCTTGCAGGAGTCTCTTTCTCAACCCCTCTCCCACCCACCTCCCGCCCCCCCCCCAAAAAAAAATAATCTCGAAAATGAAACTGTTATTCTAAAATTTTATTTATCAACATTATTATAAATGGGAGACATGGAAGCAATCAAGAAGTCCATGAACAAAAATACACATAATTTTTATGCCTGGTTTAGTTTCCACAATCCCAATCTAATTTTCTGACAGCTGGCTTCTCAAACTCTGCTTTGAGATTTTGTTAACAAGCCATTCATTTGCTGTGATGAACAGGCACAACTTGATATCCTTTTGACTAAAGCATCTCTTATCCCAGTATTGCAAACCTATCATCTTCCCCTAAATCAGTGTCTACTGAGTAGATAATAGTTTCACTTGAAATTATCCAGATTGATTCTCTAAAGTAGATACTGCATAGAATAATGTCTAGAATTTCTGTCCTAATAATAGTAACAGAAATTGTTCGCAGTTGTTCAAACTGCCAGCTTAACTGTCCCTCAGAGAAATCAGCAGAAGTTGTTCAGATGTGATCTAGATCAATAAAAATTCCTTCTCCAAAGCTACATGTACTACAGTACCCTTTCTTTTAACTACACAGTAGGATCTGCTTCTGGTTTCTAAAACTCTGGTTTAAGAACTTAAATATTAAAAAAAGCTTTTGAGGTTTATTTCTTTAGCTAGACAATTATTTCAAAGAAATAATAGGAATTTAAATCCTGCTTTTTTTTAGTTTCAATGGTTTGTCTTTTGTCAGTAACCATCAAAATCTACATGGTTTTCAAGCAGGGAAATTGAATACTGCAGTCTGCAGTTTTTGACAAGGAAAAAAAAAAACAACGAATAAGTAAAATCAACAGTCTCATCACTGCAAGTCTTATCTTCCTGACAAATGTCATCTAAAAGGGCTCAAATAAGCATACAGTGTTCATGCAAAATAATTTTTTTTTCCTCAAAATGGGAAAATGTTGTCATTTTATAAGATAATATAAATCACCCTTTTTTTCCCATGTAAGATATCCTTGACATGTTTATTCAGAAGAATGCAATAATCATACCAGATCATATTTTATATAAATAATGTATGTTTGGACTCTCTTATGTAAATGTTGTGTTTCATATTTCTAGAATTTGTCCCAATCGCTGTCTCAGATGTGGAAAATTGGCAATGGAAGTTTTGTGAAAACCTGAACTGTAATGCAAAGATGATTTATTTATTTATTTATTTATTTTTAATCTGAATGGTTCTGTTTTTTATCATTTGGGGTGGTTATGTTTGACTCAATTACTTCACTTTTAAAAATGTTTAATGACTACACATAAAAATGTGCTTATGTTTTTAAATATCTTAAATGTAGTGGTTTCCGTGTATTGGATTGGAAACAACAATATTTGACTCTATATCTTTAATGGAAGGTCAGATAACACGAAATCATAAATGGTCAGCATAAATAGATTTTAATTTTATGATCCTATAGATGGGTATATTTTTCTATACACATGCTCTGAGAGCAGGTTCAAAAAATTTCTCACAGAGATGCGAGCACTGTGACGCGTATATTTTTATAACTCTCCCTTCATAAAGCTATCGCTTTATTCTCAGATGCCACCACCTCACTCAGCATCCATGTCATTACATTTTGCCATTACCCAGGGGATTTTACTCCTGCTGCAAAACTGTAAGTTACATCTCTATACCTGATAAATGTGTATACTGACAAGCTGTCCTGCCACACAGCAGATAGAATTCCATTTCACTCACTCTGGTATAGACTATAACTTAAAACATAGTACAATCATATTGAATACCTATGAATAGTGAATGAGGGTTAAAAGAGGAACATTACACATATTGACTACGGGCCAAATATTTCAAAACACTGAGCAAGAATACACTTGGTGTATTAGGTGAAGATATAAAGCTTAAGCCTTCCATTTGAAAGCCTCACTCAGAAGATACAAAAAGGTCCTTTTAACAGCCTGGATTTTCTGGGTAAGGTCAGTTATCCACATTCATTCTTCCAAATAATTGACCAAAGCTCATGTAGGTTTGTTTGCCTGTTTTATTTTGTTTTGTTGTTTTGTTTTGTTTGGGTTTTGTTGTTTTTTGTTTTGTTTTGCTTTTTTTTTTTTTTTAAATCCAGCTGTGAATCTGTCTGCTTTTTCAATAACCATCTTTATGTTAAAGAAAAATTACTTACAAAGAGTGAGATAAAGGTCCAGTTCCTTTCAGTGCGTGAGTAGATTAAAAACCATACTTCAATTTTCCACTTAAATGACCTAACCATTGTGTAAGCTACTAAGACTATTAGGATGGTTCCACTTTGAGGAACATAATTCAAGAATCATTGAGTCATATAAAGAAAACATAAAAAGGAACACAGCTTTGTGGTTTTAGTAGTTATAGACATTACAAAGCTGGGCAGAAGCCTAAATCTAGTGCCAGCTCATAGGACAGCTTCTGTGTTTTAACTGGTGGAATTAATCCGTAAAGCCCATGTTTTTTCTTCCACTTTCATGCTAACTATTGTAACCCCTACATTTCTTCCTGCTTTTTCCTGTCTTTTTAATTTCTTTATTTTGCCAGGCCTTCTGCAGTAGTTGCAGTAGAAGAACTGATAGTTACCTTAAGTATCTTTTTATAACATTCATGTCCATGGCAAGTGCAAAAATCTCTTCATACAGAAGAAAAAACAGAAAATATTGTTTCCACCATTTTGCTGAACCTTATAACTAGTGATTTTTTTTTTTTTTATAATTAGATTAGAGCTACTTCTATATATAGTATAGGAGTATATATATAGTATATGTAAACATATATTTACACGCATACACTTACAATAGTTTTTTGCGTAAGTTGCTAATACTAGTATAAATTTTGGAGATCTCAGTCATATCAGCTTACTCACAGGTCTGCTGAGCTCCTACCACTTCAGAAAATCTGCTGCATGCAGAAACAGATATTGAAAAAACTGAGAAAACTCCTAGTTAGCATGTCACTCAAGTCGACTATTATTTTTTATGCTTCACTGTCAAGTAGCAGTTGCCAGAGGACTAGCAGGTTTGTAATTTTGAATATATGCACTTGTGTTCAGCAAAGAATCTAAATTCAGGTCTAAAAACTCCACTGCATCTGAAATTCCTGGTGTTTTTTTTACAGTTTTGTATCAATCTGAGGTCATTACTAAACTTGCTAAGTAAATATAATATACATATATATTTATTTAGCCAATCATGCCTTCATATGCTGAAATGTTACAATGTAAAACAATTCAGAATGTGTCAAAAATTCTGACAAAGTAGATTTAATTAACTCATTATGTGAAGGTGAAATTGAGAGACTCAAAAGAAGCTAGCACCTTCCATAGAAGATAGTTAATAGCTACTATTAAAAGTAAAAAAAAAAAAAAAAAAAATTAAACCTAGATCCTCTTAGTTTTATATCATTGTATCATAGTGTTCCTATATGTGGCACCACTATTAAATAATTAAAATCTTTTAGTAAAATTTAAGTACAGTTAAGACAAGCAAAAAATCAAAACACATTTTGTACATTAAAAGATCATAGCTCATACTGCTTCAATGAATTGTTTATGTAACAGAGCAAAGGGATGCATGAGGCATATGCAGTTTTAGACAACAAAAGATCATCAAGGATTTATGAAGGTATGTGTGTTTGGTTTGGCAGAAATTAAACACTGCAGAATATCATGCTGAAAAATCAACCCTGAATGAATAGAGAATTGATACTATATGGTAAATTCCATAAGGACCTGGAAGACTGGGGTTTATGATAAGACTTCAAATTCATGTTTTACAAGGATTGCTTTAGCACTAATTCCTAGGTGTTTGTATAATAAACCTTTCGAATCTATAAATTTATTTATGTTCATTACATTACAGTACTATATCACAGAAGCAGAGAACATGCTGAGTTGAAAAGGACCCAGAGCAGTTATTGAGTCCAAATTCTGGCCCTGCACAGGACCATCCCCAAGAGTCACAATGATGCCTAAATTCCTGCAAAAAACTTTGAAGACCTCCTTAGTGGAGATAGTACCTTTATTTGGAAGCTTCCAGGTGCGCACCATATGCGTGTTCAGTGATGTTGCAGTTTTTATAACTTCCAGTAATTAGCATATATGATTTCTATAACCAATCCACAGTACCCATTTCCCCTGATGCCCATCCTCAGAAAGCTCAGAACTGCCCCTTGGAGACTGTCCAAGGGCCCTGGGCCTTCTCTTCTGTTTTGTTTTCAAGCTATCTTTCAGGTGCTGCTTTGACTGATGCCCCCCAGGACAGGGTCGGCCGTCCTGGCTGCCAGGGCACTGCTGACTCATATTCAACTTGCCATCAACCAGGACCCTTTCCATGGCACTGCTTTCCAGCATCTCATTCTCCAGTCTGTACAAACATCTGGGTTGCCCCATTCCAGGTGCAGAATCCCAACTTCTTCTTGTTGAACTTCACATGGTTGATGATTGCCCATCTCTAATTTGTCAAGGTCTCTCTGCAGGGCCTCCCTGCCTTTGAGGGAGTCAACAGCTCCTCTCAGTTTTGTGTCATCTGCAAACTTACTTAGCATCCCATCCAGTCCTGCATCCAAGTAATTTATGGAGATCTTGAAGAGCACAGGACCTAAGATGTAGCCTTGTGGAAACTCACTAGTCATTTAAATATATTTAACAGAACTGGGCCCTGCAGACACCCATTTCTTAACAGCATACAGAACTGAGAAGGCATGTGGTATCACTACATATAAAATAACTTTTACTGCTACCTATCTGTGCCTGGTTTCCTATTCCTGTCAGATGAATGACAATTTTAGGCAAGTGTTGCGATATCTCATTCTTAATGTCTGCTGTGTTGAGCAGGAAATGTCTAATATCTCATACAAAAATCCCAGAAAAGTATAATGTGTGGGATTTCACACACTGTGAGTGCAAAATAAGTTGAAGCTGACTATTAACAAGAAAAGTTCTAGAAAGCTCACTGAAGCTAATTACACATGGAACTTACAAGACCTGAATCTATAATTAGATTCTTAAGCACTTGTGTTCATTGCTGCTTTATCATGTGGATGTTTAACTGTGTGATCAATCAGCTTTTGACCTTAAAGTTTTGCACACATTCAAAGATGTGTTTTTACAAAACAGCAAATACTTATGCCTATCCCAAGCATAGGATCCAAAACCATTTTTTTTTTTTTCTGTTAGAATATGTTTGCATGTTGTAAAAGTGGCCAAGACTTTTTTTTTCCTTTGACCCCACATATGCTGAGGCACCTCTGTGGGGATAGATTTACTTCCATCTCAGAGCAAGATGGCCTTGACCAGGTTAATTATGGTAAGTTTGTGATTTCTCAAACCATATCTGAACCTCTTTTGGAAGTGTACTATCTGGCATGGAACAAAACGCGACGAAAAACAGGCAGGCAGGAAGAGAAATGTGTGCCAGTGTTCAAGACCACGACTTGTCTTTTAGGTTTAGTAGGATAGATGGAGCCTGAGAGGCACCATTCTGTTAATCTTCTATTATTAAAGAATAATTTTTACAGATCTTCAGGATTCTGATTCTGTTGCCTATAAAAGACAGTTGTCTGCCTGAAGAGGAAATACTTTACTTTTAAGGAGTGAGCTTCGAGCCTGAGGAACTGCTGAGCCTTTCAATTTACTATCCAGTGTCTTGGAGACCGCTGTGTCTTGAGCTCATGTTTCTTACTTTTGGGGAGAGTAGTTTAAGGCTAACAGTCACCTAAAGGTAAGAATACTTATCCAAAACATCTGAATGTACAGAGCTTGAGTTCTCTTTTCAACACCTATTTGTGAATCAGTCTTACATGAAACAGCCCTTGCATATGTTAGGGACTGGGACGCATTCTTCTTGGACCAGCATTTCAAAGAGTTTGCTGGACAGTCACACTTCCTCTCCACAGGTTCAGGGTGTTGATTTTACCTGTATTTTATTTTTTTGTTTGTTTGTTTGTTTTGACCCCTATATGATAAGAGTTCTGTGGGATAGACCATTATTGAGCAGATTTTGACTCCTCTTTTATAAAAAAGTTTACATGAAAGTAAGATTGTCTTTATAGATAAAAAGTCAAATATTAGGAAAAACACTTAGATAAAAAGTGATACGGTAAATGGAACATATACTACCCCAAAATTTAAACAGAAAAAATCAAGGATTTTTTGGAGTTCTTTGATAATGAAGTAAAAGTTTGGTCTCAAAAGAAATACTTACTTCTTAATTTTCCCCTTTCTTTTATGGGTAACAAATCTGATAAATGTTAAAAAAAAAAAAAAGGAAAATAATTCAAACAAGATTCAGAAATATTTAGAGATAAGTATTTTAATTCCCTGTAATATTTTGAATTTATTATCAAACATTTTGATGAAGTTGACAAAAAGTGCCATTCAGATTAAGATCTCTGCCTATGGATTTGCTACTACTACTATGAATCTATTACTATAATGAAGGTTAATTTACAAAAAAAAAAAAAAAAAAAAGAAAAAGAAAAAAAATTTTTGTGAGTTTCAATGCAGATTGGAAACACAAAAGTTCTTTTCTTAAATGAAAATCTGCAAGGTTATAGACATATCTGGAAGTGGCAATTTATCCTGCAGAAAATTCAAGACTGACAACTTCCTGGACTTTCATGAATATTGTCTTCCCTTGTCTTTCAACAGACATTTATTGAAACCTCAGTAATTTTTAAGACTTCATTAGTGTCACAAGCGGATCCTTTCATATTTTTTTAATCTATATTGTAGTGAAGACATGCTTTAAGGAGAACGATCTTTTTTTTTCCCCTTCATTAGTGAAGGATAGGATTTGTCTTGATTATCTTCATCCCCTTATAAGTCCCTGTCAATTCATCTAGACCTGGGATCTGCCGAAAGAAGACACCTGAAAATATTTTTTCCATCCATCTTATGGTCATGTATCTTCAATCTCTTTTCATTTACTCTGAAATGGAATTAATCAACATAGTTTGTCTTTGACTAGATACCAAATTTAAAGACAGTTAATGTTTGCCAAGATAAATCTCATTCTGAGTCAGTGGTGAAAAGAACACCTCAGCCATCATAAATCTTAGTGAAATCATGAACATTGATTTAATATATGCCCATACTCTGAAGAAAGTGATACTGTTTTTATTCATGAATATTTTTTTTCATGTGAAATATACTACATCCCACAGTGGGAAAGAATGGGTGCAATTGCAATTTTTCACTCCTTATTAGAATTTGGAATATTAACATAGTGAGTAGTGCTGATCAAATACAATTACCTGTATTTGGACTTTAATAATTGAAAGAAAAGAAGTCAGAGATAAATGTCTTCATAGAGTCTAAGTAATAACAAAAAAAATCAGACATCGAAAAATTTGTAAAATCACAGTGTTTTCTAACAGATTAAAAAAACTTCAATTGAACATAAAATTATAGATTTCAGTATATATGTATAAAGTAACTATTTCAAAGAATATAGGTGAAATGAATATTTATCTTTATCAAAGACAAACTTTAGTCAAAATTATGTGGAGAATATATAGATTGTCCATCCATGATTTATTTAGTTTGTTCATTTTTAATTTTTTTTAATCCGCTGTATTGTCATAGAAATTTTATTTGCTCTGTTTTCTTGATACAGACTTATAGAAGTTGACAATATTTAGTTCAATATCACATCATTGCTGCCAATTAAATATTTTAAATTTGCAGGGAAAAAAATGCTTAGATAAGCCCTCTAGCTTTGCAATAAATTTTTTTGGGGGGTAGAAAGTGATTTTCTGATTGATTCAGGTAATATGAATAAATTATTAGTCCTTATGGTAGCAGAGAAAATTAATCTTTTGAGCACAACGAAATTAAAAGGTTTTGGCTTGCCTGATCTGAATAAAGTAAGATGAATTTTTAATACAGCAAATTAATTAGGCACATAATGAGGAATAGGATGCATAATAACTCTAATTCTGATAAATAGCAAAATAGTTCAGATCCTCAAGGAAATAAATATCATCCATCAAAACACGCCTTAAATTCTTTTTGTTGGGGAATATTAATAGTACATAGCTTGCATGGAGGAGTTAGATAAATTCTATTTGCTGACTTTGTTCAGCGCAATTACATTACATATTGACCCTCATCTGTAACTTTTTGTGAAATTGATTTGAGGACATTATTCATTTCTGAAGGTGTTAATGTACCATAAAGGATTTGTATTATTGTTAAACATACTGTCTATGCCAGGTGCTACATGTTATTTGCTTTTACCCTGAAGATCATTTAACAGCTTATAAATCTTTATGGCCCCATGACGGTTTGCTATAATAATTTGCATCTTTAAAGAGCTTCTGAATGATGTATTAAAAAAATAAGTAACAGGCAACATTTTTGTTATCAAAGAACATGTCTCTTCTGGTTTACAGTAGTGTTAATTACAAATCCCAAGAAGTGCTAGTATGGGAAACAAAAAAGTTGATTAGGAATGTGAGAAAAATTTTTTCTCACTTTTTACATCATGAAGATATTTCAGTTCAGATAAAGTAGTTAATCAGTTTAAGAAAATTTTCTTTTATGAGAACTATCCGTGAGCTTTAAGGAATATAACTATATATAACAATAGAATGCCATGGATCTATCTATAAATGTATTTTGAAATCAAGGAACTAAATATATATTAATAAAATCTGATATAATCTCATCTCTTCTATAACACATAGAAACAGTGGATTTGGAATTTCAAAAGTAACTGACAGACCTGTCATGACCTCTTGTTACTCTGTGTTGTCTTTATTTTAACAAATAGGTCTATGCACCAGAGGAGACTACTGCAAAGACAGTGGCTTGTCTTTGTTCAAACAGTCTGAACCACCATGGAAGAGGGAGGCTTTGGGAAAAATTTGGCTTATGCCTTTTGTAGAACACTTCAGGATGTAATGGATAGAGCGTACTAGCAACAGGGATTTTATACCAAGAAGGAAGCTTCCTCAGGGAAGCATGAAGAGAACAGTAATCATCAAAATTTACAGAAGAATAACATTTCCTATGGATCCTGAGAGGAATTTTACTTGGCAATTTATGTTTAATCCTCAAATCTGGTCAGCTAGTACCTCCTTTTTATTACTTGAAATGTCCTGATGTTTCTGATGCTGCTGTCATAGTGGTCACCTGGTGGACCAGGTGATTCATATGCCTACTTTCAGCTGAAATTCATGAAAAAATCCCCACTGACTTGATTTTGTAGATCTGAACTCTCTTTTCAACAGAAGGTAGTGAGAAGATCTATCCTGTTTCAATAGTAATTTCTGAGATTTCTTACAAAAGTATGTCTATGCAGGTTATGCCCATTTATTGTATATGATAGTTACTAAATATTTATTAGTAATATAATTTGAAAATAGACGGGAAATCATACATTGACTTTTAACAGTCGATGATCTAAGGCAATTATCATAAACCCTGCTGTAAAACTTATATTACTTTCCCATGCTCTTATTCACTAACAGTAAAAGGTAACTGTTTTATCTATATTGTCAGTGTTATTTATTTTCTGTATGAAAAACATTCTGTATACTCATAGTATTAGTATTGATTCTATCTTTTGTAATTTAAAGTTTGTATTTTCTTAGTAGGAGTTTTCACAATATTTAGACAGGCTACTTCTTTAACTTTCTAGTAAAACTTAGAGACTATAGATGGCATATAAATCATGATTTAATTAAAAAAAAATAAAAACAAACAAACCATGAAACCAAAACTCTGAGCCCTCAGTACCATTATGATAGCTTGCTGATATACACTGATATGTATTTTAAATAGAGTATGAAACAAGATGGTGATATGAACATAGGTCTGAAAATCTTGAGAAATAAGTTAGATGGTGTTGAAGAAATTTTAGGATTACCAAGTTGATCTTCACAGCAATTGTGGTACATATCATTTCAAGCTATTTGCAGAATGCTTTTTACTAGTAAATAAATCAAACTGTATTTAAAAGGAAAAAGGCATGACTGCTGATACATTTCTATGAGAAATAAGAGAGGCTATTACTTGTATAACATTCTCCATGATGCTTTATAGGGAGGTAATGCAAGCTGTTGGTTCACTGGTCATTGTTAACAAAAAAGTCCTGAGAAAGTAGTATTAGGAATGTTCAGTGTTAAACAAAAGGGGAAAAAAAAAAAGAAAAAAAAAAGAAAGAAAGCCTATTGAATGTCTTGTCATTATACAGTGTTTAATCCTGTTAGTCATAGTAATAAAAATGCACAAAACTGCAAAATAACATCAACTCATCAGAAAAGATACATTCTGTAAATCCTACTAATTCTCTGATAATAACCTGCTACAGAAATGGTTTATGCCTTTCATATGCCATCTCTCATGTAGTCTGTCTGTTCATATTCCAATCACCATAAAGGATAAATCTAGTACACAAAGAAACGTAAAGTTTTTTATTGTTATTCTCTTATTGAACTAAAGACTAATTTCTTTATTATATTTGAAACATATTTATGAAGCTGTTTTATACAGGCTTTATGACTTTTGGTGGAAAAATGTATTTATATAGTAAGGAGAAATATGATTATAATGGAGGGAAAAGATACAATTGTTCAAATATAATTACCATTATTAGAATTTTATTGTCTTTTTTTTTTCTTTGTTCATTTGGTATAAAGTTATCATCATAGGTTTAAAGTTAAGTTAATTTTCATTTAAAATTCTTGCTATTTTAAAAACAAAACAGTGATTTCTTAGTACTTCTATACTGGCACAAGACACATCTGTAACCAGGCCTTGACAAATGTAGCCTCTATCTGTTATAGTCAGAACTAAACCCAGTCATTCAGGAGAAAAACACTTGTTTTGCTTGCCTCTCCAAGTTTTTTTTCTTACAAATATTGAATTTAAAAAAAAAAAAAAAAAAACAAAAAAAACAACTACGGTTAGGGGATGTTCTTAAAGG
>JAWWEE010000001.1:62895391-62921917 GCA_035221455.1 Xenops minutus
CCCCTCCCCTCCCCTCCTCTTTCTTTTTCTTTTATTTTCTTTTCTTTAAGACAGTAAAATAAGCTTATTTTTTTTTTATTTGGAATTTTTATCTAAAAGGGGAAAAGAATTCTTATTACTGATTTGTTCTGTAGGAAAACAAGATTCATTCCTTACACTCTCAACTGTCGGAATTAAACTTTCATTGCCAAGGTCAAACTATAATAAGTATATTATGAACATTGAAAAACAGAATATTATTAAAATTCAAGCAATCTTTCAAAATACAGGGTATTATCATTCATTTCTATTATAAAACATTTTTATTAACAGGTTAAAAGATGAAACAAGAAATTCAGAGGCATAATCATGTAATTATACTATGGTAGATGAGGTTTTCAAAGATTATGTCTTTGTCTTACACATTTAGGTAGCTTATGTTTACAGAATGCCTCACAATACTGCAGTTTGTGCTCCATATTAAACATCTTTGTTAGCCATTTCAGAGACAAATAGCATAAAGCATAACTTACTCAAACTCGGTATTCTGGACTACTTAATAAGGATGCCAAGTGCAAAGCAAATGTCATCTCTTAATTATTCCTTTTACTGAGCTACACGTTCAACCACTAGATATGTCTCCAAATTGGTTCTTTTAGACTCCAAAGTTTTGACAAATGTTCAGATTTCTACATTTAACAATTTAACTCATTTGCCTTTAGATTTTATTTAACAAAATATATGGCCGACACATTGATTTGCCACTTCCTTGAATCATTATTCTGTTCAACTACACTCAGACCAGCAAGATCAGGAAAATACCAAATATTTTTCTAGTTATTTCTGTCCTCCATATGGGTGTTAAAAGAAATAATAAAAAATTCACTCATCTAAAAATGTGAATGAATAAAGAAAAAGCCAAACCCTGCCTTAGTTTCTGTATATATTCCCATTTGATAAAGTATTGTATAAATATAGATATAAATTACTGACAAAATATGCTTAGAAGAATGCAGTCATGTAACAACAGGAGTACCTTCTCATGCAGCTCTACCTCCTAATTATTGATTTATACTTCTGACGATATATATATATACACTTCCTGAATTACTATTTGTATTTACTCAATATTGTATAAAATTTCACTGCAAATCAAACTTTGAAAATATTTTAGTGACAGAAAAGATGGAGTCCAACTGTTTTTAGGATGTGTGCAATGTTAGTAGTAGTAATGGTAACATGGCAGGTTTCAAAGAGTATTTACATACTGATCTAGCATGTCAAACAACAAAATGCATGTGCCTTATAAATAAAGTTACAGTGTGCCACTCTTATAATAATTATTGGTTGTAAACTCCTATTTTGTAACTTAGACATGAACAGTTTGATTGACTATGTTGTAACTAATCATCCAGACCCAATTTACATTAAAATACCAGATCACATGATCAAGTAGCTATGACAATGTACATGTCAACCCATCACTAGTCAAGCAAGGAGTGTTCTGTGACCTCTTACAAGAACTCAACCCACACAAATTTATGTCCCTGCAGAGAATCCACCTCAGGGTTTAAGAGAAGTGGCTGACATTATGGCAATGTCACTGCCTATAACATTTGAAGAGTCCTGGAGATCAGGTGACATCCTCATGACTAGAAGTGGGCAATTTTTATCTAAAACAAGAGCCCAAATAAGATGTAGGAAACTACAGGGCCACTAGTTTTACTTCAGTCCCTGGAAAAGTGTTGTAATGAATCTGCTTAGAAACTATTTCAAATGAAATTATGCAGGTATTTGGGAAAAGCCAACATTGATTTACTGAAGGCAAATTATGCCTGACTAATCTCATCTGTTAACATCAGAAGAACATAGAGGTTGTTTACCTGGACTTCAGCAAAGTTTTCAACACTTCTGCCCACAGCCTTGTCCTGAACAAATTTGCAAGATACAGATTGGATGTGTGGTCTGTGATATGGATGAGAAATTGACTAAGTATAAGGTTCTGTATCTGGAATGTCAAAAACAGAGCCCAATGCAGTCTAGGATCCGTGTGTCTGAGAAGCAGCCTTGCTGAGAGGGACCTGGGGATCCTGGTGAACAACAGGCTGAACAAGAGTCAGCAGTGCACTGCTGCAGCAACAAAGGCAAATCAGATCACGGATTATATTTGCAGGGACGTTTTGAGCAGGGGTAGAGACACAGCACTTTTCAGGCCACAGCTGAATTGCTGTCTCCAGTTCTGGTACCCTGAATTCAAGAAAGAAGAAGACAGACTGAAGAAAGTCCAAAAGAGGGCCAAGAAGACTGACAAAGGGCTGGAGAACTTGCCTTGTGAGGAAGGTTCACCATTGAAGAAGCTACACCATTTCACCTTGTAGAAAGTTCAAGGGAAACCAGGACTAAGAGCTTTGCTACAAAGAGGATGGAGGCTCTCTTTTTACAAGGAGACACATAAAGAAGATAATGAGTAATGAGTATACGTCGCACTGGGTGAGGTTTCATCCTGATATAAGAAAGAATTTTTTTACAGTGCAAACAGTCATTCATTTGAACAACCTTGCAAGGGATGTGGCAGAGTCCCCATCACTGTAGGTTTTCAAGATGCAGTTGGACAGGGAACTAAGTAATCCCACGTTGGCTCTTTTTCCAACAAAAGGTTGGACAGATGGTCTTTTGAGGTCGCTTCCAACCTGGACTGTATTATGATTCTCTGATTCAGTGAAGTAGAAATTAAAGAAAAGCAGACATTTCCACAAGATTAAATCCATTCAAAAGGACTAATCTGATTATATTACTTTACTTAAGTGTTTATTTCTTAGATAAACATATTGAAGAGACTAAGAGCCATTTCTCAGATTTGACATTTATTGTTTATTTGTTTGTTTGTTTTTAATTCTGAGAAGTGTCTACTCTTGTGGTATTAAACTTCTTTAATTTTTTTTTTTTTTTTTTATTTAGTGACTAAATAGGAGAATCTGGAAACCCACACCAAGGCACCTACTATCACTGAAAGGCCTGAGCCCCTCCTGGCTACTGTTCCAAGAGTACCACCCTACTGCATATCTCATGTCTATGTGCCAGTCTTGTGCATGTGCCTGATGCCTTAGGGTTCCCCAGGCAGACCTGCTTTTGTATGGGCAGATGGAGTCAGGCCTTGCTTGCCTGCAGGTAGATACCTCAGACACCTACGTTTGCTCAAATCTCAGGCTGAATATCATCCATAGGAATCAACATCCCAACCAGCTTCAGATGTACGTATAGTATGCATTTATTTATTTATTTATTTGTTTGTTTAACATATCTCTAGGCCTGTGGTAAAATTTCCATAGTCTTATTTCAATTTTTCATGTATAAAAATAAGCAAAACTATTAATGTTTAGCATACAGTATATGTTGCAAGAGTAGTACTTGAAGACCATGCTTACTAAGAAATACTTAGTTAATTTCTTCATTTCCTATCTTTAAGATTTAAAAAAACAATTCTGTTTCTTATGGTGATAGTAATGGCTAATATAATGCCATGAAGAAGGACCTAAATTCTCAAGCAGTAGAATTCTGAATAGAATTAGAAAGATGAATTTTCTTTAAAAACAGCTTTCACAGTTTGTTGTCTTTTTTTTTTTTTCCTATTTGGTTTATTTTATTTTATATTATCTATTTTATTTATTTCCATGATGAAACAAGGGAAAATCTGAGACGGTGTATTGAGCAGGTGCTGTGAAAAATGAAATCAGAGGATATAATGTTATTTAATAAATATGAAATGGTGTTACTTTGAGATTTGCCAGATGTTCTTGACAGATTTAGTTTAACAAATTCTGTTATGCTGATTGCCTGTGGTATTAAGTTTAGAAGAATCACAGTATTTTCCATAGTCCAGTTCCTTAGGGGAATGTTTAAAGGAGAATCAAAGGGAAAAAGAATATTTTAGATCCAATATGACATTCAGAAACAATAACAGAAAAATAAACAGTAGTACGATATCAAGAAGATGAAAAAATGAAGAAGATAGAATAAGGTAATGAGTGGGAAAAGTTGCAAGAATCTCTTTTGTGTCAGTGCAAAAGGTATATTGCTTAAAAACTAGCTATTGAGAATGGTATATATGTGCATCTGTGCATATGCACATGCTTTCTGGGGCAAGAATAATATCTCATAGATATGATTTGCATCTTGTTTATCACTTTGAATACAACGTAAAGATTACTGAGACAATGAATACATTATCACTTTAATCATTGTTCTTTATTTTAATGCATATATTGCTAATGTCTGATGGCTAATATGCCTGAAATTACAATACAAAATTGTACTGAATGAATCTTGTAATAGTACTGCTATTTATTTTTACGATAGCTAAATATGCATTAAATACTATATCAATTTACTTTGAAAACTTTTTATTTTTTTACAAAGTTCTTATTCAATGAGTTTCAAGCATATAGGGAATTATCAAATTATGGATGCACATAATGATAAGGGCTTTCACAGCAAATGTAGATCCAATCAATTTCAGAAAGGTTTTATCAAGTCAAGAGCTAGCAAGCATCTAGAAATAAGTTACATCAAGAGCTATTGAAGTTTGTGTTACACCAGTGTAAGTAACATTCATTCGCTCTAAGCAGTCAGGTATTTAGTAGCCATTCTGGGTATTTCCCTTTTGTGACAATAGGAATAGGTGGGAAATAGGGCAAACTGCACTATATGTATATACATGACTTACCCCCACAACTATTTCTTTGAGATATCTTCATATAAATATTAGCCATAGCTATATAATTTTAAATCTATTATTTCTCAGTTTAATACCAATTTAACCCACACTTGGAAATGTTTGCTGACATTTATATTATTGCTCTTGGTTTCTTAAAATATAAAGTTAGCTTCCAATAGGATTCATAGGGCAATGATCCAAAACCAAATATTCACATTCAAATTCAAAGGAGATAGGAGCCAATTATACTTCCCTTTTATTATTTTACTTTAAAAGGAAAATCTTCAGCTGATGAGAAATGACATAAAATGCAACTTGTAAATAATGTTTAGCTTATATATTCAGCATAGAGGAAATAAATGTAGAAAAGAAGAGTTTTAAAAGCACATATAAGAAGCTTCATAAAATTAAATCACGTATTTTTCCTATTTTGGTGAAACTTTTGAAGTATTAATTTACTTGCTAAAACAAATTTTTTGTTACATAAATAACTTTAATAAATATTCTCAGGTTCTCTGAATTGACTTAAATCTCAGTAAAATTATGTTATTTAAACATATCATTAGGTAAAGGCTTTTTGTACCTGTTAACATTGTACTGTTGCAAAAAATTAAACTCTTTCTCCAAAAATAAAATGCCCAAATCAGTCTGACTCCACTCAGTGAAGGATCAACAAATGCTGTCACTTCTGTTACAATGTGACTCATTTACTTAGTTAGTTAGTTAGTTAGTTAGTTAGTTAGTTATTCTGAAAAGCCCAGACTTGAAGTCAGAAAAAGCTGAACACAAGTTCCTGGTGTTACAGAAAATCAAGTCAGGTCTGAATGCAATTAGTAATTCACTTGAATGTATTGGATTGACTTTTTTTTTTTTTTTTTCTTTTCATTTCAACTACCCTCTTATCCCTGATGGAAAGTGCTTTTCTTGACACAGAAGAATTTTCCTTCAAATATCTTTGAAATATAGGACTATTATGTAAATCAAAAGCAATAAAGAATGAGAGAAGATGCTAGGAAAACATTTAGCACAAAGCCAGCTATGAAAATGTATGTGAAAATGTATAGATGAATGATTTATGCTTTAATTGAGAGAGGCAAAAGAGGGAACTTCTATGAAAACCTTAGATATTCATCATTTGATGTAATATTTCTAATATCAGTTGGCAAGAGTGATATTGATTTCTGCCACTAAAATTGCACCTTCAGCTGTAAATCACTGCATAACTACTAAAACAAACATATTTCAGTGTACATTTTGAAAGCCTTGTAAAATAAAAATAATAAAAAAAATGAAAGTAGTAAGCTGGTTGTTTTTTTTTTTTTTTTTTCTCAAATACATTAATATTTGCATTTCTTAATAATACACAAGGGAAATCTCCAGAGGGCAGATGATGAAAGTTTGTCTTGATCAGTGTCCTTTAATGCATATGTAGCTACTTCAGAAAACAATATTGGCTAAATACATGTATATTGCTAGAACCTTGAAGCACTTCAGCAGGATTTTTTTCAGCATTTCTTCAAGAAGTGAAAGGGAGAAAATACTTAATTTGCAAATTTGTGTCACCCCTTGAAATTTGAAAGAAAACACTAAAAAAATCTGTTCTCATTGGATATGATATGATATGATATGATATGATATGATATGATATGATATGATAGTATAGTACAAATGCGATGGTGTATGTGCTATATCACATGCTGTCCCTGGTTAATAACAGGGCATTGATAGTCCCAGGATGAGTCTGAAGGAGGCTATTTTGTAGCTCTAGATGGATCCCTTGGGAAGGAAGATGTATGTGACAGGAAACATATGAAAAGTAGAGCAAGCAGACCCTAAGACTAGGAAAGAAACCCATACTACTGTGGGCATTACATTCCTCACAGCAAGCAAGTGGTAGCGCTGCTGAGTTGTAACTACTTCCTTTGTCCTCCCCAATACCTGAAGAAGACTGAAATTGCTGACTTTAGGACCCAGAGAGACTATGGGAGAAAAGGGGAAGATCCCGGGGAAGTTCTGACAGCAATTTTTACTTTTTTTTTGTTTGTTTTTTTTGTTTTTTTTTCTTTTTCCTATATTTGAATATCAGGTAACCCTGTGCCCATAATTTTATTTTCAGATTCTTAGAGTAAAAAAAATCCACCAGTATATTGTTTATGATAGATAAAATTTCTGGTCATACAAAGAAATGTACAAACCAACCTTCTAGCAGCATGGGTTTTCTTATTAGGAGATCATACCAAGTCTTCTATAACGCATTGTGTACATGTAAGTATGTATGTATCTATGTATATAATTATATATAAACTGGAATCTTTTCTTCCAAGGAAAAAAATAACTTTTCCAACTAAATCACATAATAAACACAAGAAAGCTACTAAAAGTGTACCTCTTTAATTTCTTAATTTTTTAAATGTGAAATTGATCTATATTAGTCCAATTGACTATGTATACATATTTACAGATTTATTTTATGAACTAAACTGCAGTAAAAATATATTTAAATAGCTTTCCAGTAATTGTTTTGTCAGTAACTGAATATTTTGAATCATTCACTGGAAATTATTGAAAGGACAATCTACTGAATTTTACTCTCCCAATGGGTTTCTTAGCCTCTGGAATTTGTTTCTTTCATGAAAAAAATAGTAAGATTTGAACTTAAATTTCCAATTCTGTTCTTATTACTTAATTACTAGGAATTTTGAGTTTTAAATTTATGGTATGTGTAAAACAATTCATATTTAAAAAAAACCAAAAAACAAAAAAACAAAGCAGCTGCTTCAGATGAAACTAAAATTCTGTTATGTACTAAGAATATAACTCAAGATGAAAAACTTTCCTGAGTGCAATCATTACAAACCCTTTTTTCCTGCTCTTACCACATCTTTTTTTTTTTTTTTTTTTTCCATTTTGGCTTATTTCTGAGGTATTTAGATTGGGGATTTAAGCCTCTATATAAAAATTATTCAAGCTTAATTAGTTTATCTGTGAACAAATTTTTTTTCAATTGTGTTCTGTCTTTTTGTATGTAAAAGTGACTGAGCTAACACAGACATCCAAAGTTATAGAAAACTGTTCAGAAAAGACAGCAGACCATCAGGTTTTGGTTTGGAAGCTTTGAAGATGAGTAGGGTATTTTAAATTTGAGTAATTTTATTTTTTCATTGTTTAAAATTTTACTTTATGAGGCCCCAGACCCAGTTTTATATGCTGTTGCTTTAAGTATTTTTCATAGATTGTTGTTGCATCATTCCATTTCTTTCTTTCTCCTTTAGTGTCAATGGCACAGTTTTACTCCTTCAAATTTAATCTCTTTTGTGTTTTATATTAAGATAAAACAATCTTTACTGGAGATCAATTACTTATCACTGAATAAAATCTAAACAGTTGACTTTAGAATAAGTACGTTGCCAGCTTTTATTGTTTGTGTCCAAAGCAAATCTATGGAAAAGGCACATTTTGTTACAAGTCCAAAAGAGCAACCATGAAATGAATAGATTGATAGAATAATCAGTAGATTAAGAAATCGGTAAAATAGAGGAGCAGTGAGTCTCATGATTAGTAAGCAGATGACAGTTCATAATAGTATCTCTAAACAAAATAGAGTAAGTGGTCTTAAATATTTTTTGAAGGAACAAATCTGGCAGTTGAATGAACATAAATTCGTAGAGAATCAAAGTAGTTGCTCAAGTGACTGAGGAAATGGGTTAAGTATATTTAGCATTGAATAAAAAACACAGATGATACTTAAAGCAGATCAAATACGAAAATGTAGCTCTACTAACTTAAGTAGAATTCCAGCTTATGTTTTCTAAAAAACTGCCATTTTTAAACATTTATATTTTTTTTACGCACAATTATTTCATTTAGAGATTGAAGCCCCAAAGTCCTGTGTTCTACTTTTTAGTTTATTTTTAGCACAAGTAATACTTGGTGTACTTATATATACATCCTACAAGTATTTTCACAGTGATTTGGCCATTATTGATGGGATTTCAAACTCATGCTGAAGTGTACTTCATTAAAAAAATGTCTTTTTCTTTCATAAGTGTTATCATAGCTCTCTAACTCTTGGAAAATTTCCTTTTTCTTCTAAACATAAAAGGGAAGCAGAATTTGTTTCACATACAGTGAAAGTAATACAGTAGAAAAAATTTGATGTGATGTTTTTGCGTTAATATTTTACATAGATCATGGTGGAAAAGCACCACACCACTTCTACTCGATGAAGCATATTTTTTTATGAAAGAGCATAATACATCAGAAAGAAATATTTCTATCAGCTGCATGGCCACTTTCTATTCAAAAGAAAGCTTTCATTTGTATTACTCTTCCCCCAAATATAGCACCCTCATGGTTCACATCTCTGTACACAGCACATTAATTCTGCAGACATTAGACTCTTTCATAAGCCAGTACTCTCCCCGTTGTGCTCAGCCATATGATTTTGCCTGCACTCTGGCTTCTTTGCTCTGACATCATTCTGCTTCTATAATTTTCTCTCTATTTCTCTGGCCTTTACACTTTCTTCTTTTCCTGGAGAGAAAGGTTGGTCAATGCTGCAGGTAATTTTAGATTTGTTTTTTGAAACCTCAGATCCCATATTCCCAAACTAGTATAACAATTATCTCATGTCAGCAGGATATGGCAGAATGTGTAGCTTGCTGTATACTTTTTTCAGTGCCTATAGTCAGACAAATTTTCAGTGCTTGCTGTGTGCCTCTGTCAATAACTGTAGGCAGGCAGAGTCAGAACATATGTGCTGGTTTTGGCTGGGGTAGAATTAATTTCCTTCACTGTGGCTAGTATGGGGCTGTTTTGGATACAGTGAAGTTTTTTTGTCATTGATGAGCAGTGTTTACACAGAGCCAAGGCCTTTTCTGATTTTTGTACTATGATGCTGGCAAGAAAGTTGGGGATGCATGGGAGTTTGGGAGGAGACACAGTCAGGACAGGTAATGCAAACTGACGAGAGATATATTCCAGACCATATGACACCATTCTCACTCTATAACATGGAGCGAAAGAAGGAAGAAGGGGTTTTACTGTTGGCATTCATCTTCCCAAGTAATTGTTATGTGTAATGGGGCCCTGCTCTCATGAAGATTGCTGAACATCTGCCTGCCTATGGGAAGCAGTAAATTAATTCCTTGCTTTGTGTGAGTGGCTTTTGCTTTTCCTATTAAACTGTCTTTGTCTCAAGCCATAAGTTTTCCAGCTACTCTTTGAATTCTCTCCCTAATCCTGCTGGTGGGAGAGTGAGCAAGTGGCTGTGTGAGGCTTGATTGCCAGCTGTGGTTAAACCACGACAATGTACTATATTTTTTTCTTTGTGTACTCATGTTGGCCTTTAAACTCATATATAGTGTGGGATTTAAATAGCTATGGATCTGCCAAACGTGTTTCCTCTTTTTGATCACATCAAGACTGTTAGAAATTCTGTGTCCACAGCTTTTGGATGGGATGTAACAGTAAGAATCATTGCTCTTTTGTATGAAATGTCATGGTATTTTAATTCTATCAGAAAACAAACAAAAAAATAAATACAAAACAAAAAACAACCCTGTAGAGTCTCCCAATTCAGACAGAGATTCCCAGTAAAACTGAGCAGAGCCTGGAATGGAGACAACTAGAGTTGTAGATTCAGTCTGCTTTGAGACCTGCAGAGGTACCAAAGGAAACTGAACTAAGAATACCAGGGAAAAACTCGGAGATATAGATTAAGCTTTCCACAACATAATGGAGAAATGTGATCAATACCCTCTGTTTTCTTACTGTAAGTGAAGCTTTTGGAGAAGCCACATTTTCTGTACCTACTGGCTTTCATCAGACACCATTTGTTCTGCTGCTTTTACTAATGGCAGTTGTCACACAAAATGATGTGCAGAGCTCACCGTGGCTCCTTTCCTCTTGTGTCTGGCCATGACCATGTTCCATATTGTATGTACTGTTCCACAGTACTATGCTTTCATGACAGTTCCTACTTCTCAACAGGTTTATGTCTTTTACACCAAATTCATTAGAAAAGGACCTGTGAATCAACTCGAACTTAGTGAACTTCACTTCCTTAAATGCATTACCATCATATGTTATTATAATGATTAATTATGTGCCTAACAGAAGGCCACTTCAGTATCTTGAGCAAATATTTGGTCTAAAAAAGTATATGTTTTTAATAAGCTTTTACTGAAAACACATTGTGACACAGTCTTAGCCTGTTAGGTATCCAGGTTCAACATACAGTGATCTGACACCCATTAATTTACACATAAATACTGAATTTGGTACCTAACGCAAGCAGATAAATCTTCCTGTTGAGGCCTCCAACTCATTTCACCTTATTTCTTGACAAATCCTATGGGAAAATTAGGTGCTTAATTTAGGAGTACAAGTTCATTGCACATCTGAAATTAAGATACAAACTAGAAACTTGAGTTAAGCAAAGTAGATCCTATAGTAGATTCACAATCAAATTCTACTCTAATTAATTTTATTAATGATTGGTGGTTTTGTTTTTTTTTTTGTTTTGTTTTGTTTGTTTTCTTTAGGGATCTCATAGGATCTCCTCTAGTAAGGCAAGAGGGCACAGTCTTAAATCATACCAGGAGAGGTTTAGGTTAAACAACAGGAAGAAGTTCTTTACAGAGAGAGTGACTGGACATTAGAATGGGCTGTCCAGGGAGGTGATAGAGTCATCATCCCTGGAGGTATTTAAGAAGAGATTGGATGTGACACTCAGTGCCATGGTTTAGTAGACAAGGTGGTGTTAGGTCATAGGCTGGACTTGATGATCTCCGTGGTCTTCTCCGGCTTAGTTGATTCTGTGATTCTGTAAAGATTAAATTACTCAGCTGGCTGAACATGAACCAATAGTGTGCCCAGGTGGTCAAGAAGGCTAATGGCTTCCTGGCCTTTATCAGAAATAGTGTGGCCAGCAGGACTAGGGCAGCAATTGTTCCCCTGTACTTGGTATTGGTACGGCCACACCTCAAATCCTGTGTTCTGTTTTGGGCCCCTCACTACAGGAAAGACATTGAGGTGCTGGAGCATTTCGAGAGAAGGGAAACAAAGCTGGTGAAGGGCCTAAAGAGCAAGTCCTATGACAAACAACTGAGGGAGCTGGAGTTGTTTAACTCAGGAGAGACATCACTCTTTACAACTACCTGAAAGGAGGTTGTAGTGAATTGGGGATCAGCCTCTTCTCCCAGGCAATTAGTGACAGGATGAGAGGACACAGTCTTAAGCTGTGCCAGGGGAGGTTCAGGTTGGACATCAGAACGAATATTTTTGCTGAAAGAGTGTCTCAGTATTGGAATGGGCTGCCCAGGGAAGTGGTGAAAATGTCATCCCTGAAAGTGTTCAAGAAAAAGCTGGAAGCGGCCCTTAGTTTAATGGTTTACTTGACATGGTGTTCAGACAAAGGTTGGACTTGATATTGGAGGTCTTTTCCAACCTTAATGGTTCAATGATTCTATGTTTTTATGATCTTGACTAGCCACAGAGATAAAAATAATAAGTTCTATTTGACTAACCTTTTCAGCTACTGTCACATATGTAATTTTTTACAAAGAGAGTTAATACATTGAAAGTTTTGTGAAATGTGCAGCTATGATAACGGTGTATAACTTTGCGTGTGATCAGATAGATTCAGTGAAAGGATCACTTATTAAATTAAATCACTTAGTACTTACAAAGAGGTATGTTTAAATTACAGTATTGAAAGTGCTATTTTTCCACTTCATGCTTCAGTTTCACTCAACTTGGACCCAGTTCAGGCAGTATCTTAAATTACCTGATATTTTTTTATATCCAATGTTGAATATTCTTTCATACATATACAAAATCAGTAAACTGTACATGAGCATAAATATATATTTGTATGAATGTGGGTGAGCATATATTTACATTTAGATTTAAATTGATATGGTAGTTATTGACAGCCCTTTCTGCAGCTTTACAGTCCATTTCCATCACTGACTCTGTTCAAACACATGTACCTGCTCTTTGTGTTAGAATAACCCTTGTATTTTCAACAGTAATATTCAATTTTGCCTTCATTGCTGAACTAGTTTTTTAATCAGGTATACAGTACTTCAGCTCTTTCAAGGGATGTTTATGAAGTCATATCCTCTGATTACATTATATCCTCTAGCAGTTTGGCAGGATGGTATTAAATCTGTATGTAATTGTTAAGTTGCTTAAGCATCCATTGTTCTTTCTGTTTCATTATAATTTTAATGTATTTTCTTTCCTAAGAAAAGTGGTTGTTTCTTTTTTTGGTTGGTTAGTTGGTTGGTTTTTTTTGTTTGTTTGTTTGTTTGTTTTTTCTTTTCCCTTTTGGTAAGCAGGGAAGGATTATAGATCTTCAAGAAGGTACTGCTTTGGTACAGACAGGTATTTCATTTTGGGCAAGATTACCTAACCATATCTAATACAAAGTATCAGGATAAAGATACCTCTGTTGTTTAATTCTCACAGAAAAAAGAAAAAAAAAATCACAAGTATTTGATTTATGAATACAGAAATAGAACTTTTCAAATTTTCCTGGAAATAAGGAAGTTGATTGTCTTTTAGCTTTTGTGATAACTTTATTAATATTATGCACAGAGCAGAATTAATCATAACCTTGAAATATTGATTTGTATGAATATATAAAAATTTAAAGTTCCAGAACTACTGGATATCACTAACTAGAAAAAAACACCAAGGCACAGATATTCTGATAAAATTGCAATTAGTTTTGACAACAGCATTTTTCACATGCTTCACATGCATCTGTGTCTATACATATATGAACTATGATTGTATTTGTCTAAATGATCAATTTTTTTTCAGATGTACTTTTAGACAATTCTACACAGTTGTTGCTCCTCTGAAAGAGAAGTCCATATTTGGCATTCTATGATACTGGCAATCTATATCATCATTTCCTCTTGCTGTAGAAATACATGTGAAAATAACTGCATTCATGTAAATAGGAGGAGAAGGCATTCTCCAGTATAATGTCATTTGCATACTGACTTGGGTCAGATATATGAATACAGGAATCCAGCAGTTTAGTTATTCATAGCACTATCATTCTTAAGGTGAGTTTGTGTTGTGGTTGAACCTCAGTCAGACACCAGTTACCAGGGAGCCACTGAGTTTTATCAAAGTTCATTCTTCATTAATGCAGTGATCATAGAGAATATCCCCAGAGATTCATATCCCCAGAATATTTTTAATAGGCAGTACAGGAACTCTGTCCTCTTCCAAAGTACATAAAACTTTTGATTGGGCAGAGCCAGACCAATTGGCAGATTCCCAGGTGTTGACTAACCAGGTGGCTTTTGCTGAATACTTGTTTCACTGTTTGAAGGTTCCACTGCCCATAGCTCAGAAAATTAACTGCACCCTAGTCAAAACTAACACAGTTTGCCACTGTCACTGTTTTTAATCTGTAGTGCAAATGAGAACATAAAATAACTTAAATTGACAATTATTTTGTTCATTTGTGTTTTCTCTTAAGCACTTTATACAAGCATACTTGTGAGAATAACTGGTAAGTTACATATACTTTCTTAGTATTGAAAGATAACTAAGCTGAATGAGTCCTTTTATGTGGATAAATTTCAGCTAATGGGACCCCAGCTAAAGGACTCATTATAATAATAAAAATAATTAAACCACAATATCCTTCCAAAGAAAAATAACCAACCAACCAAAAAAACAACCATCAAGAACAAGAAAAAATTCAGTCTAGGGAAAGAAATCATATCATTAATGCCTTGCAATACAAATAGCTCTGCACTCGTTCTGTTTCATGTGTTTACTACCAGCTGAGTTCAGAGTAGTTATCAGTAAAGTTCACAACAATGCAAACAATTTCTATTCAACATCAAGGGCAGTGTCAAAAACTGCAGCTTCCTTGTCAAAGAACTGACTGTAACATGAATATATAGAGATAGATCTACAAAAAATACCTAGACAATGACTATTCACTACTACAACCAAAAGCTGAGTTGACAAATGCACAGTATGTTACAGACAAACTTTCCTGACAAAGAGGAATCATACTACCAGGTAGAAATGGTAGACAGGATGGATATGTGTTTTATTTATCTGTCTATCTATCTGTCTATCTATCTATCTATCTATCTATCTATCTATCTATCTATCTATCTCCATCTATTCACCCATTTTTTTATTTTATATACATATATATTTGCATTTATATAAATCCATTCTACTCTATTCTCTACTTTTCAAAGTTTATATATAACAATAAAATATAATCTCTAATTATCTTGTTTGAAAAGTTGATGACTCTATTCAATTGAACAAATAACTCTGACCCTGTTTTCCTATATTTTGTAGAATAGAAAAATTTTCCTAAAGTGTTTCTGAGATCTATCATATATTCTAAGCCTTCTGACTTCTGTCTGATTCTGTCCTTCCATTTTATCAGGAAGGACTCTGAATCCCTTTGGAGTTATTAACTAATAGCAAAAAGATTATAGTAGATTTCAGATGAAATACAGTTTGCATCAAACCCAACACTTTACTCTAAAGGGAATAGACTTCAACATTATGTAAACAAAATATGTTAGGAGACAACAATATCCGGCATTTTGTTTTCTAGCAGCTAACATACAGCAAGAATTTTATTTTTTTTTTAATTTTATTTTTTTCATAATTCTTGAGGCAAGGACCTGGCACATATTTAAAACAGTGTTCTGGAAAATCATGGTCTCTTTTGCATGATTCGTGTCCTCACCAAACTCAAGCTATTTATTTTTCATTCACAGAAGATGAAATATTTTCAAAACCTACCTACCTCAACACTAGTCAAGAAGGGTAGTGTTCAAGGGAGAGAACTGTTTCGTCCTATAAGAAATGTGGAACAAATCATTTCACCAAAAGGGTTGAAATTTGGGCTTCCTACTTCTGAGGCAATAGCTTTGTAGCTGTGAGGATGTTGAAAGGTTTTCCAGAGTTTTACCTATGCTGTAATGAACACAGGTAGCTACACAGGTAGCTAAACAGAGGCATTTTCTAGCTCTTTGGTATGAATGAAATTTAATTATGAGTTAGGAATTCTGCTTTCTGTTACAAAATTATAACAAAAGAAGGAATTTTTTCCACAATGTTTGCAATTTTAGCTATTTCCTTGGTACATAATTATTTTTCTTGACCTCAAGTAAAACTTCTGTTGATATTAAGGAGGTAATTTAGCGAGTACCATTTCTTAAAATGTATACCTAGATCAATATAGGGAGGTTGTTTCCATTATAAAAATAATAGTTCATCAACAACAATCTCTGTATGACCCGTTGTTCATGGAGGAGGGGAGGGAAGGAAAGGGAATGTAAGTTGTATATAGTTATTGCCTCTTTATGAGTCATAGAAGAAGTTGAATGACATAGAATAATATTAGAGATATGTTTCTCCTCAAAATATTTTCAATTAAATGTTATCTTTTAATGGTCAAGAAGCTGTCTTTTAATACACCTAAGGAGTACCTGCAGATACTTCTTTATAATATCTATAAAGCATAGCACTTAATATTATAATCCATAAAAGTTTTGTTAATTGTAATTTTATTGGATGAAACATGATATTTTTGCTGGATGTTTTTTAGCATAAAACATTCAATAAATGTACACTATTTTTCACTTTTTAATTACTGTTTATTGAAAATAATTTTCTTTAAAAAGCATGCCAAATAAATCAAACTTTAATCTGTCATAGACTAAGCATTGGCACCAAGCATATAACACAGATTATATTTAATCATGCAGCCATAAAGACTGAAATTAAATCATATTCTGACAGTTGTTCAAAATACTAAATCAGTAACTGTTGATTCATCATATTTATTATTCATGGGATGCTAAACACCATTTGGCTATTCCTAGAAATGGTAACAAAATGTTGGAGGTTTCCAGAAGGCTACCTTTTCTTTCTCCTCCTTCACCTCCCTTAAATGAAAGATCCACTTTTTATTGCTTGTTGTGCTTTTGTATTGAAAGTTTGACTCATTCAATCTGAGAACAGAAACATAAGACATGAAAACATACATCATGAAAAATTATTAGTACCACTCTCAACTGCCTTATAGTGATGAATAAAATAATTGTACATGGATTTATAACAGTAGGAGAATATTTCTGATGATCACCAATGTTAATACAATGTTAATGTAAAGTGAGTAAGATATATAACATGTACTGACCTGGAAGATCAAATCACTGTTGACAAACAACTCATGCCATTTAAAAATTCCCCTCCAGAAATGGATGGTATATAAAGAAGAAAAGACCTCTTTATGCTAATACTCTATACATTGTGCATGTTGCCTGAAAGTAGCAACCAGGGTGAATGCTGTAGTACCCTTTTCTGGAGTATTATTTGATACTGTGAACATTCCCACAAGGATAGTATCAAAGCCATCGAACTGCAAAGAAATACAGAGTTTAACAATGCATTGTCAGTCCTGTGATCTGTGGCCCAGTTTGGCTGCTTACTGCTTGATCTTTTTTAATGGGTATTGCCTTTGGTTTGTTTTTTTTCCTGACACGTGTCTGAAAAACCAGGTATCTGAGTGAACTACAGGCTTTTGACCCAACTCCTACACTTCTTAGAACTCTTGCATAGTCAGAAGCATCTGGCCTGATCTTTTGCCCTAAAGGGATTCAAACATGACTTGTTGGAATAAAAGAAATTAAATTAGTGATCTGTAGAAGGACTGATTACACATCCTAGAAGTCTGGAATGCCCTAAATGAATTAAGAAGAAAATGACACATATTAACTCCCTAATGATCTTTGAATTAACAAAACCTTGGAAAGAGTATTAAAAATGAATCCTAATTTTTAAAAATATATAATATTGACGATCCTTAATTTTTGTACCTCAAAGCTCTCTAGAAAGAAAGTCTTCATTTTATAGACTGATGGAAGGGCAATAGGACACTGAAAACAAAAAGCGATACAACTGTGTGAGATTTTTAAAAGTAAAATTATTCATGATCTAGTATATTATAATAATATTTTCAATATTTTTAGTGTCTATAAATTCCATATGAATATTCATCTTTCTTTGTACTGCAGACTTTTTTTTTTTTTTTTTTTAGTTTATTGGGTTTTTTGTTCATTTTGCATGTTTAGCAGTAATTAAACAGGGACTTAGAAATACTGAATTACCTCCTCTATCTCCCCCCGTCTCCCGCTCTTTAAACAATAAATTGAGTTTTGAATAAATGATTCAGATACTATCTATAAAGCCTGGTTTGCTTGCTTGGGGTTTGGCTTATTGTTTAGTCATCAGAGTTAATGTTGGTGCACCTTCAACACTTTTAACCATGAATTAAGTTTATCAGAAGGCACTGTTCATGGCTTGTAGCTTTATAATACCATTCCATAAAAGAAGATCTATTCTGACTAACTTCAGCATCTGACTTCCTCTTAAATAGTTGGCATCTTGGGTAAGATTTATTTAATCTCTGGAATGTCACATCAGGATAGCAATATATCTCAGTCCAAATGAGTACCCTAAATAGATCAGGTGAAGTACCCTCTAGAGATGGTTATAAAAAATGCAATGTTGATATTTGAGACCACAGATACAGACATCTGTTTTAGAGCTAGCTGTCTTTTAGAGATTTCAAGTTTGTTTATACAACTTCCACTTCTGTTATTTTTTCCTTTTAAAACATACTTAAAATGAGACACCCATTTTAAGTGTTTTCACTCTGAAAGTCTTCAGAAGTAGTAATTTTCATTGACTACATAGGGAATTCAGGCACTTACTTTTAGAAGATACATCTATTCTGCTTGATATATTTAAGTTGTGTCTCAATAATACAATTTTTCCTCTGTGTGTGTGTGTGTATTTTTCATGCGTGCTTGAACAGAAAGTGTCTAACACATTCAGTATTTGATTGTGCCTTTAACAAGATGTAAGATGAACTAAGCATACCAAAATACAGCTATGAACTTTTGCTAAGTATAGAAGCTCTACATAATCAGTATTTTTAACTAGTTTTCAGAAGTCAAATATATCATTAAAAGTAGATTAAAAGATTACAAGTGAAATAGTGTGAATTCTTATAACTATATTTTTAAGGCTGTTAAGTTTTTCTTCCCCTAATATCTAAGGCATGTAGCACAATAAGTTATCAGCTTGTTACTTTTCATTAAGCCAAAGCAGGGCAGGAGGCAGCAAGCAGGAAAGTATATTTTCAGGTAGAGAAATAGTTTCAAGAATATTGAAAGAGTCTGTGACTTCTTGAACCTGGAAAGTGAATGTGCAATAGCAGTAATAAAAATGCTATGAAGACTTATTTCAGAGGTTATTGAATTCAGAGATAACCTGGATCTGTTTTGATGAATTAATTGAATTAAATTTCAGTTTTTCCTCTTCTTATGATCTTGAAACCCTTACTCTGAAATGTAGTTGATTTCCTTTCCTAACATTTTTCAACATCCTAATAAATGATAGTGAATGTTTGGTATAAATTAAGAGAAATTGAGTATGTTATTTCATGAATACAGATTTTTTTTGATAAGGGACCTTAATAATTTTGTTGTAAAACTCTAAGTATGAATAGGAAAAATAAAACATAAAATACATTTGTTACAAATAATGTAATTCATAATTTAGTTGTACTTTGTAGCATTAAAATCACACTATTAATGAGATGCTGATAAAAGTTAGTCATGTTTTTGCGTGTGTCTACACACACACACACACATACACACACACCCTCTCCCCTTCTGCCATCTCTGATGGGAAATGTGGTTTGTGTCAAGAAGACCAGGTCAGTATTGCAGGAGGAATTGTCTGGATGCTCTTATAAATAACGCATTATAGGGATGGGGAAGCTGAGGTGTTTGTGTTTGACTTTAGTGCACAACAGCCTGCAAAAGGGTTTAAAATACTGCTGAAGACCAGGCTAACTGGGCAAACCGGTCTCCTGAAGTTACAGGCAGCTTCTGGGTGTGTCATCACACTTGCAGGGATTCCTGTGAGGTATGTCCAACCCAAAGACTCAGTACTCACGTATGTATGATGAGTACAAAAGCTCAAAGACCTGATCAAACAGGGAGATAAAATCCTAAAGCAGATACATAGGTGCTTTATTGCTTTATAACTGTGCATTCTGCAAGGCCAAAGACTAAATCTGTAGGGTTCTAGCCAAAGCTACTTAAACTATAACTCTTTAGCCATAGACTGTTCTCTAAAACTGAGAAAAAGTAGACCTAGATTTCTCTGAGTTTAGAAAGCAAGGGGCTCTTACTCAAGATTATGACTCAATAGGAGGGACTGCAACCTGGTTATAATATATTCCATAGTAATAGATCATAGAATCCTAGAAGCCTAGAATATCCTGAGTTGTAAATGTCCCACAAGGACCACCCCAAGAAACACACCATGTGCCAGTGTGCATTGCCCAAGAGCTTTTTGAACTCTGGCAACCTTGGTGCCATGACACCTTCCCTGGGAAACCTATTCCAGTACTCAACCATCCTTGCAAATCTCCTCCGATACAGCTTCATGCAATTCCCTCTTGTCCTACCACTGTTCACAAAACACGAGAGATCAGTTTCTTCCTCTGCACTTCTCCTTGTGGGGCATCTGCAGACCACAAAGAAATCTCCACTTAGTATCCTCCTTTCCAGCTTGAACAAGCAAAGCGATCTTAGTCATTCCTCATATATCTTCCTCGCATCACATGACCATGGGTGGCCCAGAGTAGCCCAGAGCAGAAAGGTGTGGAGGCAGCAATGTTGGTTCTCTAGCATGAATCTTTTGACATAAGTCTTCCAGACCCAGTGTTCCTGGAGCTTTAGGGTTTCTGGATCTCTGAAATCTAACTTTGTAAGCTTTGAGATCAGGTAGGCAGCAATGTAGGTGCCCTGCTATGTGACATTCTAAAACTTTAATTTACATGATATAAAGATTTTCTTCTCCCTCTTTGCAGTAGTTGGCAATGAACATTGCAGACTGAAAAATCATCTTTTTTTAAAAAGAAGTTCCAGAAGTGTTTGAAAGAGAGAAGGTATGTGTATTGCTTTGTAACATAGAATTAATTATTAAGGATTTTTTTGTATTGGCTTTTGTGGCACTTCAAATAATTTTCTAAATTTAGAAAAATGCAATTTTCTTTTTTATCTCTTTAACTCCAGCTTTCTGTCTACGAACCCATAAAATGGGAAGAATATATCATGTCAGCATTTAGGGCAGTCATAAAAATGCTATTGAAATCAATTGGCATTTTACAGAAAAATCAGTTGTAGGACAATGGAAAGTAGTTCACAATAAATTCACTGCATGACTTTATATGACAATGGCTACTCTTCACTGATTATCTATAGATGTTCTTTAAAATTTGAATAAGCTGACTCTCACAAATGCACAGGCCAAAGTATATGCCAAAGTGTGTATTCACAAAAGAGGATTATTTAATTAAGTTCCCACACTGATTTGGGTTCCTTAATGTGCTTCAAGTTGGTAAATGAGTTTCTAGGCTGTGGTAAAATATACAGAAAATCTTACTGTTTGCATAGGACTGGAGTAGCATGGTCTTGAGACCATCTATCCATGCTCCTGCTCAAATGCAGTTTATTTAATTTGAAGTGGGACGTCAGCCAAACAGAACAGAAGCAATTAAGACCACTTATCTTGTTATGAAACATGTATAATACACCATATGAAAAAGCAGACCTGTATTCAAGTATAAAGATTTCAGTGCAGAAATATCTACACAGTCACTTTCTAAAACTTTGTTTTAGAAGTGGCAATTAAAACATGAAAGCTGTAAGTGACCGTGGGAAGCTAAGCATGAGAAATCTGAACTCTTTTTGGCACTTAAATTTTGTCAATTTGATTATATACTGAAATGAGTTAGGATATTTAAGACAGTCAGTGAGCTCAGTTGAACTGAGAGCCATCATTCAGCCACAGCAGGCTATGTGAAGACTGATTGTCCAGGCAAAACAGGACAGGTTTTACATCACTTGCAAGCAAAAGCAGAATGCTTAGATAGGAAAGGGCTGATCTCACCAGAGATGTAGCAGATGCTTCCTTTTTGAAACTATTTGTTCTCTCTCAGATGTTTAGATCAAGAATGTGGGGCTGCCTCTCCCTTCTTATAAAAACACAGGTGGCCCAATCGAATTTTTTCAGTTGCTCACAGAAATGTAGTGGGGGAGAATTACCCATGCAAAACTGTCAGGAAAAAACCTGAATACTTCGGTTTCACAGTTATGACAAAACTGATAGGACAGAAATTAAATGGGCTCAAATATCAAGATGGCTTAATCACAGAAATATGCACAATTTTGCTTGACTTTCCAATCCCTTGAAGCATGATGGGTCTCTCCAGGAGGAAGGTCAGGCAGCTCAGTGCAGCACTCACAGCTGTGCAGTACACTGTCCTAGGGGTGGCCATGGCATCCTTTGGATGTCACTTTGGTGCCCTCTTCTACAGCCTTGTCAGTTCTGCCTCAGATTCTCTCTCTCTGCCACTGGAGTCTCCTGTCTTCAAGGCTACTCCACCCATGTGTCTGCAACAGTACCACTCAGAGCTACTCTCAACATGTCTCACCTAGACCCTCTCCACCAAATGTCTCCACAAGAGCCTTTGATTTTGTAATTTTCTTTATCCCTAGAATAAAAATCCTATGTCACCTGAATCAGAGTCTTCAAGTAAAATCTTAATTTCACCCTGCTGAACTGTAATGTTCTGTTTTATTACTGACTAACAATAGCTGTCCACACTTGGAGGGACATGTCATTCTTTGTGACATTTTAAATTATCTTCTTGTTCCAAAAAATGGACAGAAAACTGAGGGTCAAATCTGACTAAAAGTTTCTCTACGGCCTAGTGTGGTTTGAAGAGTCAGTCTCATTTTTTACTTTCAAATTACTGATGATTTTTTCAATCTAATTTCAGTTATTTTAATAATTCTAGGAGTCAAAAGATAGTTGAATATTTCAACTTTGCCAGATAACAGAAGAAGTAGAAGCTGTTGTTTATTTGCCATTGCAGTTTGTATTTTAAAATACATTTCATAATCTAAATAATTACTTACAACATCTCTATTTCCATAACTAGTGTTGTTTAATTAATCAATCTTGAATTTGTATTCTATATTACAATGTAACTCATTGCAAACCAGGATTAGAAAAAGATTAGAAGTTTTGGGTGGGATTTTTATACTATCTAAAATATTTTCTTAGATTTACACCTTACAAACAGGAATTTCTCTAAGTGTCAAAAGAAATGGGAAGAATTTTGGAATCTGGGATTAATTTAGTATCAAGACAATTATATGAAAGATTGAACAAGTGTGTCTCAATATAATTTTCTTTTTTTTTTTTTTTTTATCAAGCGGGTTTTTTTATCAAGAGCACTGCATCCTAGATTATGCTCAGATGTAGTCTTAGAAAAGAGAAGAAATATAAATGTTGTTGATTCACAGGATTTTTTCTCAAGCTTCCACATTTGATGAAATCTATTTTGAAGAATGATAACCTGACACCGAATTACATTTTTGTAACATTTTGGCATTAACATATGCCACTTATCCTTCTTTTGGGAACACTAGTTCTCCTTTCCATCCACCAGGAAGAGGTAATGGTCTGTTTTCCAGACAATGTAATAATTGCAGTAATTTGGGGAGTAATCCACTGCACCGAAAGCTGTGAATGGAGTTACATTTGATCAAGCCTGCTACAAACCTCTTTCTTTTTCTAGAAACAAAGCATTTTTTTATTTTCATTATATAAATGACAATACACTTTTTTATATTAGTGTTATTGTTGCTAGGAATAGGGACCTCTGATCCAAAAAAAAAACTAAGTTCCTCTTACACATCTCCAGTGACTGTTATATCCAAGTCAGATGGAAAAACTTGAATAAAAACACTTTAATAATTTTTGTCTCACGTTTGTATGAAATTTCAGGTTTGTGCGAAAGAAACTTTATTTTTATAGGTAGTGCTTACAAATAAAATATAATTTAAAATATAATTACTAAATATTGACCAGTAGTCTCAACACTTCATGATTATTCAAATTATAAATAAAAGGCTATTTACATAAGCAAAAGTTAGATGCTCATGTGGAGTAACTTTAATAGTTTCATAACATGTTTCATGCTGTGAACACATTAAACGACCATTTAGTGCTGATAGAAAATGTTATCAGTGTCATATGAAATAAGTTGGACAATGACTGTCAGGTGACATTTGTTTGCAGTTCATTACCCAAAGAGTGCATATATTTTCCAGTTCTTGAAGATGTGATTATGAGTTTCACAGTCAAAAATAATTTTTCTAACATTAATTGCTGCAAAAAAATATTCTCTCTTCTTAAGCTTTCCCATGCCTCAGGTTTTCATACATATCATCAGTCATTCATAGGAAATGGTCCTTAGCTTGGTTCAAACTTGTTTGTTTGTTTGTTTGGGTTTTTTTAACTGCTGAAGGGTTATGAGCTGTGAATGTTCTTTTATGACTGTTTCTCATAATTTTCATGTAATATTTTCTATGGTGCATTTATATAAAAACTAACTTCCAGTGCCAAGACCCTAGAAAAATTTCTTTCAAGTCTTCTTGACTTGGTTTCATTTCACTGTCGTTCTTAGTAATAACTGGCTCTATTTTAACATGTACCAAGGAAACTGACTGTCAATCCCTGTGTAAAGATACTTCGTTTTTCAACAAAATAAATGAGCTAGCCAGAAAATACCTATATGGAAAATGACCAGAGAAACATTAGAAGCATTATATTTAAAGTTGTATTAGTAGGTATTTTGTTACAAATCTAGCCATTGATTTTTACTGGAGGTAATGACACCAGTATTCCTGGATGATTCATGAGACACACACATATATTTATTAAAGAACATCTTGCTTAGACATACTGTAAGAGGGGAGTTTCCTCATCCAACATTAATCAACTTAAAATCATTGCCTTAAAATCAGGCATCTGGTTCACACTACTCATCTATATCTGCATCTATTGTCAATGTAGACAGTCTAACATTTCTTTTCTTTCTAGAAAAGTTTCTGTATAATTGTTTTAAGAGCCTAAGTAAGTACTTTTAAACCTGAACAATGGTTATTTTGGATTGTTTTTTTCTGAACACAGGATTTACTTTTGTTCGTCTTAAGTAAATTGTCTAGTCTGTGCCTATACCTAAAACCCTAAACTCTTTGGCTCCTAAACCCCACTAGTCTAAAACCCATCTTTGGCTCTGTTAATATGATGAACAAAATTAGTTACAGGATTTTATAATGAGAAGTTCTTGTGTGTAACAGTAGAGCAGTTTTCTCCTCATAAATAAATAAACTTTGAGTGAGAAAAAAAAGAAGGAACTTCATGAAATCTTAGTAGTGCTCTCACTTTATGCAGAGAAATGGAAAAGATGGTCATGACTGATCCAAACCTACTTAGGTATTAAACACGCAAAAATAAATTCTGCTCTAATACGGATTAATTTTGACAAATATAGCTGCCTCTTTTTTCCCCTTAATAATTGTGGCTCAACATTTTATGATTTTTATAAAATTAAAAAAATACATTTATATTAGTCACAAGATTGTTAAAGAATACTGGATTTTTTAATTTTCTCTTAATTCTACCTAAATTCAACCCTGTAATCTTTGAGTAAACTCAAATATTCACAGTGATCTACAGATACTCACACAAAGTACTGTTTTGATGACATTTAAAAGAGCTGCTAGAAAGCATTTTATAGAAGACATAGTTCTTCCATGTGTAATGCAACTATCCAATAATCTCCCTGAATATTGTTATGAATACATAATTCGATATCTCAAGAGAAATTATTCCATGTATTATTAATGTATATGATGTATCAGTCATCCTACATTAATTTCAACATTCTGCACTAAGATAAATGTGTATGTGTGTGTGCATACATGTTATTTTTCAGCATCCAATATTTCTTATTTCAGTAATATTTAAAAACCACATATGAAATATTGCATTCAGAATCAGTTAGGCTCAAAACAGTGTGAATTCTTTCTAAATCTTAGCAACAAAACAAATCATAGGTATAAAAATGATGCTTAAATAAAATTTATGCTTAGTTCCTGGAGAATGATAGAGAAAAATGCTGTCAAACTTGCTCAGTCATTTGAAGATACTTTAGACCCTAAACCTGAAGATCATGAGTATGCATGTATTTACAGCTGCAAATGTCTAGATAAAAATGAGCAAAATGCAAAAGAGAATAAGTGTATTCAGTATGCTTAGAACAAGCTGTACTTTGCACTTTAAAACTCCATGCTGTGTTATTTCAGTTACTTCACTTAATATCAAAGGCTTTAGAATAAATTTTCATGGAGAACATTTTCTGAGAGATAGGAAGACCTGGGTTTAAACTTCTGCAGTTACATTCTTCACAGCCATGGGGATTACCACAGTTCCCAAAAAACCCAGATATTTTGTTTAAAAGATGTTTTTCATGACTCCTACTGAAAGCAGGCATTGTGCAACTCAGATTGTCAGAACACGGCACCAGAAAAGGCTATTGTTGCTGTAAGGAGAGGGGAAAAAACTTTCCAAGACAACTTTATGTGGGTAGAGAAGAGTTCTTTTACTTATAGGGTTTTGGGGTACAGAAAATAAAGGAGTATAAAAGAGTATAAAAGCATAAAAGAGTACAACACGTGTTGACAAGTAATAGATAGAAAAGATCAGTGCTGGGTTGAACTCATGGCCTCAGGAATACCATGTGAGCTCTTTCCAAGCACCACTGCTTCAAACATGCAGAGTAAATTAATCCGAAAGGCGTCCCTTTCATTTCATTCCCGGCTGTT
>JAWWEE010000001.1:62921968-62957161 GCA_035221455.1 Xenops minutus
TTTCCCTTCTTGGAGCTTCTCCAAAGTTGCTGGGCTTTGCTTTCTTGTTTTGACTAACATGGTATCTAATTGTCTTAACTCTGGTACATGTTTCCCAGGCATGGTGTTCCAGCTACTATCTGACTCTTAAGACAGCTAGCACAGAGTTAGAGGTTGCTACCTACTCTATATGTGAGAAACTACCTAGAAGTATAAAAATCTACAAATTCATAAAAACCTTAAGGCATCACTGTGGAAGAGCTGACTACATCCAATGCTGTAGCCAGAATGGTGACCTGTTGTATATATATGGTATAGGTAGATTAAACAAGATTAAATCAATATTTATTAGTTTTACATGAGTGAAACAAATCAGTATTAAGCATTTCAGAATTCTGTAACACAAGATATGTCATGTCAGCAGTATGTAAAATGTTACTGAAATGGAGACTTGCAGCATAGATCCACAAGCAGGGTTCAGGAAAATATATCCCTGTAGTAGAATCTAGCTTCCCTTGTCAAAGGGTTCTCAGACATAGACTTCTTGATTTCAGGGATTAGGAGAGCCAAGGGCTGTAGCTGTCAATTCTAACTAAACACTATCAGTTCCATGTTTCTACTGGTTTAAGTGTTAAAGAATGTTTCGTATACTTAGTAATAATTATTGGTAATGAATAAGGAATAGGAAATAAGATTGACAATGTTTATTGGTAATGAATGGCAATGTAATAAATTATTATTCTAAAGTTTAAAACTGACCTCATCTCGCCATCATTTCTACTCACAGTGATTTCTAATTTCCTTACTAAATGTTTCCATATTTTATATGTATCTGTTATGCAACAGTATATTTCAAATGTGTTCACATTTGTTGGGTGTAAAAATTGTACATTTACAAAATATAGTAAGTTATAAAAAATTCCTTATAATTTTAGGAAACAGGAAGTTCTTGTACAGACTTTTTTGGATATGGTTCTAAAGACGCAACAGGTGAGTGCAGGGTCTTATAAAGTATCTGTATTTGTCTGGTTTTCTGTGTTCTGGAGGTGATCATCTAAACCTGTCTCAGCAAGGATATGGATGCCACTATAGTACTAATTTAGGGATCCAAATAAAATTCTGTTTGAAATCTCAGGTCCTCAGGTATGTTGTGTGTCTCAAAATACTGTTATTAGCAAGAGGAAATACACTGTTAATATGCAGGAATGACTGTTAGTTCAATTAGTCTTATAGCAGTGTTTAAGCCCAAATCATATAATAAATGTAGATAAACCTCACCAATGTCAATACAGTTGTTTTACACAGAAAACACTTCTTTGTATCCACTCCTTTTTTTTGACATTGTATTGATCTTCTTGGTGTTCCTTTGTGTCCTTTCCTAGAGGACTACAACAAGCTGTCAGCATCCAGAGTTCCTTCCTAGAAGGAGCAAGATGGTCATAGTGAGTGGGTTCTTCCTCATCAGTAGAGGCTTCTGCCTGTTGCACTACTTGTATGATTTTTGTATTTGGTTGGTTGGTTGGTTTTGTTGAGTTTTTTTGTTGTTGTTTTGTTTTGTGTTTTTCTGTTTGGTTGGTTGGTTGGTTGGTTGGTTGGTTGGGGTTTTTTGTTGTTGTTGGGTTTGTTTTTTTTGGTTTTTTACAGTCTGCTGCTCCCAGCTAAGGTTTGAAAGTTATATATAACTTCCTTCAACTCATCAAAACTACTAGGCTTCTGTTCATTGCACCTTAGAGTGCCAGATCTTAACCAGTTTATTTATTCCTGGATCTTCAGCTGCAATAAGTTTATACTTTAGCTTAAGTAAGAGTTCTGCAGTTAATCACAGAATTTCACTGGTCTTTTAGGATACCTTGCAGCACCTTTTACCTGATCACTCCGTATTTCATCTTGCCATATGTCCAGATAGGTATTGGGAAGTCACCCTGGCAAAACTAATGGTGCACAGAATCTCTAAATCATGTCTCTTCCTGGCATTTTTTTTTTAATTCAATTTTTTCCCAGAAAAAGTATGTCTGTATTGCAATCTTACCTTTTCTTCTAAAATAAAAACTTGCTTTCCACCTTGATATACTATATCTGGGATTTAAAGCTGGTAACTGTATGAACAGCAGAACTATCTCATGTAAACAATGTATAATTGGTTTTCTTTCAGTAGTTTCATTTCCTGAAATACTGTGATCAGTCTTTACCGAGATAAATGTCCATCTTTATATGTTTTTTTACTCTATCTTTGTGCGTTGTGAAAATGATTTATAGGAATAATGAAGTAACTAGCTCAGACAGTATTAAAGACTTCCAGCTAATAATTACCAATCTAGAATCTACACTGTCTTTTAGAAGTTATTTTATTTACAAAGGGATTTGTTTACCATTTCAGGACTCTTAAGGGCAATACAGCAAGTTACTAGTTAATAGTTTTGATAACAAAAAAAAAATTCTTAATTTGAAAAATATATCGATAGTTCTTATCAGGAGAAAATGCAGCTGAAATGTACACTGAAACATACTTTTCTGTTCCTATATCTGAAGGGAAAAAGCCTAAAGAATTGGCTCACTTAATTGGGAAGTATCAAGTATGATCAAACAACTTGAATTCTTGTGTATTACTTGGTCCTGAGAAAAGTTTGGACTAACTGAAAGCTGAAAAAAGCTTAACATTGTAGGATAGATTTTTTTTTCTTTTTGTACTATTTCTGCTGCATTCAGAGAAATCAGATTTTGTATAGTCTTTGTAATAGGAAGTATTGCATCAGCAAAAGCCTCAGCCTGCAGTGTGAATTTGTTCTAACTGGAATAGATTAGCTAATTATTTGAAGAAAAAACAAACAAATAAATAAACACTTTCAAAAAATACTTATCTTAGTTAATGGAAACATACAAAATTTATTTCCCCATATTCTTTTTCTTTCTGTATATTTTTTTTTTTCCCCACACTGTATTTTCCAATTTGGCTGGTAACACTAAAAAGAAATTTCACTGTCCTCCTTACATGTATTGATAATAAATTGCAAGAGCTAATTCTGGAAAGAACTAATAGTGACACTTCAGTACTTTTATTATTATAAAAAAAGCATTCTCTCTATTGTCTTTTACAATGACTTAAGAAATATAATAATATAGAGTACTATATTTTTTTCTTATTATCCTTAGAGGCAGTAGAGTATTTGTAATCTCATTTTTTCTACAGGATGACTGTAAGTATATATGTAATATTCATGGGAATTTTACTGAAGTAGAAGAATATATTTGAGTAATCTCATTTTCTTTGCTATATGGTTGTAGGATTGCATACATAAAAATTCCACTTGGTGATAAGATACATAATATTGAAACTTGCAAGCTTTTTCTTTTAATGAGGTTTGAATTAGATAAAAAGATTCAGTTTCTGATCACTTATTTTACTGCACTTGAAATAAAGAATTTTCAAGAGAATTTTTTGGTTTTGCCATGTGATACTTGTTTTATGAATTTGTTTTTAAGTCACATTCCTAATGTCAGTCGTTATCAATGATGTTATGGAGAAATCGAGGAAGGTGGAGAAGGAAAACAGACTAGATGTTAAGATTAATGGCAACAAACTTAGGATAATTTATTCAAAAATCTTTAAGATACACATAAAAGCAAGAGTAATAATAGGAAAAAAAAACTTATATTTTTGATTAAAAAGGCCAAAAGTAATAAAAATTTGTTATTCCTGTACCTTTGTTATGGACTTCTGAAGAAAATATGTCAAGAGGTTTTTAGTGTGCTTTTCTGTAACAGAAACCGGATAGATCATAGAGGAAACAAGAAGGTTCACTACCTTTTTCCTAGGAGACACAGTACTTTAGCAACCCTTCAAACAGAAAGAAAAGGTTGGGCAGGGGGATGCTGACTGACTCTATAATGTAAAATACAGAATTTTTACATATTCAGAGTGATTCACACGTGCATCCTCTTGAATGGCATGTTGACTGAGCCTACTTAGTCTTAGAATAGCTTACATGAACTAGATTGACATGACCGAAATATCTAGCCTTAATTACTGATCTTTTAAAAGTCATTAGGAGATAGTAACCAAACTTCATTAAGAAACACACTGAAATAAAATCTGACCAGAACATCTCCTGTGGTTCTTCATACGTAACCAAACACTTTTTGACTCTTCAGGGCTAATCTGCAGTACTTTTAAGTGCATTGCACTATTTTCCAATCTGCTGTGTTTAGAATTTGTAACAAAAACAGTGTTGATAATACAATGTTTTGGCTTCATCTTAAAAATGCCTGCACAACATCAAGGCTCTGTCTCTTTCCCAGTGATAATCCAGTAAGCAGGAAATCAGCAAAAAGTTAGGACAGAACATTAGGTCAGCTGAGTTGGCTGAAACTAGGCAAAACCCAAAACCTGGGGTAGAGGAAGGTCATTGAAGTATTTTGGCTGTCAAGGTAGCTATTGCTCTGAGACAGTCTGTGCATCATTCTGCTTGGTGAAGTTGGTGAGGGATTGCATCACTTATTTTTATTCTCTCACCTTCACCCGCTATAGTCTGACTATAGTCTTACTACATTTATATTGACCCATGAGTTTTCTTGATTTTGCTCTTACTATTCTCCCTTACTATTATCTCTCCTGTCCTGTGGGGTTGAGGACTGAGTGAATACCTGTATAAGTGTTTGGCTGCTGGCCAGGGTCATCTCATAATGTCAGGCAATGTGATTGTATTCCCAAAGCATACTTTGGAAACAGAGTATTTCTTTCCAGCCTGAACAGGCCACTTATGTGGCTAGCCAACTTCATGGATTGAATACAAGATACTGTAGTAATCTCAAACAAGTTTCAGAAGGACCTGAATATTTAACAACCTGTGTATTAACAGTTCAAGACCCATTGTTCATAATCAGTCCTTACGTGATGTCATTTTTCAATGTTTTATGCTGAGAAAACTGTTTTAGATAATTTTATCATTGTGAAAATTAAGTAGACTTCTTTGGCAAGTTCAAAATCTTTATTTTAGTCTCTGGGATCTCATGGTTCATATTATGGTGAACTACCATTTGTGGTCTTCTGGTACTCATATATGGCCTGTAATGCATTTCTTTTTGCTTTCCAAATATCCTAAATATTGTTGAATGCTAACTCTTAGCACACACTCTCTTTTTCTTTTTGCAGGACTACTGGATTTTCATTTTATCTTTCCTTTTTCTTCCACTAATGAAAGGTCTTTGTTGAATTCTTCTAGAAATGTCAAGTCCTAATATCAGTTTGGAGTCTTTTTGTGCTTTTATTTAAAATATATTTTGCTCAAATGTCAAGTCAATTCAGAATTGCTTCCTTTTTAATTGTATCATGAAATATTTTTTCCTATTATTTGTGCTTTCAGAAAGTAAACGTTTTCTAAATTATATCTATTTCTATTGCTATCAGTGTTGTTTTGTAATACAGCTGAGTTTTTACATGTATGTTTTACATCTATGTTTTACTACATAGTCTGTAGTTCCAGAACTAATTCTGGCCCACTCAACTGTGAGAAGAGACTACTGAGAAAGGACTTCATCCATGTATTTAAGTATCTGAAGTCAAGATGATGGATCCAGCAAGGCTCTCCGTGGTGGTGCCAAGCAGTAGGACAGGAGGCAGAAACTGATGCACCAGCAGTTCCATATGAACATGAAGAACTTCTTTACTGTGTGGGTGACCAAGCACACTGGAACAGATTTCCCAGAGAGGTTGTGGGGTCTCCCTCACCGGAAATATTCAAGAACTCTCTGGACACAGTCCTGTGCCATGTGCTCCAGGATGGCCCTTCTTGAGCAGGGAGCTTGGGTCAGATGAACCACTGTGGTCTCTTCCAACCTGACCCATTCTGTGAATCTGTAATTTTAGGGCACTTAATGAACCACCAAAGTTAGGAATATAACAACCTATGATTCATTAAATTATTGAAGGATAAATATTTGAATTTCTAGGAAGAAGTTCACATTTTAGGTGTGCTTTTTCTCTCCACTATTTATACAGAAAGTAGAGGAAAAAAAGTATGTTTTGGTAAATTGCTGATAATCACAGGGAATCAATCTTAAATCATTATGTTGGTGTTAAAGGAATTATGAAATGTTGACCAGAATGGATCACTCATAAATAGATTTTACACTGTGAAAGTCAGGAAATTAAATGTAAATATAGGAAGATTTAAAAAAATAATTTCAAAATTATAGATTAAATAGTAGAAAATTAAAATCAGACCATATGGTATCAGGTACAGTTCCACTATCTGCTGACTTAGAGCTGATATTAGCTTTGTTCACGTTGAGGACACGAGGATTCTAAGCTTCATTGCAACCTTTTAGTAAAAAAGTGAGGCTACAAGAAAGCTGAAGAGGGACTTTTGGCATGTAATGATAAAAAAAAAAAGGGATGTGTGTAGGACTGAACATAAGCATGTTTTCTCAAACAATCTGTTATGACACCAAAGATGGGATTTGAAAAGAAGGTCCTGTGGAGATGGGGCAGTGCTGTTCTGAACAAAATTCCTGCTCCGCCTTAAGACTCATGCTCAGTCTCCTCATCTGCCTGGACTCACCTTCTGGAGGAGGGTTCAAAGGGCTGGCTGTACATGCATGAAGAAAACAGTGTGAAAAATCTAGTCTACATGAGAGGCATGCACCAGGTTAGCTATAAAAGGAAGTGGATTGCATCCCCTTGTTCTCTTTTTCCTGTTTTTCTCTCTCTTTCTTTGTCTCACAACCCCAGCTCCTGAGCATCCATGCAGCAGTATTTAAGGAGAGGTGATATTCTTTGTTTTCTTTCCTTGCTTTGCCTGGGCAAAGCATGGCTATCATATTCTACTCCATACTCAAGTACTGAAGTTTGTTGTTGGAGTGGGGAGCTTGTGGATGTGTTTATAGCTTGTTTGACAGCACTTTTGAGTATTGGTGTGTTGTGGCTTGTGAGCAAGCACATTTGAGGAATTTTTTTGTGTCAGTTGAGAACTTGTTGATGTGTAATCTACAAAATCTAAAGGCTTCCACTCTTGTGGAAGTGTATTGTAAGAAATGTGAGGGCTTGTTAGCCAACATTTTTTCAGTGTAAACAGTGGGCTGATTGCTGGAGTGAGCAACTGGACAATAAAAATAGAGGAGCTCCCTGCACATGGTCTGGTGTCTTTGTTCAGCTTGATGAGAATTTACAACGTACATCACACCCCTACTGATGGGTTGTCACAAGGTAATGGCTTTAAATTGAAAGAAGGCAGGTTTATATTTGATATTAGGAAGAAAATTTTTACTGCGAGGATGGTGAAGCACTGGAAGATATTGCCTAGGGAAGCTGTGGATGTACCATCCTGGGAAAATTTTAAGTCCAGGCTAGATGGGGCTTTGAGAAATCTGGTCTGTTGAAAGCTACTCCTGCTCACAACAGGGCGTTGGAACTAGGTGACCTTTAAGGTCCTTTCCAACCCAAACCATTCTATGATTCTGTGGTCATAACACTTTTATATACTGGTCTGATGTGGAATGCAACACTAGAAATATTCTCAATAGAAAATAATAATAAAAAAAAAAAACTATATGATTTTCTTTCGTATTACTCTCACTAGGATTATAGTATTATGCAAGTTCATTGGTGTTCAATGCTAAGTTCCTCATGCAATGGATCATATATGGCTAATGTGACTGTATGTTCCAAATGACAGAAGCATATTTTCTTGTGCTTCTCCTTTTTTATATATAAAGCTTTCCTGTCCATAATAAAATTCCCATCTAGTTTTTTGTAAGTTTTTCTGAAGGTGACTTTTCAAATTCAAAATATTCTCTACCCAGGACCACTATAGGGGTTAATACTGAACATTGAACTCGATTTTGAGTTCAAATGTGGCTGCAATGAGAACTTCAAAAAGAACAAACCACCAGTAGCAACAAAAATACAGCCAGACATATACAGTGATATACAGTGTATATATATATATATATAATATACAAATATATACAAATATACAGTGATATAGTTCATTGCAAATAGTTCAGCATTTTCCCAGATATAGAGATTGTTTACCGAAATGTAATATTCATTCCCTATATTTTTTCCTTTTTCTGCCTGCCCAAGGGTAGTAAATTAATAAAGATTTCAATCAATGTATTACTGTACATCTTTCAACCAATTTATTTCAAAAGAGTAAAAGATTCAAAGTGCAGGTCAGGAAGCTGTCAAGAACATCCCACATCTAAAACTCATGAAAGGCTTGGGTTTTTTTAATCTAGGATAGAATTTAAGTTTGCCAGATCAATGCTTATCAAATTATATTGCCCTTCATCTCTTACACTTAAATTTTTGCTTCTCAAGACCTTATATATACTCAGTACTCAAAAGGAAGAAGAAAGATATCTGAGTTAAGGCCCTGTCTGCTCTGTAGGAACACAAAGAAATTCAATGACTGATTAGAAAAGATTATTTGAAATACTGGTAAACAGGCCTCATAACTACTCACTAAGCTGTCCAAAAACATTCATCATGGGATTTTTTTTTCCAATTTGATTAGCATATTTAGTAAACACTGCATCATAATATGGGAAGCGATTTAACTACTATCTAGAAATATTTAGGATATGTTTAATAACATGACAAAAAAGTGTTTTACATAATAAAAACTAAAAGCAGAAGCTAAAAGTCTCATTTCAATTTCACTGGCATATTGACAAAGAAATTTCCAGAACCCCAGAGAGAATTGATGTAATTCCAGATATTTTTGCTATTGCTTTTTAGTAATAAACAACTTTCAGAACATGAGGTTGGTAACCAAGAAGCATTACAAGTATAGATGTCCGATAATAGCCGTTGTACTCCAAATTAGCACTATTTTTTTCTTGGGTTTCTTTACTCAGTAGGAGACTGATTACACTTTTACCCCAGGAAACATGTTTGCCTTCATTAATTGAAACATAAGATTTGGACTTTTATGCTTTTAGCTTTATTTTGAACTTGAAACAATCTAAGAGTCTTTGTTCTTGTAGGAACTGATAATGACCTCCAACATGTAGTAGAATAATATCTTTTCAATTTAAAAGACTTTTGGTGATCTTTCAATAGGAGCTGACCATACCTGTTGATAGAATTAGCCAACAGAAATTCATCTGGGAAAATTTTTATCTTTTTTCTTTAAAATTTCCTTCACTTGTTGATGTATCAATGTTTGAAAACTGTCATAGTTTCACTGAAGATATTGTTTAAAGAATGAAGATGTTACTAAGTTATCTGCATCATCTGATTTCGAAGGGAAAAAGAAAAGAAAGCAAAACAAAACAGAAAAGCCAAACTACAGACTTGTAGGAAAAAGAAAAGGTCAGTGTGTGGTCAAGATTGTGAATACAGCCTGTTGGAAGAAGAAGAAATTAGGACTGAGGTTAAAATGCCTGGAGTGTAGAGTAGGTATAAGCCAGCAACTCTTTCTACCCCACATTCCTGCAACATATTTTAGAAGACTAGATAATGATGAGAGCTAAAATTTTTGTAGTATAGTTGTAATCTTCTGGAAAGAGTAATTATTTGTACGTGCCTATCCATTTTATGACTTACCACTATGATCCTTACTAAATTCCCTCAAGTCTTTCAGCTGTATAATACTCTCCTTTCCCTGGGCAAAATTTGAATCTCATAGGAGTGCTATAGCTGAGGGTGCCTAAAATAGTGACTTAAGTCAGGCATTATGTGTTATCTAGAGCATTCATCAAGCTAGGTATCTTGTGAAAGGAGATGAGTATCATCTCTGAATCACATGCATTTTGGTCTTGTAGCTATAGTTTGTTTCTCGCAGAACCAGCATTTCTGAGAATGATCTGAAACAGGTCAGTGACAAAAACAAATCAAAATTTAAGTCACTTGTAGAACTGAAGTATGAGATGTATGGTAGGCTTAAGGTTTATGACATTTGGACTCTTGCATTTTACTACTTCCTAAGCTCCAATTTAGGTGCCTACTGCCTCTGTAAGAGTACTTGACTTTTTTCTAAACTAGCTATTCAATACAGACAGATATTAACTAGAACATGAAAATATCACATGACGTTGTATCCTAAGGGAACTCTTTGAGGTAAATTGTCTTTAAACCACTTCACAGCATGCAAGATCATAATGGCATGTCCATGTGGCTTTCGTGAACAGACTTATTTTATTCTGAAGAAATTCAGGTATCTCTGCATGATTCCAGACCAGTTACCATCACAGAAAGAGGGAAGATTAAGCCAATTATATGGAGTTCTTACCTGCAAAATGTATGTGATGCTTTGTGGATAGCAGAACTGATAGTGAGGACATAACTGGAGGTCTCATACATAACACTGTTTATCAAACTAAATAAAGTGCAGTTTTAACAAATAATACAGGTGCTGGCCATTAGATATGAAAGATAAAATGTTAAACTGGTGTCTCATTTTTTGAGTCTAATTCAAATTTATACAAAAATCAAGCTGTGTTATTATGAATTTTTGCAAAAGGGACAACTAAAATTATGCTATTTGAATAGAAAAGTAACCAACACCATAATTGGTAATTTTATTTTATTTACAATTTTGAAAGTTATTGGCGCATTACTAAAACCCATGTGATTTTCTTTTGGATATAAAAATAGTAATTGTATAGAGGTGATTCTCAGAAACTAGAATTTGAAAGTTTTGACCTTAATTTTTTTCTGTCTTTTTTGGAATTTGTATCACATAGTAGCTTCTGGCTATATTTAATCTTTTTAAGGAATTGCTTCTGACTGCAAATCTAATGAGATTATGTTGGGTTGTGATTTTTTTCTTTTTCAACATTATGTAAAGCTATCCTTAATTAAGAGTGAAAAATTCCAAAGGTCACTCACTCCTATTCCTTTCAAATCATTATGATATCAGATGGAATTTTTTTTTTTAATTATGTAACTTAACTATGATGTCTCATATTTGTAGGAGTGTAATTAATTAGCTCTACATTCATTTGTATCCAGAAACTTGCAGGTTTTTCCTAGACTCAGATGGACTGGTGTGGTTGCAACTTGAATCCTGTGGGCTCCTCAACATGAAAAAGACATTGAGGTACTGAAGCACATTCAAAGAAGAAAAATAAACCTGGTGCAAGGTGTGGAGGACAAGTTTTATGAGAAGCAGTTGAAGGAACTGGGGCTGTTTAGCCTGCAGGAAAAGAGGCTCAAGGGGGAACCTCATCACTCCCTAAAACTACCTGAAAAGAGGTTGTAGTGAGATGCGGATTGGTCTCTTGTCCCTAGGTAACAAACAACAGAACAGGAGGAAATTACCTCAAGATGTGTCAGAGGAGGTTTAGATTGGATATGAAGGAAATTTCTTAATGGAAAGGGTTGCCAAGCACTGGAACAGACTGCCTAGGGATTTGGTTGAGTCACTAACCCTGTGAGCATTTAAAAGACATGTAGATGTGCTTAGTGACATGGTTTAGTGGTGGTCTTGGCACTGCAGGGTTACATTTGGATGTGATAAGTTTTTCCAACCTAAAAGTTTCTATGACTGTATCACTATTTTAAGAAAACAGTTACAATAACAAGGAAGCAAAATTACTAGAATCCACCCTGAAGCTATCGGGTGACATTACTGTTACTTGAAAATGTTTCTTCTAGTGATTTTGGTGAATTATTATTTTTAATATATATTAATGCTGGAGACTAAAAGATAAACTTAGAATGATACCACATTGCTCTCTCTACTCTATGTAAGGTCCAGTACACATCCTTCAGAAATTTACCTTGAACGTAATTTTTAGGTGTATAGCAAGCAAATTATCATAAATTATTTGATTACACAGGGAAAGATGTTGAAAACTATTGAAAGACTTTATCTACTTAACTTTCATGCCTTAGATAACACATGAAGATTCACTTTCTGTAAGCATTAAAAAACTTCTGCCTATCTCCATATCCCATACAGCAACCTTATGATACTTAGTGAGACCTGCCTCATTTTGAGTAGCTTAATGTAGATATAGTAGCTAGATGACTTTCCAAAGAGTTTAAAGTCAATGCATATTAGATGACCATGAGATGGGAAAAAGTCTGTAATATACAGGAAAGGACATTTTACAGCACATGTCATCTCAGTTCAGTTCTGCAGGGAGGATGGATGGCTTAATGAGAAACTAGTAATGTAAAAGGAGGTGTGAAGTAAAAAATATTTTGGAGGGACAGCACAAGAGCATGAACAATTACACAGGCTGTGCCACTGGGCTGATTATCAGGAAGGGACACAGGGTTAGAGTAAGACATGACAGTAAAAAAAACCTCACAGTGTAACCAAAAGCATCTTTAAAGAATGCTCATTTCCACATTTTAAGATATTACTACCTATGATGTTACTATTTGACTGTCTCCATAGTTCTCCCCTAGACAATTAAGATTTAAGATGGAAAATCTAGGCCCTAGTGCCCCCTTTTGAAAAATTTGTTTGTCTTTGTATTTTCTCTCTTGCCCTGTATCTCCTCAAATCATGTCTGATTATGGCTAGTTTCCCTGGTATTTAGCTATTATTGAATGCAGTAATGAAAGAAACCATAGAGATACTTAATTATCCACACAGCAGGTGTCCAATGAAGAAACTTAATTCTAACCTTTTCTTCTGTGATAAGATAATTAGTTTGGTATAATTGCTGCTAATATAAATATTCACTGATTGCAAACTGTTGTCCAAAGGCTGTTTCTGTGAAAAAAAAATGAACTAAATAAAAACAAAATAAAAACCCAAGTCTCTTCTGTAACACCACAGGAGTGCTGTTGCTCACTTCTAAACAAATACAGATTTCACATAAAGAAAAAGAAAAAAAAACCCAACAAATTATACCCATTTTTATTGTGAAATAAAAATAGATTGCCATACATGGATTAGAAATTCTTGTTACATCTTTACACATGTTAGATTTATAACTAAGGAAAAACAGGTGAAAACCAGATTGTTAGTGCCCCTATCAAATACCATATTCACATAGGAAAAAAAAAAGAACAATATCAGGAATTTTGAGAGCAGATGACCCTTTGACCCTACACACTGGTAAAGAGTGGGGAAATTAGAAAAGCATGTGGGTATTGTTTGTGATGATCTGCAAATCAATCATCAGTGACACTGTTTATGATACTGGCATAACTTGTCATGTTTTCATCTCATTATTAAACATTAAGACACTGACACAGAAGTTTTGAAAAGGTTTTCCTTGATTATATAGGCATGCATCCAGATTCTAATTGCCATGATAAAGCAAGACCCAACCATTGCCTTGCACTGATATGTGAGAGGGGATACAATTTAGCATTGTTTACTCTACATATTTATGATGTGTTTTTGTGAAGCAGAGAAAAATTGAAAGGAAAAACAAAAGAACCCAGGAGATTTACTATTTGCAATGCAGCTTCATGGCCAGGAGTTCATTTTGAATGGAGTACCCTGGGCACAGATTTGCACAGTTCATGGAGCTCTGAGAATAAAAGAGATCAAATACAGGCTATTTTGGAACAGATGTAATAAAAAGAAATTCATATCTTGAGTTGACTTGCCAGTAACCTTTAGAAATGCAGTACTTTCAACCAAGACCCTTTATATAGAACCTCTCAAATCCATCATCTTGAATGACAAAAGGACCATAGTCAGCACCTTGAGAAGCTGTTCAGACCTATGCAAGACCAAACCTCTATTTTCCATTGTCTTGTTTTCCACCCACATTTAACACAGAGTTGTAGTACAAAGACTAGATTCTTTTTGCCCCACTTTATCAGAAGAGTTAAATCATTTTTCTTCACTCCTTGGCTTCAGCTGTCATTGTTTGTGTTAAAGCAACTTGAGGTGAAAGATAAATTCTTTCTTCTTGATATTTCTTTTAATATGGCAATACTATGAGAAGGCAGCTCTAAGGTTAAAAGCATAAAAACTCTAAAGGAGTTTAAGATTATTTTCTGGGAGAGGCATTTGTTAAAAATAAACAGACATACCTAAAAATATCAACTTGAATACTGTCAGACAAAATACTAGAAACTATATTGTAACCAGAAGCAACAGCTAAAAAGAGTCATCCATATTAAAAATTCTCTCAGAAATAAATCCAGAATTTTTACTCATGAGATGTACAGATACAAATTAGGAAGAACATATAATTGAAATTCACTGTGGGACAGAGATGAGAAGATCTATAGTTAGAGTGCAGCCTTCCAAACAGTAGGTATGAGATCAGCTTAGTGTTAGTGTCGTGGCTCTGGGCACTGTGTAAATGTTAGATTTCAGTACCCTAAATAATGGCAGCACTGATTCAACAACCGCAGGATTATGGAAAACTAATACTGATTTGCATTGCCTTTTTTATCTGAAAGTTCCTTAGGCAGTTTTCATGTAGCATATCCTGAGACTGTCTTCTGAGTTCCTAGATATGTTTAGTGGAGATCCAGAAACTGAGCAAACTACAGTTTAATTTTGTTGCTTTTCAAAAATGTGTGCATGAGAGGTTTTACATATGCATTCATGTATTTTAATATATCATTACATAAATATTGATATACCTTTACAGACCTTTACAGTTCTGAAAGTTAGTTGGTCTCAGACAGGCTAGTTGAGTACCAAATATAAACACCTGGCCTTATTAAAATTATGGGCCCTGAAAATTTTTGGAAATTAAAAAAAAAAAAATAAAATCTCTCATGAGGCCATTAAAAAGAAAGAAAAAAGTAGCTGTTAAGTCTTATCCTTTATACATTAGTTTTATCTCCTAGTGTCATTTTTGACTCAGGAGACATTTTCTGTTAATATAGTAAAGCTATACTTTGCAACAACACTCTTATCTCCTTTGAATGAACATTAAGCTTGAAGTTTCTAGTGATAGTCATTCCTTACTTGCACAGAAGCATAAGATACTTTTTGAGCTAGGGGCAAAGAATTAAAATAATATATTTTGCTTTATTTATGTTAAAAAGACTGTTTAGATCTGCTTGCAATGAATTTAAAGCTAAAATATATCAGGACTGAACATTATTTAACAGTACTGCTACAAAAAGAATTGCCATTAAATGTCTTAACTACTTGGCTGGCTCCTATATTCATGTTCATGTAATATTCGCAATCTAACCAGGGCAAGGTCCAGGCTTCTCAATAAATTCACACACTGGAGTTTAAACAGAAAACATGCAAAGCACAGAGATCAGTTGAAAGTTATGTCTCAGCAGGTATATCCAGATCGGTCCAGATATCAAAACCTTTAATGCACCTCTGACCAAATGAGAACATTGTTTCTAGAAGCTGGTAGACAGTCGATACCTGCAAACATCACTGCTGGAGTCAAAACAGTATTGGCTGTTTTCTACACTCTTTATGACATTGTTACAGCATTTGGAAGAGCTGTTTCAAAGAGAAGGAATCATTGATGTTGTCGATGAAATGTAGAATTAGTTCCAAAAAGTGGAATTAGCTGCTTTACCAGCTCTTCGAAGAGTAGGGAAGGTGTAAAAAAGAGATTGTCATCTAAATTTGCTAAAATAACTAGAATTACTGATTATTTAAAATTAAATATATGCTTATGACTTGGCAAGGTGGGAACATGCATTCTTTATTTATTACCTTTTAATGAGGAAATTGACTACAATAAAATGCATTTATCAAAAGACACATCCATCTCTTTTGACATCGATCCATGTTCTTGGTACATCATCATATTTATTAAATTATGAAATCAATGCTTAGTGCACAATAATGTATTATTAATAAAAGCAGCCATGATAGCATATGTTTAATTCACCCAGGGAAGCTGAGCCACCAAGTTACTAAATAAAAGTTGACATAAATAGTAGTTAACATTTATTATTTGTGTTATTATTTTTATCTGTGTATATAGTTTACAGTGAATAACAAATTAACGTAAGTTTTAGAAGTGTGCTTTTAGATACAAGAATACAGAAACAATTTGAACACAGAACAAGCAAAAGTCCTGATTTTTGCTGTAACACTCTTAAAATATCCGCAAATATTTCCTTTTTATTTTTTTTAATTGCAAACATTACCTTTAATAGCAGTTTTTCTGTAGAACTATACAAACATCAAAACACATTATTTTTTATAGCCTCTATATAGAATGTCCATTGCTCTTTGGAGGTTGAATGGGAGCCTTCATTCATTGCACATTATTCAGTAACCAAATCCTATGAGAATACTCCCTGCTTAGAAGCAAAGGTTGACAGTAGAGCTAATATAACTACACTTTTTTATTCATCTATCTGACCAGATAAATTCTAGGTGCATATTTTAATAGAGCTTAATGAGGTTTCACACTGTTTATATGCTCTGGCTATACCATTGTAATTAGTACTGAGGCATTATTCACTCTTGTCTTTGTAAGAGTTTCATTTTAGCCTTTGTAAGGGGTCCTGCTGTTTGTTTTTTTTTTCATTGTTTTCCTTTATTGAACATTATATGACATAGTAAACAATTAAGTATATTTGTAAAAGAAATTAAATCACAGAAAGTGCATTAATAGTCAGGCTTAAATCCGAAAAAGTGGGGAAACTGATATTAAGATTGAAATCTTACTTATCTGCTTGTGCCTAAAGATGACAGTTTGTATAATATTCAAGTCTAGTATATAGTATTCAAGTTCATTTATTCTTTTAATCTCTGTAGCTATACACAATGTGGAGCAAGAAAGACAATGTTTGCTATATAATTTAGCATTGCCTTTTTGAGAGTCTTTCAAGTGCTCAATATTTTACTGATTATACTTTTACCTTCTTAAAGATAACATTAAAAATGTCCATGGACACTCTCTCTATATAAGTAGCTCCATCTTAAACTATGATTCAAATCTTTTGATCAATATATTTTTATATTGGCAATAAAATATCTCAAAGATATTTAATCACAAAGACACATCTGTAATGTGCACAAGCAATGTCCTCAAAAGCACTGCATGCAGATATTATGAATATATCTTTTTGAAGTCTTTCTTTAAATTCTACACTGAAGAATTGTTTTAAGTGATGTGAAAAATAGAAATTATTTTCTATTTCATTTTAGCAAAAGAATGTCTTTTCAATTAGCTGTGCTGATTTATGCCATGAAGATTTGTTTTTCTGTAGCTGGCCTTGAATATGAAAAAACTCCCCAAAACTGTATCTTGTTCTAAATTAACTCACTTTTAAAGTTGAAAATGAATGAGAAAAAGTGATTGCAGTCTCAAATATTCAATTTTCATTTAAATTACAAGGTAATGTGTATATATAGGTGACTTACATTCAAAAGTATGCTACAACAAATTGTTTGACAGTTGTCACAAATATTTTCTATATTAAAATGTCTCGCAATTGCATTTAGCTAAGATGAATCTTTACTCTTATTTTCAGGTACATTTCCACCAATAATAAAAGAGCAAGGAAAGGTAATTTAATGGAACAAATAGTCTTTACCTATGATTTATTTTTTATTTTAATTCCAAAATAAGCAAATTCTAGTTCAAATATTCTGAGTTCTGGATCTTGCAGGATACCCTTATTTGATAGTCTTTAGGGCAATTAATTGATTTTAAGCAAATAAAATATTTTCAGGGAGTATTGATTCCCAAATACCTGACAGACAAAAATCGAAGGTTAGAAAAGAAAGAAACAAAGAAACAAATTGTATTGAAGAAATTATGAACATGAGAAGCCCCAGAGTAACACAACAAAAGTCAATAATAATAAAGTATCATTTTATTGGGTGGGAATAGGGAATCTTTAATTCTGGTAAGTTATTATCACTTTCTCTGACAGAACATCAAATCGGACCATTCTTTGAATCTGTCCAAACTCTCTCCTTGAAACATAACAAAACTTACAAAGCTAAATACATAACAATCCAACTTGTATTGAAATATTAACTCAAGTGATTAATTTTTTATGGAAAGAAGCCTCAAAATTAACAATGGGATGTATCAAAACCTAATGGCTCACAAACCACTTTACCCATTCTTCTGTACGTGTTCTTCCCTTAAGATGTCTAGGATATTTATTTCTGTTTCCCCAAGCCCTGACAGAACTCTGCTCTATGTAGAAACATCTCTGCTTGACCTTGTAGTGGATTGATCCCAGCTGGACACCAGGCACGCACCAAAAGTGATTGCTCACTCCCCTCTGCAACTGAACAGAGGAAAGAAAATATTACAATGGGTTCATGGATATAGATAAGGACCAGGAGAAATCACTTACCAGTCACTGTCACAAGCAAAACAGAATCAAAGTGGGAATATTAATTAAATTTATTACTTAACAGAATCAGAGCAGGAGAATAAGAAGTAAAATAAATTTTAAAAACACCTTCTTCCACTCCTTCCTCTTTCCCAAGTTCTGCCTCCTCCCCACCAGTGGTGCAGGAAGACAGGAACGGGGGGTTATGGTCTGTTCATCACACGTTGTTCCTACTGCTGCTTAGAGAGCAGAGTCCTCCTCCTACTACAACGTGGGGTCCCTCCCATGGGAGACAGTCCTTTGCGAACTTCTCCAATGTGAGTCCATCCCATGGGCAACAGTTCTCAATGAACCACTGCAATGTGGGTCACTTTTCCATGGGGTGCAGTCCTTTAGGCACAGGAATGGAGTGCTCCAGTGTGGGTCTCCTAGAGAGCCACAAGTTCTACCAGGAAAATTTGCTCCAGTGTGGGCTCCTCTCTCCACGGGTCAGCAGGTCCTTGCCCGGACCCTGCTCCAGCATGTGCCTCCCATGGGGTCACAGACTCCTTGAGGCATCCACCTGCTCCAGTGTGGGCTCCTCCACAGGTTGCAGGTGGATCTCTACACTCAAACGGTCCTCCATGGACTGCAGGGCACAGCTACTTCACCACGGTCTGCACCACAAGCTGCAGGGAAACTTCAGCTCCAGCACCTGGAGCACCTCCCGCCCCTCCTTCTCCATGACCTTGATATTTGCAGTTGTTCACATGTTCTCACTATGCGCTTCCCTTTCTGCAATTTTCATCTGTGCAACAGCTTTTTTTCCTTCTTAAACATGTTATTACAGAGGTATTGCTATCATTCCTGATTGGCTCAGCCTTGGCCTGTTCTGGATCCATCCTTGTGCCAGCCAATATTGGCTCTGCCAGATGGGGGAAGCTTCTGGCAGCTTCTTACAGAAGCCACCTCTGTAGTCCCCCTGCTACCAAAACCTGGTCATGCAAAGCCAATACATGTTTAATTAGACACTCTTTTTCTCTGACTAATATGTTCTTCTATATGGAAACTTCAGGTTTATAGCACATTCAGTTGACAATAACGGAAGGACTAATTTCCTGCTTCTTCAGTACTGTCAAGCTCTTCCCCAGTCAAGTAAATAGTACCAGGAGTATAAATAGCATAAGCAATGTCAACAGACTACACAGTAAAAAAAAAAAAACAAAAACAAAAAAAACAAAACAAAAACAAAACACCCAAACAACCAAACAAAAAAAAACAAATCAAACCCCAAACCAAAACACCTAAGGAAAAGTAGGAACAAGAAATACAAAGCTTGTGTTTCCTGGACAACATACTGCATTCAGAAGATACTATATGTTCTCAAGTTATCATGTAATAAAGATATACAAAGTGGCATGATATATACATGTATAGGTACGGGTCTAGAGGTAGATAAAAGTAGATACATAGATGTCTAATTTATTTTTATAAGCTAAATTATATAACATGAATCATCAGACTTGTTACAGCAAAAATAGTCCTACTCTAATAGCCAAAAGAAAATGTGAACACTATTTTTAAAATATTCTTAACTGTTAGAGAATATTTGCCATAGTTCAGTAACTCATAGTGTGTCATTATCACATTTTTAATTCTGTACCAAATGCTCTAGAACAAGATATATCATCTTGTCAAACTACAGTCTTTGGACCAGGATACGCAGGACAATGCATATGTGAACCTTTCTATGGGTGGATTGACACACCTGCTGAAGTATTAATAATCAGACTACTCAGACTAAGCATATTATAATCCTGTTTATAGGTGAAATAAATTTTCATTTTCAGATCTTTGCAGCTCAAAAGCTAGAGATCTTAATTCAGAAATAAATCTTTTAAGAGTCTTTAGATAAGTTGTGCCAACATATTTAAAAGGATGGAAAAATAACATTTTGTTGCGTGAGCTTGCTATAATAAGAGAAAATAGTATTGCCTTGTGGGGAAAAACAATCAGATTTTAGAAAGAAGGAAAGATTCCTTTGTATCTTCTATGGTAGCTTGCACTACTATAAAATTAGATTAACCATCAATAGTTTTAAATATGCTGATAATTTTGATTTTTTTCTTGAAAGGACAAGAAATTAAACATTTCTTCCCTACCGAAACAGTAGATTAGAATGAAGGAAACTAACTCTTTCTATGCAACAGACATGTAACCTCTGTTAGCTAATGTAACCTCATGTAGCTAATTATTCGCAATAGAACTTGACAGAAAAGAGCAATTTCTTTCCAAAACCCACTTTTCCTATATCACATTTTTATTATACAATGACAGCAGAAATCTCACCTCACCCTCTGAATGCAGGAACATGAGGGAACAAAAGTGTCACCATGATAACAAAGTCACTGTGTAGCAGTGACAGCAGTTTATGATAAATATCTATTCTATATCCATCCTAGATATCTCAATATTTCCTAAAAAATATACATAAGGAAGAATTAAAAAGTCATTAAATAACAAAGAAAAATAGTTATGAAAACAATTTATTGAATAATATTTTTTTCCTTTTTTTATTTAATGTTTTCTGACCAAATCCAAGAAAGAGATTATTCAAAGTACTTGATCAAAGTACTTGATCAAATAAAGGCTTGATTGCTAACAGTAAAAGCTAATTGTTGAGTGCAAAGTAAGAATTTCTGTCATACACCAAAAGTTCCTATGTTTGCATCACAACGTAACCTAGCAGGACAAAAGGACATTTGCTAGGTCTATTCAGGTTAATTCAGACTAGCCAGCACAAAATATGCAGAATTAATGCTTCTTGTCAGTTAAATGTCTCTCCACTTTGGATCAATGTTTTGTCCCTTTAATTTTTTATTATTTGTGTACCGTTTCAAGGCTAACAGTAACAGCATGGAGATGGCAAAGAACATCTTGTGATCTCAAGCAAATCATTCAAAGCTGGGAAATAAGCTTTACGATGTGGAGCCTAAATACCTAAAATACTCCTTTCACTAAAGATAACATCAAGAATTGCTTACTCCTCATAGATAGTTGTAGAAGAGTGATGTTTCACCAGTGTGGTAGAGCATTGCTGACACAGGCAAAACTAGATGTTTAAGTGACTGGAAGCTGAAAAGAGAAAAAAAAAAAATAAATCTTGAAATAAGGGGTATTTTCCTAGCTGTGATGGTAATGAAACACTGAAAAGGCTCCCACAGGAGGCAATGGACTAACCAGTGCTTGCAGTCTTTAAAATGAGCTTAGTTGTCTTTAAAAGTATTAACGCTTTAATCAAGGGTTTCAGATAAACATTATGTACTATATGAACTTGAAAAGGAAGCATAGGAGCTGAGTCTACACAGTGGTCATCTCTGGCACTGAAATTTGTGATAGTATAAGGCTATTCATATCTTTCTTATTTACATTTGAGGAGATCAAAATAGTAAATCTTGTCCTTAATATTTGCAGATCTATGCAAGAGAATTACTACAAGTCAATTTCAAGTAATGTGTTTCAGGATTATTTCCTCCCTTCAGAGGTGAAGACCAACACAGTAGCTTTTCTTCTTTTTCAGGTCTTTACTATGAACATCAAATGTAGGTTATATAATGTGACACTTGGGATAAGCAGATGTCTTTCCTTGGCACACAAATCCTCTCCCCTATCTTGCCCACCAGCTCAAGTACCAACACATATTTTGGCTTGGGAAAACACTTTTTTCTTCAGATGAAAGTCAAATAGAACTTTAAGAACAGCTCCCATCCTTTTGCACACAGAAATGTCATTTACCCAGTTGGATAACATATGCACTGGTATCATAATCCAGGTATGTTTTACATAATCAAAATTTCTTCTTTGTATGAGTCTCCAACATTGGAACATAGATAAAGCTATTTTGGTTTCTCATGCTCCCTGAGACACAGCGTTTACTCCCCTCATAACTGAAAGGCTGTTCTAATAACTAAGCTCTGTGCTTATATTACAGTATTATATTATATTACAGCAGAAACTTTATGAAAAGTGGCATAGAAAAATCAAATTAGAATATTTTTGTATCCCATGAAACCTGGGAAAATGTAGAAAAAATAGTATTTTTCAGTCCAATTCTTAAAAATATGTATAATCCAATAAATTTCCTGAACTCATTTATGTGGCATTTGCATACACAATTGAAGTTAAGCGTACATTTAAATGTTTAGATTAAGAAAAAAAAATACAGTTTTAGTGAATTGCAGAAATACAAGAAAAAATTTCAGTAGTAATTTTTGTCATATAAGTTTGGATTATTCCATTTGTGAGGGATTTAAATTGGTTATAAAAGTTATAAATGGCTTAAAACAACCCTGTGGGGGGATGGGGAAGAGCAAGTTTTGCCGAGGTGGCATGGTGCTCTGTTCCCCTCCCCACCCCATACCTAGCCTCCTTGAGAGCCACTGGTGCAGCTGTCAGTCACTGGCACACTGTGAGCACTGTCCCGCATCACACCCCCTCTGTCCCTAGAGCCTTTATTCCAGCCCAGAATGGCTATTAGCCATTGGCACCCCTGAAACCCCACACCACTGCCTCTGGAACCCCTAACCCAACCCCAGAAGGGCTGGCACACTGGAAGCTCCACCTGGAGGGAGTGGCCACAGGAGTCCAGAGCAATAAACTCAGCACCATGCGGCCACCAGACTAGTCATGGTCCTACCATTCTTGGACTCCTGGTATGTGGATGTTCACTGCATCTAAGGTGGTAGCTATAATTCTGTCTTTCTTTCTTTCTCTCTCTTTCCCTCTCTTTCCTTTCTCTTCTCCTAATTTCCTTTTCTTGGTATTTGGGTAACTTAAACATGGATGGGTTGAAATTTGCTAAGTCAATGTTTTGTGAAATGCTTTATGTTGATTGAATGCTTGTTTTAAACTTTTCCCAAGTTCCCTTATTTTCCAAAATTTCCCAGTAAAGTGTATTATTTTGACCCTTTGAAAAGCATCATAGCATTTTTCTCATGCACAGCCTCAAGACATAGAAGACCTGAAAACCCTTTTAATAAATCCATCAGAAAGGGATTAGAGCCTTTCCCATCTTAATATAAAAGCCCTTCGATGAGCTCATATTAAGACCTGGGGTGTTAGACCTTTTGAAATATCTCTAGAGATTCAAGCACTCGTAAAGCTGCTGTTTAAAAGAGGCATCAATAAGAAAACACTGTGGTAGTGTTATTTAAATTAAACTCAGCTTGTTTCATTGATATAAAGAAAGATTCTAATAAAAGAGGCCTAAGTAATCACAAGGATCATGTTTTCTGTGTAAGAGAGGAGAAGGACCAAAAGGTTCTTTCTGTAATTTTGCTGGAATACAAAACAATCTGGTCTGCACCTTTCGGTGGAGAAATGGCTTATTTCTTTGGGTAAAACTCACTCATTTTCTTTAACACAATATTTATATAGACATATAATAACACATACTTTATTAATGTGTCTAAAATACATGATTAAAATCAGATGAATAAATAATAAAAAAATAAAGACAAAAGAACACAAAAGAAAACAGAGAGGAGCAAAGAGGACTAACAATCTTAAAATAGTTGCTAAAATATTACTCTGTATACAACAGGTATACTTTTTAAATGTTAACATCTTCCACAAAAGTCCAAAGCAGAAATATTTTAATCAATCATCCTGCTTTCAAGGACTGTAACAAAAACTTTCTCCAAATTTGTTTAGGAGATGATTCTGTGATTGTTGTTGGCTGTTACACTAAGTATTTTTAAAATGAGTTGAGAGCACAAGAATTAACAGCCATCATGAAATCACCAAATGTATCATTACTTTTCAAGATAAAAAGGCAATTGTAGAAAGTACAAAGTACTTGTAACCTGTACAAAAACCATTGCAGGTTTTCTGTACAGGTTATTATTTAAAAAAAAAAAATAAGATTGAATATCTGCTATGTTTTCAAGCAGATATTGCCAGCAAAGTTTTTAGTTAAACTGAAACAGGTGTCAGCACAAAAATTAGTGCTATAATAAACATATGCATATAATTGAATATCCTCTAAAATGTTCTGTATATTTCAATTCATTTGATTACTTTAGTCTTCATTGCCTCCAAATGCTCATAAAATTGAATTATACCAGAGTATACATTTGTAGAAGGCCATATAAATTCACATGTGAGAGTACATCTGCAGGGGCAAAAAAAATGGAAAAGGGAAGATTTGTGATGGCTAGAGTTAATATGAACATTCATTCAACTCCAATTACCCCAAGTCTTTCCATCTCCTTTCGCCTCCTGTCACATGTTCCAAGTTTGCTATGTGCCTGAAGGAGTGCTCTGTGTGTTGCACTGACTTGCACAGCTGGCCATGCTTCCCCAGGTGCCCTCTGGGACAGAGGTGGCAGATGTTCTAACAACGACTTGCAGCTATACGAAGTTCTGTTTCTACCTCCAGTGCAACTTGAAAGAGACTTCTTTTTTTCTTTCTTTACAGAGTTCTTTGGGCTTTTTCCCTTGAACTGGTTTTGAACAGAGGTCTTGACAGGCAGAGTGCAGCTCTGAGATCTTTTTAACAGAGGGCAGTAACACAGAGACAGTTACAATGAAGTGAAATGGAGGGAGGAAGGGACGTAGGTAGGTAGGTAGGTTTGAGTGTACTGAATTGCTGTCTTCTTTAGGGGCATATCTCTCTGCTGCTGTTGTTTTAAAGTCCTAATAAAATATCAGTGATGAGAACTTACCTGTTTTGAATACCTTCCGCTGTATAAATATTCAGAATCAGTATTTTTTCTTCTAGGGGCAGACAAACCATGACCAAATGCAGGGATCTATTTTTAGGGAAAAGATCTAATAAATTTAGATACATACTTTTTTCTCCAAGCAACTGCTAGCTAGATATCTTAAAGAGTGTTCTTCATGATATTAAAATATTATCTCATACATTTCTAAAATACCAGAAAAAATATTAATAGCACTAAAATATTAAAAGTTTTGTGCTTGAAAAGGCAGACAAGTGTTTCAAAGATTCTTGAACACTCCACAATTTTTCCTCCAGGTTGAGAGTTTTAGTGTTATTCTGGGATAAGGAAATAAGTTTATTTCTACCACCAAATAGCAAAACATCACTGATATTGAAGTGAGATATATAAATTGCATAGGCCTCTGGGAATAAAAAAAAAAAACCAAAAAAACGAACAACAAACTTTTTTTCTCCCCCTGAGAGCAAGGTAATTTGATTCCAATTTGTTCACTAAAATCATAGAAGTGATGATAGAGGCATTTACTTACTCTAAATACATTTAATTCCTAGGGTTAACATTTTTTTCTTGGCAAAGAAAAGGGTAGAAGATAGGAGCTCTTACTTTAGAAACTATATTTATTCTTTGTTTCTTCTCAATAAGCATTTCATTTGATTTTCTTCATTATACTGCTACCTCATCACCTGCTCAGGTAAATATTAGGCACTCTGGAAAATTAAGACCTTTCAGAAAGACTAAAAATCCCCACTTTTATCTCCCAGAAAATCAGTGTTAGTAATAAGTGTTCAGTCTGAATTTTGTTAGTCATCTCCACTGGATAGACTGATATTTGCATTTTGGCTTGCTTTTTCTGAGAGTTTTTTTCCTTTAGAATATATACATATTCTGAATGGTAATGTTGTATTTCGGAGCAGTATGTATAGCAGAATTCTCTTCAGATACAAGAGTCTGCATTTAGTACTTCTGCTTTTCAGCTCTGACAAGAGAATGAAAACAAAGCAAAATGCCCTACCTTTATATACTTGAGACTTTTTTCCTCTTAGTTTTATATACAAAGTGGATTTTATAATTCCATACTGAACAGGTAATGCCTCAGTACCTTGTCTTTTTATTTGTCTGGCAATCTTGATCTCATTTACTCTGCAAATGAGCAGTGATTTATTTTTATTTTCTTATTTTACTTGCAGTGGACTTCACTGGACTGACTATTGTATTCATTATGTGTCACTCACTGATTGTCAGTTTAGGGGAACAATGTAAGTGGGATTCATCTAATTAAAATCTAGTTATCTAAAATATATAGGTCTACAGTTAAAATAGTAATTTAGATTATGCTTGTTATAAGTGAGGAAAAGCATATCCTATTCAGCCAACCTGATTTAGAAGTAAGCCCTTTGACAAGGTGAACCAGGCCTTGCTCACACACAGCAATAACATGGCCAAGCGCCTTCCAAATACACAACATTAAAGAAAAGTTTTCTGTGTGATAGACTGAATAAAACTTGATAGATTTCAGTCTAATCAAATGAGAATACAGACAAGAATAAGGAAATTGGAAAACTAGAAACTAGAGAAATCAGGAGATATCTACCATCTATACATCAATAGTTAAATGAAGTGAATTCCATCCTATATCAGGCAGCTGATGATGGCTGCCCACTGTTAAAGTGCCCTTGTTTGTCCGTTTTAAGATCCTTACAGCCAGGGTCTTGAATGGCTCATCGCCAGTAGCTGCTTGCACTCTAGCCACTGCTTTGCACTAAGTACACCTCTTCCTGCTTGACTTCCCAAGCTGGTCTTTCCTAAGGAGACTATATTCACCCACTCCACACCGCAGACATGCAAGGAAGTCCACTATGTCTCATTAATGTCAAAGAGGCCATAGTTCTGCAACTGAGCATGGATTTCTAATCACAGTTTTTTTCACATGCTACATGCATATATACAGATACTTGGATTGGACTATTCGTTGTGCTGTTATCAAAGGAGAATATGAGGACGTTGCCCATCACAGTGCTACCAGACACTTCCTCACTGCCTGGTATGCCTTCATTGCTGTTAGGTTATGAGAAGCATTCCTCATATAATTTCTTTGAGGATCTCTTAGGTTAGCAAGCCTGTCTAAATATACTACTGCTCCACCTTGTCAGATGCATTAGGCTTTTCCCAACAATCCTTGTTACTCAATCAGAGTCTCATATTCATAAAAGCAAAAAGTCCAGTTTGAGACACAACCTGTGCACAATTCCTCCTTTCCCATGTCATAGCATTATTGAGATGTATCACCACTTTGAAATCACTCTGGATACAGTCCATGTCTGCCCTGACAGTGTAAATGGTGCACATGAAGCCTAAGCAGCAAGGGACAACATTCCAAGACCCAGGCAGATACCGTGTCTTTCTGAAACATCTAAGATCTGAGCTCCCCACAAGCTTCAGATCTCCAAAAACAGGTAAGTCAGGTTGGTGTCTGGTTTGCTTTGTTCCCAGAGGAGTGCCTCCAGTGAGTTTCATCTGAATTTTTCTCTTTATATAGCCACTTGGTTGAGGCTTTTCTGACTCAGATGTCTGCTGCGACAGGCCTTGTTCAGCATCTCCAATTTCTATTGCACTATACCAGTCCTGAAGCAATAGAGCTACAAGTGGAAAAGGATTCTTCATGATGCTCCTAAAAGTCAAAAGTTTCCAGACACCCCTATTATGTATCCACTATCTTTACACAAACTCTTTTGTGCATTCCTCCTTTCTTACACCACAGGACTCAGGCTCCTGCCCTTGTAGACTCTCTGAAGCCCCTATAAAATGTTTGTCCTCCCAGTTGATGTATGATCTGTCCATGTCTTCTTCCAGCTACTTCCCATGGCAAATGAGCATCTTGGCCAGAGCACACCTTCCCTAAGAGGGGCTGTTCAGCACGTGGAGCTCAAGATATGCAATTACATCTTCCCTCTGGAGCTCTATCTGGGTCAAGTCCTCTGACAGATCAAGGTAGATTTTTGCCCAGAGACTATCTCTGACTTTGCTCACTTTCATATGACCTTTGCACGGCCCCACACAATCTTGAGCAGAGTTTCTGGACCTCTCTCCACCCCTGTTGAGCAAATTATTGCAAGAATTACAGTGTGTCTTTGCTGCCTTTGCTGTCCTTTGCACTCTTATAAAAAGATTGTGACTGTTGATAGCAACCCCACTGTGCAAAAAAAAAAAATTGTTGTCAGACACTGCAGCTCTCAGAAATCCTTCTTCCCAAGGGAAATTTCTACATCTTCTCCAGAAAGATTGCTATTTCTTGTATTTCAAAATAGTTGCGATAGAGAATGGCTGTCCCATCTGTGAGCAATATCATATTTGAATTAAATATTTTATACAAAACAAACCGTGAAGTGATATTAGCTAAGAGAGAATAATAATATAGATAATAAGCAAAAATATTTATTTCAAAAATCTGGTGCTGAGTGATGTGGTTTAGGGATTAAAGTGGTAGTGCTGGATTGATGGTTGGACTTGATGATCTTAAGGCATCTTCCAGCCTTGACGATTCTATGATTCCATGAAAAGAAAACATACCAGATTTTGAAAATTCTCTGACATCTTAGTATCATATTTTAGAGATGGTCTTAATGACAATTCACTTAGAATGTATTTTAGATGTGAACGTAAGGTTTTATTTACTTATAAATTAAAGAAAACAAACCCAATCTTATTAAAATTACTTACCTGCTATGCCCTGAAATGTGGAGATCACAGAACTGGATTTCATTTGGAGCATTAAACTAAACTTAAAGTGCAGTTGACACAATTCAGAATTAGACTCTATACATTATCTGTAGAGAGAAATGTATTTTCAGCCAGCAGCTGATCAGCAGTAAATCTGTATTAATACACTATTTAAGCAGTCAATATAAGCAGGCTGAGGTCCCTCTAATAACTGGACCTTTAAGTTACTGTCACATACACCTGTGCACCTTGTTGACACGTGGCCTCTTCTACAGGTACAAGCAGCCAGACTCTTCCACTCAAATCCACCCAGTGGCAGACACAGAAGACACAGCTGCTGGCCTGTTTTCACTGTCTTGGGTCCTTCATTTGCTGACATAGAGACCTTGCAGCATTTACACATGGTGAAAAAGTGAGAGAGAAATTAGACAGAAATAGTGTTAAGAAAGGATTTTCTGAAGCAAAAGAAAATAAAGACAGACTTTGGTGATCAAGCTCAGGGCTCAGTCAGACAAGCAGCCTGCTTACCTGCAACAGGACAGAACCCCTTTACCCTTCCTTCTCTTTGTTTCTCATCTCCTTTTTCTCTCGTGACCTTACCCCTAACCATTCCTTAGTATGTTTTGCATAGTCTCACAGGTTTCCCTCAAATATTCATAATGCTCATGTTCATTTTGTTTCTTCAGTCTTCTCAGTTATAAAACCAAGTTTGTCTCTCTACAGAACTGAGCTTGCAGTTTCTTAATAGCCCATCATTTAGTGGCCAAAGAGTTTTAGTCATTGTTATTTTCTTCTTTATGAGGATTGTATCTGTGTTTTATCTTTTTCCTTGTGTCTTTTTATTGTCTTTGAACTAAAATGCTCTTAATTACTTTAATGAAGCAGATTCTTTCAGATTTGACATGATTTTTCAGAGATTTTTCAGTTTTAGAGACTGTCATTGCCTAAGATGTTAGGATAGCCCCCGAAACTGATAACCACTCAGAACACAGTGATATGATTTGATGCCCATCTGTTCAATAATATTGCACCCAAGGCCCAAAAGGTTGGACAAGAAATGTGATGAAGCAGATATCAAGTGGTGGTGATGATTATCAAAAGGTCTAAGGGGCTTGGGGAATATTTAGAATACCAATACATTCTTCATAGAAGAAGAAAAAATATTGATAAACTAGCAAATCATCATTTGCACTTCACTTTTGCCAGCTGTAAGGTGTTTTAACAAAATTGTGTTTTCTCACACAGTCAAAAATGGTAGCCATTTTCCTGTAAAAAGGAAAAACTTCATGCTGAATTATGTTACCATATTTTTGCTTGTTTTTCTAATATAGATTAGAAAAATTCCAAAATAAAATACTAAGAAATACAGTACTTATAATACAATGTAGCTGAAACACACAATAAACTATATCAATTATTATTAAATGTCAAACCTGTAACTTTTAAAAATCTACTGGTATAAATTTTTTTAGTGTCATTCTGAGTTTATAATTCTATTTTGTTAACATGGCAACATATATAGAAAGATCATGGACCTATAAAGAGAAATTGCAGAAAATATTTAGTATGGAAATTTGTTCAGTAAAAACCCAAATGTTTGAACTTTTGGAATCCCTTGATTCTCCTGTTGGAACTCTTTCACTTATTAAAAAATTACTGAATAAATCAAAATAAATTGCTGGGTATGTTTTTTGTTCATTATTTTCTTTGTTTTCAGGTATGACATAGCAGGATGAATTTCAAGTCCTTATTCTAAGTGAAGGAAAAAGGACTACCAACCAGATGTTCTAATATCCTAATACAATGTGGAAATGATATTTTATTCTTTTTCATCACTAAAAGCATTAGCATCAAAACCAAAACACATTTCAAAGGCTAGTTACTTTTTTTTGAAGAGTAAAGCTGTTTATTGGCTATTCCTGTTTCACAAATGAATTAAGGCAGAATATGGCACAGTTTTGTGCTATAAACTGCACAGTAAAGAGGTCACTGTGGTTAAAAGCCACAGTAAGAACAGGATAACAAAACAATTTCCTACAAATAGAGGGTCCAAAGCTCAGGTTCACAAAAGCATTTAGAAGATTATGCCCCACTGAAAAAAAATAGCTGTGTGAAATTGGTCCCTGCTATCTTTTAAACTGCTTTATTTTTTTAAGTGATAACAAGTAGACTAAAAGCTGATATGAAAACCCAGGGACTCTGCTGCTAATTTTTCCCCCAGTTCTATCATTTTCTAGTCTCCTGTATGTAGGAGGCATACAAATAGGGGCAACAACAGGATGAAATGAGGGGAAAAGTGGGTACTGCGTGCTATTCAGCAACAGCTAACATATTTCAGGAAAAATTCAATGGTCTTTAGTGCATAGAAGAGAATAGCCCTGAGACAATTCACTAGATCTAAAAATATTGGTAATGTTAAGGAAGTGAGACCAGAGTGAGAATGCTCTTTTCCCAAGTATTCAACAAACTAAAGCAAAAGGAAGTAAACATTTGAGACTACTAGGATGTTTCTTAAGGATGGACAGAACTAACCATAGGAAACATTAAACAAGCAACTATCCACACATCTTCAGTTGTATATGACTGGTCAGAAAATGTGGATAGAACATATTTAATAACAGACAAGAGTTGCTATTAAGTTAATGAGTCAGCTCCAAGGACCATCTCTCCTCTCAAAAAAGTAGAAAGGCAAGAATTGTAACCAAAATATCTTAGTTAATGTCATTAGTTAATGCTTTCAAATTGTGTATACAGCAGCAGGAAGAGAATTAACCCGTGTTGGGATCCACTTCAAGTACCATGCTGAACCAACTGGTATATCACTCTACTTTGCCTCAAAAATGTGCACTCATCTTCAGCATAGAACATAAATGTTCCTGAGTAATCTGCAAAATGTTTCTGTATTGACTCTGTGAATTTCAAATTTTCAAGACTATAATGTTTCTCTTTCATATTGAGAATTTAAAATATATCTATATATGTATATTTTTGCAAGTTTTACATTAGGAAAAAGAAGGAAATAATGTAACAAAAGGACCTAGAAGTAGAACTTCAAGAAGAAAAGATAATTTTTGAATAGACAGAAGGAAATACTTTTTAATATAAAAACCCAAAATATTTGCTTATATATTAACAGGCCTGAAAAAGAATTAATACTGGAGAGTGCTTCTGTCTCTGTGTGTGATGGTTTTGGATGTGGTAGAGTTAACTTTTTTCACAGTAGCTGTGGTTTGCATTTGTGGTGAAAATGGTGTTGATAATATAGGGAGATTTTGTTACTGCTGAGCAGTGCTGGCACAACTTCAAGACCTTTTCTGTTCTTCACCTCCACAGTGAGGAGATGTGGTAGGGGTGCACAAGGAGTTGTGAGGGGACACAGCCACGACAGCTGACCTCAACTGACCAAAAGGATATTCTATATCATATGGTTTCATGGTCAGCATATAAAGCTGGGGGAAGAAAAAGGAAGGAGGGAGCCAACATTTGGAGTGATGGCATTTGTCTGCCCAAGTCCCTGTTAATGCCCTGCTTTCCTGGACATTGCTGAACACCCACCTGCCGATGGGAATTAGTGCATGAATTCCTTATTTTGCATGTGTGCAGCTTTACCTATTAAACTAATACAATCTCAACCCACAAGTTTTCTCATTTTTACTCTTCTGATTCTCTTTCCATCCCACTGCAGGAAATGAGTGAGCGGCCATGTGGTGCCAAGTTGCTGGCTGGGATTAAATCATGACACTGTATGAAACAAAGAAAATAAAATTTGCAAGCCTACAGAAGACTGAAGAACTAGAGAATGTCAAAAACCTTGTAAGTCAAACTTGACTGAATAATATAGTTTCCAAAAAGGCTGCCTCTATTACTCTTTCATTTCAGTTTTCCCACAGTGCAGCAATAACCATCATTCAAGTGCCAAACATAATGTGTCTACTGAAATGATAATGTAGGAATTATGCACAATAGGGATTCACAGCCTATTCTATTATGATGTTATACTGCTTCTATGAACATAAAAGACATTAAATTCAGTTGTAGAGAGAATACATCCATCCAGAATTCCTCTGAGGAATTTATACACTGAGAAAGTCATCATTCGGTGAAGAAACTATTTGAACTGAGAAAGTAACAACTCTTGGATGTCCAAGTTTTCCTGGAAAGAAGCAGCATTGCTAAAATACTAGGAAAGGATGCAATAATCCATACTGTTTTATTACACATTACAACTTCGAACACCTTAAAGCCCTTTAACGTATGCGGGTTCTATCAACTGTCAGCTATTAGGCAAAGTAACTTACACAAAACCCCTATAGCTTGAATTAGTAAGCCAAACAAATTCAGACTATGTATACAAAAATGATACTTAAATAATCCCATCATACATTAGAATCCACTCTTGACAATAGTGGGTTATTCCTGATCTGTGACAAAAGACAGGGAAAAAAAAAGTAACTTGCATTCCTTATCATATTATACTATGAATACTCTATTCAATTCTATTTAATTCTTCTCAAAACAATAGCCCCCACAATCCTCCAGACAATTACTATCCCCACAGAAAAGTAAATAAATATTCCACTTTACTTTGTTGGCAGTAAATAAATCATTGCTAATGGCATCATGGCATGCATAGCAGTAGTGACATAGCACATCTGGGTACAGGTCAACAATGTTTGGACTTACCTCCAAAAATAGCAATTGGGCCCAATCCAATTCAAAGGCTAGGCCTTCTGACCAGTCTTACTGAGTTAAGGTCTGAAGATGATGTGGAGAAAGAAATTTATTTTGCAAATCTGTGAATTTTTGTATTTATTTTTTTACACCTTTTAAACCAGGAATAATTAAAAATTCAAAAAGAAAAAAAAAACAATTCTATTTACTTATTTTGGAATACAAATGCTTCCTCCCCCCATGATTCAAGTCTTACAATATACTCTGAAAATATCATCATGATCATTACATGAGCCTTACAAACTATAGATTTAATTCCTTACTTATTGGGAATAAGAAATAATTTTTAGATTTATTTTTCTAATACATAGTTCGTAAGTTTTGCGTTAGTGTTTACAGGCTAAAACGACAAGAAGAGAGCAAATTTTTATTTTATATTTCCCTACTTAAAACTCAAAGATTTGATCTTTTTATGAATATTTGCAAGCATTTGTACTCTAAATGTCAACATTTACCTTTATGGCTATTAATAAAAAAGCAAAAAGAAAACATGTTATCATCCCAGTGGATGATATAAAAATGTATTTCTACATTGTGACAGAGTAATTTAATACCACTAACTGTTAAAGAACATACACATTCTCACATGAGAATATAAAAATGTTGTTTTGTAGCTATACCTAAAGATACAGATACATTATATATTCTTATGGTATATATACGTGTAGAGGCATGCACATATTATATGCAAATAATACTAAGCTGTTGTGTATATATACATTGAAGGATATATCGCATATATGTACAGTATATTTGTGTCTCTGGTAACTTTATCACGTTTGAAAACATACTCTAAATATCCGTTGGTTTTGAAACTACTCTTAGCAGACTGTATAGCTACTTAAATTCAGACAGCATCAATCTTCCCTTAAAATGAATCACTGAAATTAATCAATGATTTTGATTACCTGTGCTTTCTCAGTGCCCGATAAAATTCTTAATAGAGATTGTTCTTGTTCACAGGAAAATGTTCAAATCAAAGATTCCTTTATTTCTAAACAGAATGTCCCCTAAGAAATGGACATAACCAAGGTAAGGAGCAGAGCACAACAGGGAGGGTATTCTCAGAGGGATCAGCCTAATTGTAATTACTGGAACAGGCATCTATTGAAACAAAATACACAGAAAGCACAGGTACCTCAAAAACTTCTTGTTTCTTGAGCTAAATAAATGATTTACAGATTGTAAAGTATTATTTTAGTTTATATTTAGATAGGAAAAATGTATCATATATTGCCTGAAAAAAGCCATTTAATGAAGCAAAATGAGTAATAAGACTGTGCTTCAATGATGCCAGAAATTATAGGTGAAGCATCTGCCACTGTAATTTCCAAAGTTGGAACAGACTGGGATAACCTTCAAATCTTTGCACTTGTTTTGTTTTTCTCTAGTCTTTCTATTAGATGCACTGCATGAGGCATGTAGGCTACAGACTTTGCCACCCTTTACAATAGGTGTTTGGGGAAATTAGAATAAATGCTCATAATGGAAATTTAAATGCTGTATTTATTTTTTCTGTACTGTTATATGCATTTTGAAAGAAGCAAAATTAATTTAATGTTGGAATCCTGAATTTTTAACAAGGAATTGATATTGTGCTACAATATGTAAACAGGTTAAGAACGCACACCTGCACAGAATATTTAGATTATTGCAGTGAAATACATGGCAACAAAGTAAGAGATGATCTCTACTGCAGGATGCTTAAACTGTAACCATGATAAGCAAAATATACTTTATTTTCTTCATATTTCTTAACACTATTTTATTCTTTATTCCTTGTCTATTTTTACAAGTGTCCTAGTTCAGTAGGAGGGACCAGTTACCACTGGGTGGGAGTGATAAAAAGCTATGTATTCTACCCCCTCTATTCATTCCCCAAGAACA
>JAWWEE010000001.1:62957220-62975677 GCA_035221455.1 Xenops minutus
TTATATTGCTGGGGTTTTGGTGAGTTGTAAGCAGTTTTCTCTTTGTATAAGTGTATTGTAATATCTTTAATTAAATTAAAGATATTTAATTTAATATCTGACTCATAATCTCTCTGGTAGTGGGTCCATTTCTTCTGCTAGTTTATCTTCAAACCAGTACAACAAGACAGAGAGAATTTGTATATTCTGTGTTGGGTTTTGGGGCCAACTTCTGATTTCCACCTATACTCATGAGTTACTTGCACAAGAATCAAAGAAAGAAAGATTACTAATGTCATCACTGCATAATGTTGCAATTCGAATGAAGTTTTTTATACCTGCACAGCATGTATGGGAAAAAAAATGCCTTTTGTTAGTGCTGCTCTGCCTTATATGTATCTTATTCTATTTCCCAAGTAAAAACAAACAAAAAAACAAACAAAAAAAACACCAAATCCCAGGCCTCAAGACAAACAAACATGAAAAAAAAAATTAAAAAAAAGTGGAAGCCTGTTTTAAGAAAGATTAATTATGATTTTGAAAACATGAGTTTTCACCTTACTCATTGACTATAATTATAACATTCTTTGAATGGCATATTTGTGCTCAAGAATAGAGTGTTCATGTGCACCATCAGGAAGTATTCCCAGTGGAACATTTTCCTGTGTGAACATCATCATAGATCTACAAGACATTTTTCTGCGGCACTGGATGTACTGATTTAAGTTTTACAGCTTAAATGAAACCCCTGATTTTTGTTGTTAAGTGTGTTGGGGAGCAGGGTATTCCTTTACCAAATACTTAAAATTTATTTTACCATATTACTAGGTAACACAAAAAGAACTATTAATGCTCTCAGTTTATTCACTACGTACTAAAACATTTTAGTATTATATGCAATGCCTCACATCTGAACATATGTTTTTTTCAAAGTGGCTCTGTATTACCAAGGTATTTGACATAATATTGATTTGATTCAGTTCAACAGAAACTTATTTATTCTTTTTATGTGACCGTTGTCTTCCTGTTTTTATATTCTGCTCTTAGAATGTTGGAATCCTGATAATTGGCATGAACCCCTAGATATTAGGATATTGCAAAGTGCTAACTATGAAACTATTCAAAGTGGCACTATTCAGGTAGTAGAAGTGTGAGGCTTGGATATTGATATTGTTCCAACTGATTTGTGGTGTCTGTATCCACAGCCATAATACATTTCATGAAGATTTTGCAGCTGTGACATGTACTTAATAATAACATACATAGGTGCTGCTTGAATGGGATAAAGGGCAGAGGACATGATTAAAATATGTTGCTTACATGGATGGAAGAGAATAGATCTAACTATTTTCTGTGGGTTGCTAAGAAATTATGTCCCTACTATCATCTGGTTTGAAAATTTCCTAAGTAATAGCAAAATTTGTTCTCTTACCTGTTGATAAAGAAGAAGCAAATGATGAAACTTCAGATGGATGGTGGCTCTGTTATCATTTGTATTATTACTTGGAGGTATGATCTAATATGCAAGAGTTGATTACTACAAATTACAACAAATAGTTGTCCACACAGTATTTCTTAAATTATAGTATGTATACATTTTGTTGATATGGTTTCATAGAATATGTCTTGGCTTTATGACACTTTTACTTTTTTTCTGAAGGACCAGAAGTTTTTCAATGCATGTGTGTGCTCACAAGTGTTCAGGTACAAAGAGAGTTTGCCTTCGTCTTCAGCTACTATACCATGTACAGAGAATGATTGACTTACTTCAACTTCTTGGCAGCTTCAATATTATATAGTCTTTTGTCACACAGTCAAGTCTTCAGTCCCTTTCACTGCTTATCAGACAGTTCAGTGCAGTGATGCGACTACTAAAGGGTCAGCTGATGTCAAGTCTTGCAGAAAGAAGCTCAGAAATTAAGATCTCTGTCTGGAAAAATGGACTGTGAAAGCATTCAAAAAACTGATGGACAGAAACTGCTTTGAAAACAATATTGCCAAACACAAAGAATTTCTTTTTCGGTACCTAAATGCTTACAGCAGTAAAACATCCTTACTGATACAGTTATTTTCAGCTCTATATAAATATTCAATAAAATATAAAAATTTAATGTATTAAAGTAGCCAAGGTATTACTAGGTGTATGTAATTTTAGGTAGATTTTCCTGTTTATATAAAATCTCTACTAGCAAGGTGAATTTCTTGATATATTTTTTCTATTTCTGATTATGTGTAATTAATGAAAAATCTATGACAAACTTTTAATACTTTTCTGCATTTAGAAAAGCATTTGGATCTGGAGCAGCAAAGATTCTTATCTTGATTATTTTTTAAAACTCAATATTGCTCAAATTTTCTCATTTCTTCTAAGCTATCTTTTGTTTATAAATACACTCATATTTTTTAAAAACTTATGAAAAGTATCCCAAAGGAACTTACAGTGCTTAGACAAATAATGAAATTAAAAATTTTATAGTGTCATGTTAATGTACGGTATTGATCTTTTAAAGTCAATTGCTCTCTCTACTAGCAGAAGATACGTATGTAATGAATATTCTCAACAAACTTTATGATCCTCATATATACAAGGCTGCATCTGTGTAAAATATCCTAACACATTTTCATTTGAACTAAAAATATCTAGCCTCAAGCCATAATTTTCTAATAGTCCATGGACGTTCCCAAGGACATCACCTAATGAGTAATCCTCTCACATGAGATAGCTCAGAATGTGGTTTAGCATAAGTTAGTGATTACTACACATTACTGAAGACTGGTGACAGAATGGACCTTGAGTACATAATGTTCTCAGTCATCAAATGTTAATCCTAAAACGGCCCAAATCACTGTATTCCTAAAATAAAACTTTCAAAATTCCTCCTGCTTAGCTAACCCAGTAACATACCTGTTGCCTTGTAATTAATATATACTTTATATTAAAATAATAATATATAGATATATAATATGTAATAGTATTAATAATCTCTTAATAATATGCTAATCTATACGTGTACTTTGAAATAATGTATGTATACTTTGAGATAATTTCCTACCTTATGTGGGAAGCTCTCAAATAATGGAGATGCTGAAAAAAACCCCAACTATATTAATAATTCTCAGCATTTTTTGGAATAACTAGCAAACTTTTTAAAAAATAAACCAAAACATAACAAACTCTTAAAAACATGTCTATACAGTAGAAACTTATTAACCAGATGATCTATTTTGATCTACTTCACAGGTTTTCTTTTATTTTCTTCCAATGTCTTTCCTGGTTGATCTACCACTTTGAAACTCTTGCTAGATTTCACGCAGAAATAGAAAACAAATAATTTCACTTGCCTAGCAGAACACTGATCCTTCACAATGAATTTTTCACAAAATCATGGTTATTCTGCATAGTGAATCTTGTATTTTGTTAACAATTGTATTTGTAAAACTGAATTACTTTCAGTAAAAACCATTTACTAGTATGTTGTAACATACCATGACCTAATATAAATGAATAAAACATAAGAAATGAATAAAACATAAGAAATGCTAGGTTTTGAGAAATTCTTCCAAGTTTGGAAGTGTGCTGTTAATGAAAGCAGAACCACAGACAGAAGGAAGAGTATTATGGAGTAAGATGTTCTAAACCAAAAAAAAAAAAAAAAAAAAAAAAAAAAAAAAAAAAAAAATAGAATGCAAACCATCTATTTTCACCACTATAAAAAGTTAAAAGCATGCATTATTGAGATTCTATGTTATGTCTTTTTTATCCCTAATATATTTTTAAGAGTCTGAAAGTTAGGAGACTAGTCAGCAAGTTTTACAGAAGTCACAAAATTCAGTTACTTAGGACCAGTTACAGCTGTGAAAAACTTGAAATATTTAAGGCAATAGTTAAATGGATAAAAAGATTAATAATGAATTTTAGTATCAATAAAAATGAAGAAAAGCACCCAGGGAAAGAATTCAAATTATTTATACAGTCTACAAGTATTTCATTAAATAACACTAGCCAGGAAAATAACCTTGGAGTTACTGGTGATGCCACAGAAGAAACCACTGTTTGCACAATTACCATGAAATTTCTCATACAAGACACTGTGTAGGGGATGAAGAAGTGAATCATGCAAAGAATACTATGTTGACCTTACTGAAATGTTTTAAATTTTTATGACATATTGGACAATTCAGAATTAAAAGATGTTCAAAAAAAGGTCATTGGCATAATCAAAGAGTGGAGGAATCTTTCCAAACAAACACGTGTTTTTTAACCTTAAAATATGCCTTGGAAAAACAGGATCAAAAATTACCAATATGGACAATATATATGGCAGCATTTTTTTCTATCCATCTCAAAGCTCAACAAAAGCTAAACAAATAGAATTAAAATCTGAAGAGTTAAACAGCTAAAAAAAAAAATATTATCCACTGTTTAATTAAGTGTAAAATTAATGGTTACAGGAAGTCAACAAATAAGTAGATTTAAAACCAGACTGAAGAATTAGCGTTCCATAAAAAGGTTCTGAGCTTGATTTTATTTTTATGCTTTATTGGCACTCATCTTAACATTTTCTTCAGTATAGTTAAAGAAATAAATAATTTGAATATGTCTTTGCCAAAGATGAAGAAAGAAAGTTAAAGGAAGTCAAGATTATTTGAGAATAACTTTGAATTCAAGAGGTCATAATTTTCTTCTGATGAACATCACTGAATATTTATATGCAAGAATATTCACTGTTTTAATTAATAATTTAAAAAGTGAAAGGGTTATTCAATTTCATACTTCAGAGATTAAAATATTATATTCCAACTAGAAAACATGATGAGACTTAATATGGGACTCAGATTACCCCATGTCTTTTCACTGCAGTGTTCTTCATTTTTCTAAAACTTTTTATATGGGCTTCTGTTGTAGATAAAATGTTGACAATGTGTTTTCTACACCTGGGCCAGTACTGTAACTAATATATATCCATAAGTAATACTGTCACAATATAACTCTGGCTACTTTATTCCTTCTGTTTCTTCACTTTAAGCTGGAGTGCTGGAAGACATCCAAAAGCTGCAGACTGCTCTTCTGATACTACACATCTTATGGATGAAAAAAGTTATCAATACAGCAACTTTCTGCCTCTTGCAATGCAATTGTTTTAGAGTTGTCTCCTCTATAAAGCACTCAAGAAATTATGCTTTCTTTTATTTACAAAGTTTTCAGTTCTTACTGGGTCCCAACTTTCAATGTAACAAAGCCATTGACTTTTTCAGGAACAGAATTGAGGATGAGATGTTAGTGAGTCATGTGAAACTTTTCTCACCTTTCCACAAATAGTCACTTTACAGCATGCTCTCTTGGGAAAAAAAAAAAAAAAAATAAAAATTCAGAAGTGTTAGGCCAGGCACACCAAAGAGCACTCAATACTGTCAACAATCTAGCTAGCTGAAGAAGCTACCTCTAAAAGGCTTGACTTTTATGCTGTGAAGTGAAAATTATAAATCAGTGATCTCAAAGACTATAATTACAAATGCCGACGCTAAAATGTCTCATAAAATGTTTCCAGCACATAGCTTTTGCTAAGAATTTTTTTTGATTTGATAAATCGAAGCTGTCTTCTATGCCTATTTTCTACCTCAATCTCTGTTGTTTCTTGGGGTTTGTTTTGTTTTGTCTTTTTCCCTCTTCTTCCTCTTGCCTCTCTCCTACTGTCTTACTTTCTGATTTAAGTGCATGTGCATATGAGAAAGAGAATGCATGCGTTCTTTTTCCAAGCCACTTGATAAGTCTCCTCATTCTGGTAAAGGAAGAGCATATGTGGTATCACCTGAAGTTTTCTTGATTACTCTCAGAGCTGAGAATAGAGTGCAGGCTGGTGGTCTGCTGGCCGCTTGTAATTCTTTTTAAGAAAGCTGACAATATCCATAGGAGATGAAAGAGGTGTTGCACAGGACATGAATAGATTAAAGAGCTACCTATGATTTAATCTTCAGATACAGTATCAGCTTGCAGTGCATCTATGAGTGAAAATGCTTTTTTATTAGATTTTGTCTGTTTAGGATTACTTTGGCCGCTGGCTCACCCTCTCTCCACAAATACTCAGGATTATTTTATTTTAGCAACATACACTGTTCTATGTTATTTTAAAAGACATGCAAATTAAAGAATCATAATGAACTGAGAACAACTTTGGCTCTGTGAAAACACTCTGCTACTTCAATAGAAGGTCGTGGTAATAAAAGTACAATGCTGCAAAAAAAAATTAACATCACCAATTTTAGGCAAGAAGCGGCTACCAGTTAAATCTATTCCAAACCATGTGCTAAACAGTATAATTTGCCAGGAACCTTGTTAAGCAAGGCATGGAAAAATATGTGTCATCTATTACATTATAGCACAAAACCCAATGATGACAGTTATCCTTACAATTCAACAGCAAATAAAAAAGTTGTAGCAGAAGGCTTCCATACCCATACAGAAGCCTATAATCAGTTATGTAATCCCAACAAAGAGTGCAGAATGAACTCATACGTTGCCCTTGTGAGGTGCAGCAGAAATTAAGGGTTGAGGCAAAATATGTCACCTATTATATTTCTCAGTAAGAGTTCTCTCTATTCCACCCTGACTGCTGTTCCCTCTGTCCATGGTGCACCAGGAAAATTTCTTAAGGATCAGAGCTGCTGTTCTCTTTGACACAACAAGTTATGCTCTGAAAACAGGAAGGAATTGCCTAGTGTATTTTGACATAAGGATGAAAACAAATGAAGACCAGACAAGATGAAATTCCTTTAATTTAAAATGTATTAAAAAAAAACATTTCTTTTTCAGCACTGATGCAACTCTGATGTCAATATTCATATATGAAATAGGTGTAGATTCTACAGTTATATATAAGCATCTGTCACTATCCCTCTAAAGTGACTTTTTGTTTGAAAACTGAGAAGTAAACGGTATTTTTTTAAAACATTTCAGTTTAAGCTAAAGCAACTCTTCTAAATCCCTTCTTGAGACACACATATAATTTATGAAATAATAATATTTGTACTTCCCAGATATCTCATTATTAACAAAGAAGTTATTTTCAGAAATATTTTAGAATAAGGTGGTAATGGGACTATCTTTTAGTGACTCTTATGCAAACACACAAAGATCAAAACATTGCTTATTTGGAACCCATATGGTAGACATTTTGGGATAATTGAAAAGCTAACCAAAAACTCTGCAAATTAGAATTGTTGTGGTGTTTCCTTACAGAACAGGGAGAGACATAAACACTAGATAAAGGATGTGAGGCAAAAACAGAAGATTATTACCCACGCTTCTAATTTTAAGCAATGAGGCAATAACACAAGCCACTGAAAAGGCTAACACCCAGACAAGTGAGTTTCCCATCATTAAACCCCATCCTGCTTAACAGAACATTTGTTTTTCCACTAAAGACTAATTTAATTTTCATGACTAATGTTGACTCCAGTAAACTGTCTCACAATACTTATAACCTTAATCTTTGGGTTTCTTTGGGTGTCTTATTTAGACACCTCAGATTTGTCTGAGATGGAGCACTTAATGTAGGCAAGACTGATTAATCTGTTATCTTCTCATTATTTTTTTTAATATTAATTCCTTCTTATATCACAGTATGTATAAGACACAGCTTTTAACATCTTCTTACCATGTCCTAGATACTGAATGCCTAATATCAACTAATTAGAGGCATAACATAGCAGACATAATATTTCTTATATTGTTTTTGGTTTACGTATGAGAGTCCTGTTCTGTTTAGAGTTCTGAGCCAACTATTTCAGTGATGTGAAAAGGGCTGACTATTTGTAAACTCATCTGGTACCCACAGGGGAAGAGTATTCGATTTTTTTATGATTTTAGCAGGACTGGAGTGCTTAGAAATTCCAATGTTTTACATTAGAAATCTGTGTTATTATCTGTAGGAAGAAAGTTATCTTGATCATTATCAATTAATTAATATTTCTGTATCGATAATATCTCTGAAGTACATACCAGTTTCCTCAATTAAAATTCTTAATATCTTTTGTTTTTTGGCTTAATATGTGGAGAGTAAAAGGGAAGGATGCTTACATGGTTCACATTCAAAATTTTTAAAGCACTAAAATAAATTGTGACTCAAATTACTGAATATATTTTAAAGTACTTTTTCAAATAATGCAATAAAAATATTAACAGATATTCAAAAATGGTTTTGCATTGAAGTTTCAGTTTGGGAAATGAGAAGAAAGTAGCACGTTACAGGATGCTTAGGAGAAAGTTGTTCATAAGATCAGAGAGGTTGCAATTTTATTTCTTTTTTTCTTAATTGGAAGCATCAACAGTATTTCCATGGGTAATTAAAAGGATTTATAATAGAATATATTGAGTTGGAATGGACCCGTCAGGATCATCAAGTCAAACGCCTGGCCCTGTGCAAGGACACGACACTGTGTGCCTGAAAACATTGTTCAAAGGTTTCTTGGATTCAGACAGGCTTGCTGCTATGACCACTTCCCTGGGGAGCCTGTTACAGTGCTGAACCACCCTCTGGTGAAAAACTTCTTCCTGATGTCCAATTTAAACATACCCCAACCTAAAGTCATGTCATTTCCTCCAATCCTGTCACTGGTTCATGAGAGTGAAGAAGTGCCTGCCTCTCCTCTTCCCCTCACAGGAAGTGACTTGTAACTGCAACGAAGTCTCCCCTCAGCCTCCTCTACTCCAGGCTGAACAGACCAAGTGACCTCAGCTGCTCCTCGTGCAGCTTTCCCTCAAGGCCCTTCAACATCCTTGCAGCTTTCCTTTGGATGCTTTCAAATACCTTAATCTCTTGATGACTTGCTTTTTTATACCTGCTAAGAAAAAAATCCAATAAATCATTTTATTTACCTTGTTTTTTTCCCATAACTCAGAAATAATGACTACAAATAGTCACTTAAAATCTCAAATTAATTTCTACCATCACTTATATGCTATTACCCTCCCCCACCCCCCAACCCACCACAACCCCCCAAGAAAGCTACAATAAAATAAAATATTGTGGTCCACTGGTAATATAAATATGTTTATACCTTTCTGGTTTTAGTCATTTCAAGATTACCACACAAAATTTCTATTGTATATACTTTATATCAACTCTTCTAAAGACAATTATTAAAAAACCTTAAGTGAAAGGATTAAATTTTTCAGTTATGTTGAGGTTGCAGATTTGGAAACTAGATTGTGGTAGTAATGAACTTTTGTTAAGGTGTTTGCTACTTATTTTCAATGACACATGGAATAAGGAGTATGCATCAGAAATAATTACTTTGAACTTTTTAGTAGAAAGACAAATTAAATTTTGAATTGTCTCAAGTTAATAATGTTCATTTACATTGCTCTTTCTCAAATTCTTTCATTAAAATTCTTTGAATATGAGTTTATTTTGAAAATATTCATGGGAAAAAAAATACCCCATTTAGAGTTCTGAGAGATCTTGGCAGTTAGCAATTTTTATTGAGATTTATCACTGCTTTTAGTAATTGGCTCAATCTGATTTGTCAGTAGTGCTGTTGGAAAATCTTTAAGTTATTTTCTTTAAAATACACAGTAAAGTAACATATCAGCAATAGCTGAGATGGCCATAACTACCCAAATAAAACTAAGATTGCAATGGTTTATTTTGAAAATATCTTTTAAAATATTGAAAGTTTTAAAATTCAACATAATCAAGTAATTTCTCAGCTTAGGGGTCCTGGTGCATCTGCCAGTGATTTCACAATTTCACTATGAATATGGGCAGGCTAAAGAAATAATTCTTGCTAAAGAAATAATATCACACTGTGCTTGAAATAAATCGAGCGTGACTTACAGCTCTTACTCTGGGTGTACTTGGGTCAGTTTTGTGTCAGTAATTTAGTGCTGCATGGCCATTACTATGTCATTTGTACGTCTTGAAATTATTGTTATTCATTCCAAATCTACAGATTTTCTTATTTAAAATGAGGTTTACTAGGGATACGTTCCTCCTTGACTTTAGCTTCCTGAAACAGTTATTTTAACACTGACTGAGGCATGTAGCAGATTTTCAACTGTGAAATTGAAAGGATATCAAGGGAAGTAGTTGGTATTAAAGTGAACTAATTCAACTAAGTACTATGTAAGTAAAAATACAATAATAAAAATAAATAAAATTTTTTTTTTTTATTCCTGGCAGACATGAATATTGCAGACAGTGATAAAATCTCAAATGTTTTCAGCTTATTACTTTTGTGTTTGTTTTTTTTCTCTCATTCTTTTCAGTAGAATTTTTAAATTGTAAAAACTTTAAGGTAGGGGCTTTGCCATCCTCTGTGTGTGTCTTTCTAAAAGCTTCTCTTAAATCTTAATGATGGTACAAAAGTAATCAAGAAAACAAGCACTCCAAAACCAAACCAAACCTGCAAAAAAGTAAACCCAAAGAAAAAAAGTGCCTGTAGAACAATGTCAGACTACAAAAAAAAATCATCAAATTTCTATGATCATACAGTCTGTATTCAAACCAACAATGGAGTGTATTTTGATTGAACAATACAGTTCTAAGAGACATGCACAAAGAATTACTTCAACTCATTATTGTATCATATATGCTGGTGTTAGACACCAGATCAGTAATTATTGGGTCAGAACCACCTTGGGGGTGTGCGTGTGTGTGTGTGGAGAGGGATGGGATGGGTTGAACCTCATGGAGATGCTGTGATGTTGTATCCCTCATGGCAGCTCCTGGAGCCCACACGGGGAAGCCCCAGAGCAGCAGCCAGTCACAAACAGCCTGGGAAAACCATAACAAAAAAACACCCCACAGCTCGTGGAGCCCTGACCCAGCTCAGATTGGCAGGGACAGTGAGAACATGGCACCTCACCCTGGCCTGGGGCTCCAGAGTGGCTGGTGGGTCAGAGGTCCCACCTGGGGGGGTTTGGCCGTCAGGACCAGAGCAGGTAAAACCAAAGGCACAGGTTTGCCACGTGTCACAGCCCTGCCATCTGGGTGTGTGAGAGCTGGTTCCAATGGTAACGAGATAATCCGTCTCTCCCTCCTTCTCTCTTCTTGCTCCCTCTGCTTCTCTTTCTTTGTTCCTTTCTTGATATTTTGGGTGACTTGGAGTTGGAAGGATTAGATTTTGACTTAAGTGTTGTAGATTAGTCTGTGCAGGGTCAGTATTGTGCTGGAATGTTTTGTCTAGCTTGTGTGGTGTCCTTTTGAACATTTACCAAATTTCCCTATTTTCTTTCCTAAATTATCAATAAAAATACCTCTTGGGAACAAGTCCATGGCTTATTCTCTTGACGCTGCCTCGAGGTATTAAATAACCCTATAAATATATATATATTTATATATAAAACTCCTGGCTACGCCTGTCAGCTTGCAGCTCCGTGGCCAGAGTGCTACAATTGATCACATTCGCAAGCAGTAAAAATCTATTATGTTAAACCCCACATGATGATAGGATTAACCTATACACAAGCTTAATTGTTCAATTATGAATGCATTGTTATGCAAAACTAGCATGTTTCCTTCTTCTTGAAAGTTCGTGTATGGATCTTGGGGCTGTCAGGGTGCCAGAGGCCTTGCGGCTGCCTTGTGGGAGGGCTGGAGGCTTCGTGCTATGTATGGGTGCTTCCCGTCGTGCTGTCCTGAGGCAGCACCTGTGCAGCCCCAGCTCCAGGCACTGATCCCCTCCCTGGGCATAGAGAGGGGCTGAGGCCAGCATGTGGTCCCACAAGTGGCTCTGGCTGGGTAAGGCACTTGACTGGACCAAATATGGATAGAAGGGGTTGGAGATGAGCCCTTCTGCAACACCACTGATGGTCCTGGGCCCTAAAATGAGGTTCTGAGCTGTGGGCAGAACAGTTGTGTCAAGGAGCAAAGTAAGAGCAAGGACAACAATCTAGAAAAGGGCTATGGCCCTGGAGAGTTGAAGCCAACTCCTGAGAAGCCCCAGAGACCTGGTGAGTGAAAAAGGGGATTGATTTCAGATCCCAGGGTTGAGTGAAGGATCAGCACTGCAGGTTGATCAGAGACCAGGGAAAGGCTGGTCTCCGAGGAGGTTTTGTAGTCCTATGGCCAGAAACTGTAACTGTGGGCCTTGGTTCAGAGCACAGGAAGGCCTAAACTCACTTTCAGGGCACAGCAGGCATCCAGATGCCAGTTCAGGTGCCAGACAGCAATTCTGATGCCAGAAAAGCAGGAGAAATAACTCTCTATAACCCTTTCTTAGTATTTAGAAAGAAGCACTCCTTTATTATGGTGCCAGGTTCACAGGAAATGTATTCCGAATTGTGCACAGCAAATTACATAGGATTCACATCTTTATACTGTCATCTAATTACAAAGTCAGGCATTACCTCATCTGTTACACCTACTTCCAAAACCATTCCCCCTTCAGTTCTGTCCTTGCCACATCTCTGACATGCCTCTCAAAGTTGAGCCTCACCTCCCAAACTGACCTCTAGTGCTTCTCTCTTGTCTTCCTCATAATGTCCTTTTCCTGACCCATTGCTTCTGGAATGGTTTTATGTCTTCTGGAACACTTTCAAGGTCTTTGACCAGTTTTTACTGGTTGTACTAGGCATTGTGTCTCTTTATTAGATGTGTATCCTGGCCAGGCATGGACGTGTCTGTGGCTGAGCTGGAAACTGACAATCTCCCAACAGAGTTTGGGAAGAAGCTTATGGCTCCAAGAAGAACTGAAATGGCCTTTGGCCCCACAAATGTGGTTGGAGGCTTCAGAAGAGATTGTTCAAGATTTACTAGGTCCCTCAGGGCCCTGAGAGTGTTATTTATTTGCAGTCATTTAAAACTTTGAATCTTTGCAATTATCTTTGAAAGCTACTGTATATAATATCATCAATTTTTAATCAGAATTCTCAATAGGGAGCTTTGCTCAAAAACTGATGGGATGACACAACCTAGGGTTTCAAGATACTTTTCCAGTGATTTGTTTCTATTTTGAGAGGAATTATGTATTTGTGAAAATGTTTGTGTGTACACGTGCATGTTTATGTATCTAGATCAATCTTGCCTTGTTTTAATGTTCTTGCACAGCTCCTGTATGATTTTAAATTGTGGCATAGACTCACGTATTGTTCTTAATTATGTATAAAAGGCAGCATATTCAAGTGCACCAGCTGCATGCAAACAGAATTAAATCTTGTGCTATGCCACTTAGATGGAAATATTAGTGCAATTAAATCTACAGGATTAAATAATAAGCCATGAAGGATGTTAATTCCTTAAAAAAATTGTAAACATGAATGGTAACTGTTAGGTAGGAACTGAAAATATTTATTAGATGCTCTCACTAATAAAATTATAATTCCCTTCAAGAACTACAGATTGAATGAACAGTTCTTTAATGAGAATGCTTACAGAGATGGCATCCATAAGACACATCAAAGGCTGATTGACTGTTAGTGAATACACACGTGGTTTAAAAGGAAAAATTGGACATTTTTCAGTCTTAAAAATTAGTCTACTATTGTAGTCCTCAGTTGTTTGGTACATGACGGTTGTACACTGATTCAGTTAAACAGACTATTTACAAATGCAATACAGAACAACTTCATGTTGACAATCTACAAAATTACATGAGTTAAATAATTTTAGTCTTCCTTTCTTTCCTGTTTGCCCAACATATAAGTTAAGTAATAAGTACTGCAGTCTTTTACCCACAACCTTTGGGAAGCAGGAAGATATAATTTTTGTGATTATGCACAATAAAATTTTTCTATCAGATTTTATCTAAAGTTTGCATTGCACATCTTAATATATTTGCACTGTGTAATTTTCTGCTTCTAGTAAAATAAGATTCAAAGAACAAAATTAATAAATTATTCTGTTCTCTATAGTACTTTCCTAAAGACTGTAGTCTATTTATTAAACATTAACCATTAGCTTACCATTAACACTTGTAAACTGATCAAGAAACACACATGCTCTGACCTAACAGAATTAGTTATTACTGAGAAATATATAGTAGTCATAAAATTAAATTCAAATCTTTCCTGATCAGACACTATCAATGATTGAATACAGCAGGTGCACTTTCCTTTCAGTGCAGCAGACTTTTGTCACTAACTAAATTTTATTAAAAGAAAAAATATACACCTTATGGAAATATAGTAGTGGTGATAGATTTCCTTAAAGACAAATGCTAAAAGCCATAACTGAAATTTTATTTTTTTTTCTTCAGAATATTATATTTAAATTCTATTGTACAGTACTTTATGGCACCCAAATCAAACCAAGATGTACTCAAAAATTAACTTGCAGTTGTTCCAGATGAGGAAGAAGAAATGAGGATAGGTCATGTGTCATAAGCATGATGGCAGTGTACTTTGTACGCCCAAGCTTCAAAGGTGTTACTGTTTTTCTGAAGTCCTATCTATCTGAAGTCTATTACTTTCTGGCAGGAATTTGCAGATTCCTCAGCTTCAGAAATTTATAAGGAGCCCAAAGAGATCTCTTTAACTAACTCTTCCCTGATGTGCCTGTCAGAAACACCTACTCATTAGCTTGCAGGAAGCCATAAGGAGGCAATCTCAATGAGAGATATTTGTGTTTACTTAACAAATGCTATTGAAGAAAAGTAAGACATAGGCAGAGAATGTATGCCTTCCCAAACTGACTTTTTGATACCTGCAAGGTAAGGAAGCAAAAATGGTGTTAACATTGTGTCTTTTGAACTTACTTTATAAGGGAAAAACTCTATAGGGATAAACAAGTTAACAGGCTTCTATTTTGGTCTTAGAGAAAGAGACCATCAGCACCAAACAGCAGGTTGCAAATGAAAAGCCAAGAACTGAATAATATCTTTGGACAACCCTGATACTAGGGCAGCCAAAAGGTGTCATAGAAAGAATGGGCCTGCAGGTCAAGCACTGTGAGGAACTCGGCTGAAGAAGTCTAAAAGCTGTTCCATATAATGAGAAGTTGAGAGTTTATTGGATGCATATTTGGGATCACATACTGAAAGAGCATGTAGGTATAATAAGTTGAAAACCACACAACTTAATGATTGAATCACTAATCTAGAGTTATGTCATATTTTCCATCCCTCTAATGAATAACTCTCCAGAAAGCATCATGTTAAGTAGAACACAGCTGAGGAGAATGGGAATAATAGAATAAAGTTCAGAACCTTTCTATAAGTAAACAAATTTTGGTACAGTGAGATTTTCTTTGGAAGCAAAAATTTCAGTTGTGATTGAGAAATAAGGACGTTTGTGCAACAACTCTGTAGCAGCTATTTGCCACAATGGAGAAATTAGCCCTCAAGATTTAATTTTATGAAGATTTCAAAAGTATTTTCCACTTTTTCCCTAGTGTTTCCATTCATTCTAATTGCTTTTATTTTATTTCTTCTATGTTGGTAAGGTAACTTATTATATCATAGAATCATAGAATTCCTAAGGTTGGGAGAGATCTCTAACATCATCAAGTTGGTTCAGCTGATTAGAGCATAGTGCTAACAATTCCAAAGTTAGAGATTCTACTCCCACAAAAGTCATTCATTTAAAAGTTGGATTTACTTTTTGCTCTGCCAATAATTGTCATATTTTACACTAGGAACTCTAAATTCTGCATTTTTCACTTAATGGCTGCTGTTGAAAAATAATGAAAGAATGTGACAATATAAACATAACACTCTTAATGATCTGTATTGTGAAATATTACACTGCTTCCTCAGTCTCTGCTTCAAAATTTTTCCTATTTGATGTGAGAAAACTCCACACTGCTAAGTTTTCTGGTTTTGCTGGTTTGATGTGAGCTTATACATATCCAAACAAACTAAATGAAATTACCTTTTTTTGATGTTTATAATTGTTTCTTTACTTTGGAAATTCTGCATTTCATCAGTACTATTGATTCAAGCAGACATGGAATGAAGCAGAACATGTTGAAGACATTGAATCTGCTGGTTTTTTAATAATGTGTTTAGAAACATTGCTGATGCATTTGTATACAATGAGTTGTAGACACTCAGTGGTTACTAATTATTAATAAGAAACTTTAAGAAATTTAGCATTTGATATTTCAGCAAATTTTGTAGATAATAAAACTATCTTCCATTCTTTGAAATATAATGTATGCAAAAATCATTTTAAACAGTGTGAGCAAGACTGCAACATTTTTTGTTCCCTTTGACTTACACTCAGAAGTTCGCCAAAAGGCTTTGCATCTTCAGATACTTCTACAAATACTTGTGTGTATCCTTATGTCCCCAGAGCATATCACAAACTTTTATTTCATAATTGTATAACTAAGGGTCTTCAGCAGAGATCTCACAATAGTGAGTACTTAAGAGGAAAAATAAACAAACAAATAAATGAAACCTAATCAATACAAAATGGCATAAAAACAGCTCAAAAAAAAAAAAAAAAAAGTGTTACATAGGCATGTACACACGTCCAAATGTTGTGTAGCTTAAATGTACTCAGTCTGGGCTACCTCATCTTCACTATGGAGAATGGTGTCTTGTGACAGCGTGGTGGAACACTCCCTGTTTCCGTTCCCCCCGGCCATGTGGTCCCTGAGATGCCCCGGGAAAGAGACACACAGAGACCGCAGGGGAGGATGCAGAGAGAGAGTTTATTCACATGGTCAGGGGTATGTAAAGGCTTTTAGGGAATTTTGGTTACAACCAATAGAAATCGAGGGATAACAACCAATGGGGAAAGAGTTAACAATGAACCAATGGGGGGCTTCACATAGTCCTGCCAAAACAAATTCCTGCATACTAGGCTAGGGAGATTTCTCAAGGAGTCTTGGGAAGAAGAAAGGTGACTCGGAAAAAAGGCGAGGAATCCATTTTACAATACAGTAAAAGCCTCGGTTTTTAAGGCATTATGGCTGGTTTCTTCATTTTCTTCACAGACCCATCTTTTGCATGATCTATTCCACTTCTGATATTGTAAGTCTACTACCACAGTGTCTGGTCCTTTTTTAAATGACAGTGTAGATATACATGGAGGTACACTTTTTTCTATTAAAGCCAGGAGAAGTTTGACTTGACAGCAAACATTAAACCTAGTTCATTTACGTAGATTAATTAGATTAGTGTATTAATTAATTAATAATTAGATCATGACTGAGCACTGGAACAGGTTGCCCAAAGATGTTACGGAGTCTTCCTCACTGGAGATATTAAATATCTCTCACTGGAGATATTAAAGATATTGCACAATCCTGTGCAATGTGCTCTAGGACGATCCTGCTTGAGGAGGAGGTTGGGCCAGATGACCCACTGTGATCCACTCCAACCAATCACCCATTCTGTGATTCTGTGAATGTGTTTTTGATAACACATCAAAGTCTGCTTCTTCAGCTCTAGCAAGTGTCATAAGAGAAAAATACCAAGAAGAAGCAGTTTTGATTCCATTATTAATTGCAACATTGACACAATTTGGATTATAATAAGCAGTACAAGAAATACAGACAATGCCAGATGAAAAAGTTAAGCATTTGGGTTTCGTTTTATTTTAATTTCATTTCATCTATTACTTAAAACTGTAGAAGGCAGAAACTATTTATGATTCTTTTTTGGTATAAATTACATTTATGGGAAATGTAGAGTGCACAAGTTTGGACTTAGATCATAGCCTGCTACCGGTTTTATTTTCAGTCACTGAGCAAAGGGGCTGTCAGGGATAAAGATATAATTTTGTCCATATCCACCAACAGAATCTACAGCAATTTAAAGATTAAGTTAAGCAAAGGAGATCTTGACATACAAAGATAGGATATCTTGCAGAATTGTATGGAGTTTCTTTTATTACATTTCCTTTCCTCCACTTTGTGCAGCATTCAGTCAGTGTTCAGTACAGGAAAACTGAATCCAGGCTAGATCTCACTAGAGACCTCCCAGAGCAAAAACATGAACAGTGGTGATCAAAAAATTGAAAAGTCAAATGTGAGCACAAGGGAGCTGCAGATTCTAATCCTGCATTTGCAAACTTTTATTTATGAAATCTGAATTGCAATTATTCATATGAATAGATTTGCAAATTACACACTAATCTGCAAACAAAACCCAATGCCACTATATTTTAGTATTATTTCTGTTTCTAACTATTTTCCTCTTGTTTTAGACATAAATAGATTAGAAACTATCCCATCTGACTCAGCAGACTGATTGCAAACAGTACATAATGAATTTGGTTAGATGAGTGGTGTATCATAATCTTTTGATGTGATATGATACATAAGATCATTCTTTCAAAGTTAAAAATATTCTCAAGCAGAATATTGTCGCTTCATTGGGTCAAAGAGAGAAAAAAGAAGTACTATAACTACATACTGAAATTGGTCTTCATTGATTTTGTATGTGCATTTCCTTGTTTCCCCAAGCAGCTCCTCCCTTTGTGTGACAGTTTCTGCAATTCCATGTGAGGTGCTCTGTGGGAGTACGGTCAGAGGACTACCGGGACTGGAAAAAGAAGAATAAGAATAAAAGCAAGAACAAAGACAGGAAC
>JAWWEE010000001.1:62984169-63005616 GCA_035221455.1 Xenops minutus
TAGCCACCAGCGTGCTTGTAGCAAGCGTGGGTAGAGCCCTTGTAAATCTTCATTCGCGAAGCCTAGCCATGATGATATGAAATGCACTAATATTTAAAGAATTGAGGAAGCGTAAATTACAGAAGTACCCATAATTTTCAAATTAAATCATTATAAAGTTATACAATGATGCTATTTAGACTCCTCTCTAATTTTTCCTTTCTCTGACTCAGTATTTCCATTTAATGTTAACACAGACATGTTAATCCCACTAGCAAGAACGTGCCTACATGTAATTTTGGCTAAATGATAGATTTTTATTATATGCAGTAGTTAAATTATTATTTGTTGACCATGGTGTGCAAACAGACAATCAAAGCAGATGTCATTAAACACTGGGAATCAGTAAATGGTCTGCAAATGGTGCTTGCAGACACAATCACAACATTTATCTCTTCTATCTCTGATGTTTTAATGGACTCAGAATTTGCATTTCAGTGATTTCTGTCAAGTTAGTGAGATTTATCAATCTCTTTTTGGGATACTTGCAATTTATTTGGAGGATAAGAAGAGATACTGCATTTTGGATTTCTTCAAAACTATAACATTTGGAACTAAAAAGTAAAATCCTTGGTTAAAAATTATCTGCTTGCTCAGATCCAGTTTTGTTGGTCTTTTTTGTGGTTTTGTTTCTTTGGTGGTTGTTGTTTTGCATTTTTTTGTGTTTTGTTTTGTTTTATTTTTGTTTAGTTTTTGGAGTATTTTTGTTGTTTTTTGTTTTGGTTTTGGTTTTTTTTGGTGGGGAATTTTTCTTTTTATTGATTGGGTTTTGTGTTTATTTTCCAAACAATTCACATTCATGTGAGTGTTGCAATTGCAGTGGACTCATGAATACCAACAAAACCATTAATTGTTTGATAGATTGCAGTGTTGGCTGCATAAATATACAGTGACATTTTATAGGCTTTCTATGGACTGTCAAATGTATGAGATTTTTCAGATAATAGATGTTACATATTGCTATTCCTAAAGGAATTTCTTTATTCACTTAGTCACTATTCAATTCCACTGCATGCTTTTCATTAGAGGGTTTTTTTGTCATTTTTGGCTGGGAAGCCATAGTATGTGTAAATAGGAGCAAAGGGTTCCTATACCAAGGATTTAAAAGTGTACTTCCTCGTATCGGGCATAATGTCGTTTGAGAGTGCATTTTAGCTTTAATTTTTAACTTATAATCTGCAAAATGGCAGGAATTTAATGTCTGCCTGAATGAACATTAAAACATATATGTAGAACAGAAATGCTGCATCTGTAGAAGAATCCTTTTTTTTCCCAGTGTGTTATAATGGGGCAAGCATATGCACTTTGATCAGTCCCTAGAAAAGACAGGTAACATAGCACATATTTTTGAAATCCATCAGTGCAGATGTTTTATGATGGACCACAATATCATTATTGATAAAGATAATACAGCACAGCACAAATTCAAGGAATATACATAAAATTCGAATTCAGCCTGTTCTCACAAACTTGCACACATGCAGAAATACACTCTGACATATGATAAAAAGTTTATTGTTTATAAAAGAAATTATACAGCATTTCAGCAACAGTGAAAATAAAGGCCTTATTCTTTTTCTAATGTTTTTACTTATTGAATGTAATAGTATAAAAGTTGTGTTAACAATTCAGAAGGTAATTAAACTCCAATATTATGTAGAGCTTTTGAAATATGGTAACAGGATTCAATGATTTAGGGCTGTACTGCCATTCAGTGAGACCTGGACATGATAGAGCTGGATGGAGAGGAATTATCTGAAGTTCAATAAAAGCAAGTGCAGGATCTTGCACCTAGGGAAGAATAACCCCATGCACCAGTACAGGCTTGGGGCCGATCTGCTGGAAAGCAGCTCTGCAGAGAACATCCTAGTAGACAGCAAGCTGTCCTTGAGTCATCAGTGTACCCCTGTAGCCAAGAAGGGCTGGTAGCCTGGAGAGCATTAGGGAGAGCATTCTCAAGGGGTTGCTGGAGGTGATCCTGCCCCTCTACTTAGCCCTAGTGAGGCTTCATCTTGGGGTGCTGTGTCCAGTTCTGGGCTCCTCAATATGAGAGAGACATGTAGATACTGGAGTAGGTCTAATACTGTGTTAAGAGCCTGAAAATTTTTGAAACACTTGTTGAACAAGTTTGGATAACATTACATTATCCCATAAGGCCCAGGGAATAATAGTCCGGTTGGCCACACCTCAATTCCTAAAAAGGTGTCCAGTTCCAGGCTCCCCATTTCAAGAATGACAATGAACTAGTGGAGAGGGTCCAGTGAAGGGCAACAAAGATGATTAGGGGACTAGAGGATCTCTCTTAAGAAACTTCCCTCTGTATATGAGGAAAAATTTCTTGACTGTGAGTGTGGTGTAGCACTGGCACAGTCTGATCAGGGAGGTTGTGGAGGAGTCTCCTTCTCTAGAGATACTTAAAACCTGTCCAGACATGACTCTGTTCAACCTGATCTAGGTGCACCTGCTTTAGCAGGGGAGTTTTAGATGATCTTCAGAGGTTCCTTCCAAACTATCCATTGTATGATTCTTTGATTTGAAAACCAGACTACCCAGTTTTATGACTAACAATAGTCACACATACTAAAACATGAGCAATCACTTTTGAAGCTTTGAGACATAGCTTAGTTTGAATTTTTGAGAAAAGATCTTTCCCTGTAGCATAACAGTACAGGATTGGTAGTTATGGGAGTTGGGGAGTTCTTTTGAAATATTGGAATATTGTACTTCATGGGGCTGGCTTGATTCAATGACACACCATAATACTTGAGAAAATAAATGGCATGTATTAGAGTATTTGCATATGCACAAAACTGTGGCAAAATGTTCTCCCAGCTGCAAAGCCAGACAAGTAAGCTCTTTGAAATTCACAGCCTTACTATGCCAGCTAGATTCATGATGAAGACTGAACATAAAGAAGACATTAACATTGTGCAACTGAGCTGATGAGAAATTTAATTCTAGGGATTGTGCTACATAATGGAAAAGATATATATAAGAAATCAAAAAAGCGCAATATGTTATATGAAGAATTAAATTATATTAATGTTTTTTGATTGTAAATGGATATACTTAAATGTTTTCTCTCTTTTTTATCTCCTGTGTTTTACAGAGGCAAATTATAAAATAATATTTTCATGAGACAGGATTTTGTCTATGGTAAAATTTGTGTGAAAATGCCCTCAAAAATGTTCCAAAAAATTATTCATTTAGGTAGAACTGGTGGAATAAATAAATTAAAAATAATAAAAATAATGTTTAAGAAATTTATGTTTTTAAGATTTATTTATTCTGAGATGGTTTGCATTTTGAAGCTCTCACATCTTAATTAAACAAAACATTTCAGATTAGGCTAAACATGACTATTTTATTTTTTTTTTAATTAAAATGGTAGGGAAATAAGAAAAAAATAAGTAAAATCAGAAATTTTGTAATGTTTAATTTTTTGTTTTGCTTCTGAGCAAAAGCATCTAATAGTTAATAACTGAATTCAGAATATAACAGTATTACTGCATTTTTTATTAAGTGGTAGGTGGGAATGTAATTAGGATGTAGAAGAAGGAATAGTGAATAAATAGTGAATCTCAAGGTTATGTGGAAGATTGCTCGAGGACAAATGTTGGCATTTGTGGTGGGTAAAGTGTTCTCTGAGGTGTAACATTCACACATCATATTTTGACCTGGACACGATGAAGGCATAAATCACTATGGCAGAATAACACACAGACATCTGGCCTAGGAGATGTGTGTGGAGTGGGGCACATCCAAGAATAGCATATTTAGAAAAGGAGTCATTAGAGGGTAAAGCATACTGGAGGTGTGAGCCAATTCTCTATGGTTTAGCGTAAAATGGGTTGTGAGTTTGACTTTATTCTTGGTACACTTGTTCTGGCTGTTCTTTTAAATGAACTAGCAGTGTTAATGATGCAGAAGTTCATAATGAAGAGAAGATTTTCTTTTTCTCTCTACATATACAGTCTAGGATGCAATCTGACTATAATAATTGATAGAATAGTTTCTCTAATTGTGTATTGACAAATACTCTCCATTTCAAAATCAGAATGTTTCAGCATGATGACATTAATTAGGTTTTTTTCCCCTCTCTTGCCCCAGTGGGAGAACTGAGAATGGTAAGGGGAAAGCAGGTATCATGTTTCAAAACAAATATATCTGCTAACACATAAATTTTCAGTGAAACTATGAGATTTGGTTTTGCTCAGCAGAAGGAATGATTTGACAGAAGGGAGAATGAGTTCCAAATCAATAGTTTTCTATGTCCTGCTGCAGAGCTAGATCCTCTTATAGTTATATACACAGTGATGCTCTACAGCCTGTAAATCCTTTTTAATATTTTAACTATGTGCTTTGTAAAGTTCTTAAGGAGGTCTTGAACAGAAAAGTGACAATGCTGGCTATTGAATTACTTCTTCTTTCATTGATATATTTGGTAATAGCGGTAATAATATAAAGAGTGGAATAAACATAAACAGCAATACAAACCAAGAATGTTTTACAAGTTATCAATATTCTAATTAAGGATCTTAACAGTAACTCAGTGACAATAAGGATATCAACAAATAACTCAAACATTCTTGATTCACTGAAGAACTTTTCCAACAACTTAAATATAAAAACATATTTATGTTCCACAGAAGCTACTGGCAACTAGCTACATGTTTTATGCTAAGAATATATCTAGGTCCTTTGAAGAATAGAGACTATTTTCTGAAATAATAGTTTTTTCTATAAAATAACAGCTGAGTTAAGAAATACGGGAGTTACATTTGACAGAAGCAAAAATTTAAGATGTTGAGGGAATGTTTGTTAATGGACATTCATTTTATGATTGATTTTAGGTTTTTTGGGTCCAAAAATGTACCATGTGTTGAAGGAGAGAAAAAGGACATATTATTTATCTATGTTTAAATTCATGAAATAAGATGTAACTTATTCAGTATAAATCATAGTAAACTGGCAGGATGAAAATCACAGAGAGTATTTTTCAGATCATTATACTTGAGACCAATCATTAAGATGACACACATTTCATTTCAGGTTTGTATTTTTAAATACTTACAACAGCTGTGTGCTAGAGATTTATGGATTCTAATTTTCACTATATTGTGAATAATGATCATTGAATATTTAATATTTCTGTATATCATTCTCTGTCATACATTAGAAGGGTAAAAAAGAGAGAAATACAGACTGTCTTTTTCATTTCCAGTCTTTTATTTCCATCAAGTTGTTCTTAAAAGGCTGATAAGTATTCAAGTGATGACTGTTTAGAAAAAAAAAAAAAATGTACAACTAAACAACTGTTGAAAGTCTGTTGTGGTTTTTTAATAGAAATTAAATCAACTTTTCAATAAAAGCTATAATATTTTGAAATGCATCACTAATGTAATAACTGTATTAAAATGAAGTAATATATTGGCATACATGATGAAAAGTAAGGTATATTTTTTTCTAAATAGTTATTGTGATAAAAACACTGTAAAAACCCAAACAAATCAAATCAAACAAAAAACTCAATGAGAAAATCAGTATGATGGAAAAATGAATCAGTATATAGATCTTAACAATTTTTAACTGGCTACTTCATTTCTATGAGGGCTAACACAGAGTTTTTTCATCCATTGTGTACTCTGCCTGTTTCTAAAAGGATACACTCTTGTTTGATCTTATATAAAATGCTACTAGATAGAAGTAAAAAAAAAATAATTTTTTTTATTTGAGTAATCAGAAGTAAAAAAACAACTGACAGAGAGAGGAAGGACTGTTTAGAAGGGACAGATACTCTGCAACAATATTTCTGATCATACTTTTTAATTGTTCTTTTATTTATTAGATATTAAGTGCTTAGTATCCAGAAAAAAAAAAAAAAAAGAAAAATATAATTTTTAATCATTATGTTTTCTGTGTTCAATAGTAGAGCCCAGATCATCCTTTCCCTAAAGAAACCAGCTATATATGTGAATATTATTCCAATTCAGTTATTTATTTCAGAATGGCATGTCAACTTTATTTAGAAAAGTATTTCAGAAAGAGGTCCATTTGCTGCCTCTTTCTTCTTATTCTGTTAATTATGAAGGCAAAGTTAAAATGTTATTGAATTGCAGCCACATCACAATTCTAAATTTTAATTTGAATAGATAAGAGGACTGTCATGTTGCAGTTAGGACTTCTGAAAAATAAAAAAGAAAAATAAACTCCAACTTTTATTTGTCTTAGCAGGATATAAGAAGTGGAATCTTGAAAATTGCAGTATTCACTGTTCTAACATAAAAAGGTTAGGCAAGAAAAATAAGCTCCTCCAATATCATGCAAAAAAACCCAATACCACACACAAATTAGTGTTATTCTAAAAGAGTTTTGAGAATACATATTCAGAGGTAGAAGAAATTATGTTTCAGTGGCATCTGAAACAGAAATTGAGATTACTGCTGTTTCCATTAATCAGTATTCAGAGACAAGTAGTAAAAAAAAAATAAAATCTAGCCACTAGCTCCTAATCTAAGTAAAGGGCAGATAAAAACTGGGAAGGATAGAGAATTGAAGTACAGAGTGAAAGCATGTTTTATGGACTGTCAGACAACTGACAAGAGCAAAATTCTGATCTCAGTGGTCTAAGGATGCCCAAAAAATATTCATATATTGAAAGCAGTCTTGTAGGCTTCTATTATAGTAGAAAGAAACACTGCCTGCCAAGTAGGTGTTCTATCAGATGAATTGGACCCATACTGTGTCTTCCACTAATTAATGAAATATAGGAACATAAAATGAGTGGGTCAGCTGCTGCACAAATCTAACATGAGATGAATCCCTGACCTTCTATGACCTTCTATGACATTGTTTGTTGAACAATACTGTTTCTAATAACAATTAATCACAGGATGTAATAGAAAATTAATATATAGATACTGATAGACCAATTTCATAGTCCTCCTTTTGTCTGCAGCAAGAGAAATTAGTATCATGTATTTTCTTGAGGTAGGCAAAATCCCCTATATTTTATCCTAAAAGTCTTGAACTGAACTTCCTTTTCTTTTGATCATCAGTATTAAGTAGTTTCAAATGTATTTTTATATCAGTTCATTTTCAACCACTAATGTAAAAATCCTGACTGTAAATTACTTAATGAAGCAATCTGCTGATTTTGATGACACATACCTCTGTAGACACACATCAAGAAGTTTTTACTCACACTTGTTATTTGAGCTATCCTTGAAAATAATTCAAAATTCAAGATAGACACATTTATTGATTTTCTTTTGCTGTGCTAGTCATGATGCTATTCTGGGTCAAGTCACCAATTCAGATCAATGTCAGACTACTTTTCTGAGAATGTTGTGACAGAAGGGTGTTCAAAATCAGGAAGGCAAAGAACTAGGAATACTGTCCAAGGAAGAAATGTTTTATTTCCTATATTCCATATAATTTTCTGTTTGTGTTCACATCCTCATATGACAGAAGACATGGAGGGAATATTTTTCATTGCTAAACTGATGTTTTTGACACTAAGAGGAAGTTTTGTAGAGTTCAGTGTTTTTCACTAAAAATTCAAAGTTAACTCCTATCTCTGAAAAAATGCTTTGAAGTATCTGCCAAAGTTTCAGAGTTTTCTCTTGAAAAAGTATCTTCATAATCAAATTATTTTTTCATTAATTTTCGTATTTCAAAAGAATTTAAAAACTTGAAAGAATTGGCTTTTTCATCACTACAAAAAGAATGTTCTTCACTTCATATTTCTTTTCTAAACACCATGGCTAGTTATTTTGATCATGCAGATAAAATACTATGGCAAGGCTATTCCTTTGTAAACTTTTCCATTCCAGTCTAGAATGGAAATTAATTAATGGATCAGTTCATGTATGTATGGGTATGGTTGCTGCCCAATGGTCTTAGAGTGCTAAGTAAAATAATGAATAATGATTTGATAAATATAAAAATGTTGACAAAGTTTCTTTCCATTTATTTCACACTTTATGAAGGCATAAGTAAGTCTCATTTTGCTGGTCCTGTGATTGGATAGTATTTCAGTGTCTAGTCAGAATATAATAAATTATTTTCCTTAGGATAGGTTAACATTCTAGATTCAAATTTTTGAATATATCTTTCACACACATTTCATTGGAATTTGAAGCATCAAATGTGACTTAATAAGGTACATATTTCTCTGGATTTTATTCTTTACAAAGCGTTAAGCAAAGCCACGTTAACAATTCAAGGTTCCAAATCTTCTCATGAAAATTCTATGAGATTTAGGCTTTAGGCAGGTATCCAAAGAAAAGTTGCTGTAGCTATGACTTTAGTTCCCAACTTTGTGAAGTTCACAGCATGGAATAAGGCCCTGAAGATGAGATTTTGTCCCACTTACCGACTTCCCTTTCTGTCTTATGGCAAGGACTGTCATAGTCTTTTAGCAGAAACTTAACATTGACAAACTGGAACACAGTCAGTTGTTCCTGATGGATTGGAGAGGGAACCATTAGACTCTTATTTCGAGATGTGCTACAATGCAGTGATTACTGAGAGGTCTTGGGAAGCATTAGGAAAAATTGAAACAGGGTTTGATTCCATCTTTTTTACCCTTTTTATTAAAGATATAATGATTTTCTTTTGTCAATGGGGACTAAAACCATGAAAGTGTTCCCAGGGCTCCAGACAACTCTTTGATAATAAACAGAAATAAGTAATAGAGAAGAATACATGTGAATCTATTTTTCCATTTAGTACCCTTGTCATGGGATACAGACTCAGAGTGCTAATAAATTTAAAGAATTCAGAACTGAAGGCAGAATTAAGAAAACTGGTCTGCCATTAAATCTGCATGGAGAGTGTCCACTTATCTGTGTGGATTATATGTGGAACACAAAATCTATCACTGGGCCCCAGATTTATTCTGCTCAGTTGCAGCAGTTACCCCAAGCATGTTCTGTAGTCTGTGGAGAAAGTCAGAAATGCACATAGGATCATTGAGCTCACCTACAACCTGAAGCATATTTTGGATGGGTCTATTTTACATGGCTGATTAGAAAATGGATACATTTTCTAAGGGTACATGAATGGGAATGCTGATTCTTGAATTTAATAGAGGTAAATATATGAAAAAACCCACCACAACTTTCTTTGAACATTTTGGGACACTTGTATGGAACTAGGAATTCTTTTTCACCTTGAGAACAATTATAATTAAGAGAGATTATTTTAAGGCCAATAACACCTTCTGAATACAACACAGGACAATAGTTCACTTACCAAAAAGGAAATATAAACATACAGTTGAGTCTTAAATTTATGTAGGCTTTACTAGTTCATGGCTTAAATCTGAACATATTTTGAGGATATTGTCTTCCACAATGCTTCAAAGTTCAAAGGAAATTAATTGCCTCTTTTTCATGATAGGTAATTTTGCAGGTGATACTCAGCTCATGTCTGGAGTATGGATAACAATGAAAACAGTTGACCTGGGGTTTTGGTTAGTTTCTTGAGGCTGTATTTTTAAATTTTATTATTTTTTTTTTCACATAAACAAGTGCATACTTTGATTGCTGCCCATATTTCTCTCAAATGCTGTGATGCAGCTGCAGAAAATGTCTTACCTTTAGTTCCCATTTTAAAAACGTTACCAAGTATACCCTTGAGAGTGATAGCATGTACTTATTCATAATCCTGAAAATGTTCTGGTGTGTTCACACATAAATTTCTGCACATAGATCTATCTACAAATGGTGAGGAGATGTCAGACAACCAAAAGGAAGGAGAGGTTTTTTTGTTTGTTGTTTTTTTTTTGTTTGGTTGGATTTTTTTTTGTTTTTGTTGTTGTTTTTTGGGTTTTGTTTTAGGATTTGTTTTTTTTTTTTTTTTTTTTTTTTTTCATTTGTTTTGCTTTGGTTTCATTTGATTTTATTTTAAATATATTTTAGACATTCTCAGCCATTTGTAGCCACCTCTATTTTGTTTCATTAAGGGTTTGTGACTGCTTTATTTATACTATTCAGGATATGTGTTCTAATTCCATTCAAATTTACAATCATTTGGAACAAAGTGCTTCAAATGTCTTCATGATAACTTCATCATGGAACTTGTAAAACAACTGAAAACAACTAAAAATCACATCATGATGACCTTAACCTAGATGAATGCAGTATCAGTTTGCTTAGAATAGGGAGAGATGCTTCCATTTCTAAAAAATCTGAATCATTAACCCAGCCAGTGTGTTAGGTGTTGGAAATTCAACCACTACAGGATTAAAATTAATGCAATGCTTCTCTACCTACCTGTCTCATAGGAAGAATGAAGTTTTTATTCAGTCTCTCTTCCTTATCCTCCTTTCTTACTGCATTTATTTGGAAAAAAACAACTTCTTTGGTGCCAGATTGAGTCTTCTTATATTGAACTTTCTTCTTTGGACTGAATTGTTTCGCACAGAAATGGTAGAACAAATGGAGTTTTGAGTAACTCTCTTTCCTGAGTATAGCAGTAGTTTTCAGTGAAGCTGGTGCCGACATGAATTAACATATGCTTTGCCTCATAGATATACCTTTCCCTTCCCCTTTGCCCTTGCCCTTGCCCTTCCCAAACCTTCCCAAGCCTTCCCTTCTTTTCTTCCCTTCCTTCCCCTTTTTTGTTCCCTTTGCCTTTCCCCTTTTCCTTCTTTTCCACTTCCCTTTACCTTAACTTGCCCCCTTTTTTTTCTCCATTTGCTCCCTTCTAATATATTTTTTTAAATATAACTTTTTTTTCTGTTTCTCTAGTAAGTAACTTCACAGAAATGCATGGGATATTTCTTTATATGTATCAGAGGAAAGAGGAATCAGGATCTCTCCTGAGAAGAAAATCTTTACTTATTTACAATACTTTCTAGGAGCTTCATGTAATTTATCATTCTCCTTGGTTGTTGTGATAATAAGTTACAAAGTGTTTTCCCATAAAAGTGTCAAAACCCTCACATAATTCAAGTTACATGCAAGAAATAAATCTTAAGTTTTTTTAGGGTTTGCTATTTAATCAAGTAATTGGCACACTTACAGAATTTGTTAGTGTGCCCCAGCACAATTTGTGTGGGTAAGAGTTTAATTTACTTATAGGACTTTCCATTCTTTTATAGGTCACACAATTCTATTCTGGAATTGAGACAGCATTTGTAGTGAACTTGAAAAGCTCTTTCAGATGATTGATGAAGTATAGATATTAACATTAACCTGAATTTGCCTTTTTTTTTTTTTTTTTTTTTGCGAAGTGATACAAGTTATTTATGAATTGACTATTCAAAAACCACATTCTGCAAGAAAAAAGAGTCAGAAAAGCCTCAAGCATGTTTAACAAGCACTGACTAGTGCCAGTAGTTTGTATGTAGCTATGGGATAAATAGCAAGGAATTGATATTTAAGACAGCAGAAGGAAAGATAAAAGTTAATCTCATTTTTTCTTTTATTTCAAATTACCTTATATATATAGACATTATTCTTACAATGTTAACAAACCTTTTACAAAAATTCCACAGAATTGTTTCTAGATTTAGAGTCATAGAACCTTTAAGGTTGGAAGAGACCTCTAAGACCATCAAGTCCAACATATGGAACACCTAAAAATATTCTATGTTGAAACTGCGCAAATGAGATAATTTTACTATCATACAGAGAGTGAGATAATTATTGTCCCCAAATACCAAAATTATGATTTTTGAAAAAGGCTACAGCTTGAAAGCTGAACCATAAATACAGTGTAGGTGGAGTTTTTATTTCAAAACAGAAGACTATCCATCAAAATTTATACTGCTACCAATAATTTGAGACTTTAACATACTCTGCAGTAACATGTGTAGTAAGATAGCTGCTTTTCATCGATAGAAAGTGGATGTGAAAGAGGCAGCTAAGATCCTCTTTATGTAGATCTTTATAGCGATTTTACATTGGTGTTGAAAATTACCAAAGGTGCCTAGGAAAAAGAAATATGGTCTATCTTTTTAGCTTTGTTTTGTTGTTTGTTTGGTTTTGTTTGTTTGTTTGGGTTTGGGGTTTGTTTTGTTTGTTTGTTTGGTTTTTTGTTTTGTTTGGGGTTTTTTTTATGTGTGATGTCAGATAGTCTTTTGAGTAAATTATGCAATGATTATGGATTTATGGAGTATGAATGTATAGTTTAGCTGACAAAAGATTTTTCTGGCTCTGTGAGATTAATTCACAGGCAATGGAGGTACAGTCCTCCATATATGCAATTATATTTTATATTTGTCTGATACTAAAAAAAAAGAGATGATAAAATTTATGTGAAGTGTTAACTTTCATTCTGTTTTTATCAAATATTTTCCTATCAAAACTATTACTAAAATGTTTTTCATCCTAAAAGAAATCTTGACTCCAGTTTAATTGCACCTACATGATAAAGCTATTCAAGAGGAACAATATTGCCAGTTTATACAGAATTTTGCTTCTTCCAATCAAAACTAAGCAAAATAAATAATTTCTAAAATCATATTTTAATAAAAGTATATCATACTACTAGTATTGCTTTGTCTACCTGAATTTCCTGCTTTGTTGACCAATAATATTAATATTACACAAGTCATCTAGGGATTCATTTTTATACTTAGAAAATACTGGCATTCTATTTAATTCTCAGGGAGAATATATGATAAAAGAATCTGAAATGAAATAGGGAATTCAAGGAAAATATAGCTTAATAAAAAGTTTAAGAGTTTGGGAAAATCATTTGTCAGACTGTGAATTCCATATTGTTTCAGAGCCTGTACATTTTACTGTGACCTTCATTTGGTATTCCTGCATCATGCTAAAATTACCTTTGGGCTTTGGTACAAAAATTTTGTAGTGTAAGATTGGCACCAAATGAAAAGATTGAGAAAAGGTGATGGAACAATCAAGAGACATTAATGATGAATGACTTGTGGTCCCAAATATATCTGTGTTTTCAACTGGGCTGTTGACTTTGAATGATACTCAGTATAAAAGTCAGGGGTTGAAGTGAAGCCTTTGATTTCCCCAGTGTAAACATTTAGGAATATTGCTTTCTAAACAAGGGAAGGATCACCATGACATGGAGGAAAAACAGATCAAGATTCTGAAGAGCATCAGCTCTGCTAATGATTTTGATTTTTTTTTTTTCCTTGGACCTTTAACTGTCCAACACTATACAAGGTAAAAGCCCAAGAGATTTAAGAGATGCTTTTACAGATCTGCTCTCACCATCTTTTAATTGCACAAAAAGGCTTTAAGTAGAACTGGAATCTGCAGGGAAAAAAAGTGTCTGAGCAATGGAAGACTCAAGAGGGCTGTGAGACCCCTCTTCAGGGGTAGACCTTCTGACTAGGGAAACCTCTGGCAAGAATACAAAATTTTACCAGAAAATACATGCAGTACATTGACAGACTCCCAGCAGAGTGACTTCCATCAAGAAAAAAACCTTTTCAGTAAGATCAGAAGTATAGCGATGGAGGTTCATCTAATATTGAAGATACCTATTTCTGTCTCTGAGACAAACACATTTTTGTTTGGATTTCACTTTTTGTTCACTTTTCCGTTTTAAAGCAACCATGAAACCGGTTATGCTCTCAAATTATTAATTTAAAGGGAAAAAAAAAAAAGAAAAAAAAAGGAAAAAAAAACATAGACGTTTTATCCAAAAAATTTGGGCTTACATACTATGTAATAAGGAGCCTTTATTTTCTAGACAAAAATTAACAAACAAATATAATTGAGCTACATACATTATTGAAAAGTATTTAACCATTGTTTGCAAATCCATAATTGTGCTAATTGTCTGTTATCCCAGTTTGTGTCTTCCTTATGGAGAAAATGGTCTCAACTGTACTGTCAGAACAGCACAAAGTTACTGTGATAGTTCATCTAATTCAACTCCTGGAAACAGGGAGAGGTGTTCTTCTCATATATCACCATCAATCCTTAATCAAGAATTTTCCTGGGATCACCTGGCACTATAGCATGCAGACTATACATGGCACTCATGTATTTGATCTGCACTTGTTCATTTTGCATATGTGGGTTGTAAGAATATTTTCTACAAAAATGTTCTTAAGAAATTCCCTTGTTATCTTTCGTCTATCTTAAACACAGACTTAGATCACCTCAGCTAAAGCTTCTGGGAGTCCTTGGCAATTGTGATGAAAATGTAATACTGTGAAAGTCATTCTCATCTTTTTTCCTCTAGAATTGTAAGGGTGTGAGTTACTTATGCTATAATAAATTGCGGTAGATTAGTGGGTAGTAGTAGGGATCCACAAATAATCAAATAGCAAATATGTTATGCCAACATAGCACGGAATGATTTTTTGCATATACTCATACTTTCTGTAATGTCTCAACAGAACTTTGCAGATCAAAATACAATGTGCAAAATTTGAACATTTTATCTTCCTTTATAATCAGTACTGTACCTTGTCTGTATCACAATCATTTTCTATAAAAAAGGAAGATCATCACAGCTCTGTTAAAGTCAGAAGTCTTTTTGTGACCTATTTTTTATAGATCTAGAGTTTTATGCATCATGTTCTTGATAAAATTACTTAAGTTATATATAGTTGTATCTTTAGAAAGTATAATGAGATCAATATTATGGAAACTCCCACAATTTAAAATATACAGTTTCCAATAAAATCTGTTGCTTCTCAGATAGCATATGAAATGTATAATATAGAAATACAGAAAAAGGAAGGTTAGTACTAGCATAGTTTAGAAGTGATAAGCATTCTGCAGATTATAAGGTTTACAGGAACATTGCTAGCAGGATTTGCTAGCAGGACTTGTGACGCCATGAGGGACGATAAGAGACTTAAAGATTTCGCCTCCAACACTGTTAAGGTGACTGAACAACCTTGCCTACTGCAGCAAACTGTGCCAAGGAGTAACCCCTCATCTGCAACCATTGAAGCCCACAACCCTGCCCCCTCCCACCCCTGAATATATCTCCTGGATTCCAGGAAATGGGATTGTGAGTTAAGCCATCTCATGGGTACTCAAGATAAAGGTAGTACTGTTATCCAATTATCTCATGTCTGAAGAGAAGTAAACAAGGCTGGGGGCAGATGAATGTATGCACAAAGAAAGCCAATTCAGCAGCGGTCTTGAAAATCAGCCCTGTCTAGGTCCGTCAAGGGGAGGCCATAGCCCACAGCCTCATTTCTGAGGCCTTCTACCAGAGGACTGCACCTGATCAACAGTGTTGCAAAAGACAGTGTAAAACTTCCCCCTGCAGGGGAGCTGCTTGGGCATTCCCATGGATACCTGAATGTATATTAACTCATCGAACTCTATGTTTCATGGGCTTCCCATGCAACTGAGAAGCCCAGGGTGAAGAGGACCAACAGGATGTCCCTGGAGCCACGAGTGGTATATGTTTCTACTTGATCTGTCACTCTCTTTCTCTTCTCTCTGCCCCTCTTTTTTTCTATTTCTTTGTCTCTCTATATCACATTTACTGTTAAGCAAAATCTGTACTATTGACTTTGGTCTTGTTTGCACCTTTCTTTGGGCAGAGACATCTATTAAATAATCCATAGGATTGTGCACCCTGAGAAGGAAGGAATGGCAGAGACAACATGTGATGAACTGACCACAACTCTCCTGCCCCTCCAGTGCTGGAGGGAGGGAGGGAGAAACTGTGTATAAAGTTGAGCCCAGGAAGAAGGGAGGTGTGGAGGGAAGCTGTTTTTAAGATTTGGTTCTGTTACTCATTGTGCTGCTCTGATTTGATTGATAATAAAATCAATTAATTTTCCTAAAGTTGAGGGTGTTTTGCCCATGACAGTGAGTGATCTCTTTCTGTCCTGATCTTGACCTACAAGTTTTTTGTTATATTTGCTCTGTCCAGAAGAGAGAAGTAATAAGATATCTGTTGTCCAGCCATGGTCAACCCACCACACGTACTTCTCCAGATATTTTCATGATCAAATTTAAAAACAATTCAAAAGTGACTAAAGGCAGAATTGTTCCAGCAATTGATCTGCTTGTCATTAAGAAAACTGTCAAATGAGGTAAGAAAGGCAGTAGGTCTTGCCTCAGAGTAGCAATGAAAAGTAGTCCTGTGTACAATAACTGGTATTTCAATCATTGTATTACCAGTGTATAAATCAAAAATTAATTATAATTAAAATACTTCTAAAAATATTGCTGTCTATAAAAAACATTTTTTTTTTTATTTTAAACCCCACTTTTTATTATGTAAAATTCATAATGTGTGGTATTCTGAAGAAAGCATGCCAAACATCAAAATAAATTATCAACTGTTAATGATACTTTGAACAGGCATGAAATTGTTTATTTACCTCTGTTATCATCTTAATTTTGCTTTAGTGGTAAAAACAGCTGCTGGAGCCTGATGCATGTACATGATCTAGCATATTGAAAAGGCCTTGGAAATCTCAGGACATTAGAACTTATGCTGTGAAAAGAAGCAAGCATATTGTAGTATAAGACATGTCAAATTAACTAGGAAGTGGAAAATCATGTTATGTTTGAAATTAATAGGTTGTAATACATGCTTATGACAGATCTTAACCAAAAAAAGAGTGTTTTAGAGTATGTTTGTATAAAAGAGTGAAAACTGATAATAATGATAAACTCTCAACACAGACAGTAAGATAGAACAGATTTTTATGCAAAAAAGTAGTAGTAGAATCTAGAGGAATGTTCTTACTCAGACTGAGATTTTGGTGCTCGTATAATAAAGTGACAGTTAATGTGAATAACAACAGGCTAATGTTCTAAGATGCAGGAGTTATGAAATTCTAACTGAAGACAGTGATAAACATCCTCCTGAAGACCATGTAGACAATATCAACCACTCTTTCCTCATTTACCAGGTGAGTCACTTCATCTTAGAATATTATCAAGCACAATATTGGTCAAGCACAATTACACACTGACTATTTTTGATGATTTTCTTGTTATTTCTGGGAAATGGTTTCCAGAATTAATTGCTCCATCACTTTCTCAGGGATTGAGGTGTGGCCTATAGTTCCCTGGATCTTATGTGATAATGTATTGTTATTCAAACATGGATTGTAACATTTAGCCTTAATTACATAATTGCTGTTGTAGTACTGACTACTACTAGGTATGGATAACTTTCAAAATCAGCACAGGTAAGCAAATGAGCTGGTTGGCCTAGAAATATCATGGTACATTCATTCTGAAAAAAATCCAACTAAGAACTGTTTGCTTAAATTTATCCAATAAAAAGTGAAAACTAATACATGATTGATATACAGAAAATTAATACACAGAAATTATGGCTAATAGTCATATTATTAACAAAAAAAAAGTAAATCCTTATATAAACTATTTGGAAACGTAACTAATTTTATATTTAACTCTCACTGTTATATGTTAATTTTCATTTTAGCAGTCACTGGCATTGAAAAAATTATTGAAGAACATATGGCAAATTAACATAAAGTTAGCAACAATTCCCAGTAGCTAAGATTCAATTATGCATATATATAAATGAAGCATTGCTGAGATCTATGAAGTCTTTCAAGATTTTGCTGCACAAATTTACCATAGGACAATCTGGAAGGTAATTTGGTTAGAATAAATATACTGGACATTTGCCTGATACAAATCTCTTTGATCATATTCTCTCAAATATTCTCTCAAAAGGACATAAGGACAGGTTTTCTTCAATGTTTTTCCAACATATAACCTATATAATATAGATAATTTTTCTATTATTTCAGTCTATTGGTGCTTTCTATGTTAATTTGTGGTATCTCCTGACATAATAATAGAGGGAACAGATGATCTTGCAGTCGGACATAACGCCCTACCAAATCCTCAGTCAATCCTCTTTCATTTATACCAAAAGATACTGTGTTTTTTCCAGCAAGAAATTGTGTATGTATGTGTGTATTCACATGTGTATGCATGTATATGTATCCTTTTATCTCCAGCTGGATAAAAATAGGAATGTAGATGGTCAGTAAGAGAAATGCGCTTTCTAATGCTTTTCTCATTTTGGAAAGTGAAACATCATAAGCTTATTTGATTTATAGACATTTATTTGAAGTGCATAGTCCCCATAAACTGCCCCAGAGGTCACTGACCACCAGAAAGTGGGTTCTATTTCTTCTGCTCCAGATTTGAATTAGCACTAATTTTAAAGGAATGGTATTCAGTGCTGCTACTTCCAGCTTGGAAGTGTTTTCTGGGTTCACATGTAAGCACAGTCACCCTTTACAAGAAGCGGGAGTTGAAAAACATATGTAGGTATACTTCACATAATTCCTGTAATTTTCTGTCTTAGACAATGTGGATCCAAACAAGAAAGGTGATGGCAACAACTTATAACTTGATTCAAACAGAAATTTTCATTGCATTGGCTTGTTCACAAATTATTAGTCATGCATATGAATTTGATGGAAAATAGTAAAAACCATTTGTGACATGGCAGTTTCAACTAGTGCCATCCCTTTGCAAAATACAGGGATGAAGGTGTTATTTAAAATGCTTTTATGTTAATAATCACAAAATGCTTAGGGAATGTATCTGCTTTCTTAGAAAATCAATTATTAAATAGATTATCAACTATTCTTATTGGATGGTGGCCTCAAAACCTTTTGATAAGCATAATATAAAAGCTAGTATCATTAAACACATATATAATGATTACATGCTATATCAAATTTCAATCAAACCAATTATAAAGCCCTGCATGATTTACTACTGCTTTCTTATGCATCTGGTTAAGATAAATGTAGCTATATTTTCCCTAAAAATTCTTTTAAGTATACAGTACTATTCTCAGTCTGGGTTTTTTTAGGTACAATGAAATCCAATTATAAGTCCAGAGCTGAGTCCCAGAGTAAAATAACTATTTACACAAAATGAATAAATTATATTCTTAAACATAGGGGTCATTTTAAATGAAAACAGTACACTTCACTGCCTGCTCTCTGGAGGAGAATAATTTTACCCCACATATGGGGAGCAGATGTACCACTTGCATGCCACCTAATTAACAACTTCGAATGTTCACTCTCATAGAGGTATCCAAATCTGTGTTAAACCTCAGTTTATTTTCCATGATTCCAGAATGTCATTTCTGTGGTGACGCAAAAATGTGTTAGGTTGCTCCAGAAACTGAAAATCTAACTCAACACTCTACATCAAAAGTTTTATATACATATGCAAAGGTTCTGACTGGAGAAGAGGTGGAGCAGAATGGAAGGTTAGGAAAAAAAAAAAACAACAAAACAACAAAGAGAAAGAAAAAAGGAGAGATTTAAATAAAAGTTACTAATTACTCTAAGAAACTGAGAACTCTAAGAAAAAGGCTTATCTTTATCCATTTCCTTGATGTGGCTCATGAACATTATTGCATGACAATGATTAGTTGATTGCTTACAGTGTATGCAAATACAATCTTATTCAGTCATTGGAAAGCCCAGTTCAATGGCTACTTGTACACCAACAATGCATTAGCCAAGCAGTCACCAAAACCAACCCAAATATATTCAATTTTTTTTTTTTTATCTTCTTGGATATAGATCTTTCTCTCATTTTCAGTGAAGTCATCTCTGAAGAAAGTTATTTTGTACCTATACTTTTCTGTTTTCCAATTTAATATATTTCATCAATTAATGGGTCATCTTGTAGTGCAATGAATATAGTCTTGCTTGCAGATTGTAGTACAAAGTCTAACAATAAAACTAAAATTATAAGCACGAGCCTTGTTTGTTACTGCTAACCTTGAATTTACTGGATTTTTTTTTTTTTTAACTGAAAATTTCTTTTCTTAAATGTATGATTTAATGCTTATCTGTACCGCAGTCAGTAAATCGTGGACTTATTAAATCTAGAAAACAACCACAAGTAAGTAAGAACCTGTAACATAATATAGAACTGCTGGGCAATGGGACAAGCACAAACTCAAAACTGAAGAAAACCAGAAGAGGAAGACACTGATAACATCAGCATTTATGTCATCTTACCAGGAACTTGAGATGTTAACATTTAGCAGTGAAGATTTCTCTTCTTTCTCTTTCTCAGAAGGGCTGCTCAGGGATCCTTAAACAGTGCAAAGGACTAGAGAGGAAGTCAAAGAAGTGGAGCAGCATTAAGATAGTACAGCTTGTATAGTATGAATTTAATTTCATTATTATTTCCCTCTTCTTTTTGTTAATTATTTTAGTGGAGTATTATGGATTTCTGTTGTATGAATTTAATTTCAACTATTTATAGGTTTGTGTTTTTTGTTTTTTTTTTTTTTTCACTTTAATTGTATTATTAATAAATTATTGTATCCATTAATTATGTTGTCTTCGTGCCCATAATGAAACTTTGAGCATAACAAATCAAGAAATTATTACTTGATTCTAAAGTAGTATTTCAGAATGGATCTTTTCTCTGTCTTTTTGTCTGTCACATCCCATAGAATGCAGCAATATAAGTGAAATTAGCTGGCTGAGTTAGGACTGTTTTTCATTAATAGTCTCCACTATGTTAAATGTGTAAAATATTTACACTGAAAATATCAGCTAGAAGCAAAGTACTGTATCTTCTGATGGGACTCTTCCAATCAAAATCCAAGGGAGAATAAAGTAATAAAATCAGTATTATTTGCTCACTATTTAAATTCATGGAGTCTCCTGTGAAGCCTATAAGATGTTTTAATGCAGACAACAAACATCAATGCCCTGAAAATGCTCAAGTTATGGTGAAAAGAAAAACTATGTGAAGATAAGGGTAGAGCTCAATCTTCTCAGTATTCTGCATTATTTAGGGATTCTTCTAAAAATCTGTTTTCAACCCAGGATTTCAGGAAATCATAAACATATAACTGTGTAGATGCTGTAGCTTACTTAGTTAGCAGTTTGGTTTTTTTCTTCTAAGTTTATCAGTTTGAGAGTTCTTAATGTGTATAATTATAATTAAAACATTCCCCAGAAAATACCCAGGAAATAAGATCTTCAAATTGTTTGCCAAGGAAAAAAAAACCAAAAAACAACAACATATCAAAGTTTCTTTGAAGGTGACTCTGTCTCTTGCTCAGATGGTTTTAATACTTGTGATGGTTTTAGTTTCCTATGTGAATTCAGAATGATTTACCCTATTATCTTTGTAAAAAAACCCCAACAAACCAACCAACCAACCAACCAACCAAAAAAACCCCAAACAAAACAAAACAAGAAACCCCCCAAAAAACTGTGATGGATTGAAAAAAAACTGGCCAAATGCCAAGAGCCAAAGGGCCCAGGACAGAGATCTCTAAGGCCCCTCCCGGCCACAGGGGAAGGAGGGGGTGCGGCGGGGAGGGGGGGGGGGGGGAGAAAAAAAACCACGAAACTGGACTTCAGTAGAACTAAAACAGTTTATATGTGTATATACAGAGAAGAAAAGAGACAGAAAACAAGTTTTCACTTCCCTCTCACCAAAA